>CM054058.1:51997010-52469510 GCA_028641055.1 Alopecurus myosuroides
CAAAAAATACATTGAAAATCGCGAAGTGAATACAAGCACGACTAGATCAGTTGCTCTAAGGGCGTGTGCAGCGTTGTGACTAGGGGGTGACTAAGAGCGTCTTTTCTCACTAGTCCTAGGACTACACAGTGGAGAGAATGAGTCTAGGTAGAAAATTTGGGGGATTATGACAAGCACAAGTCAGCGGTGACTAAGGAGATAAAAGTGCAGCTGATCCACCTGTCAGACTTGGTTGTGTCTACATGTTGTAGAGGCGGGTGTGGCAAACAAACTATTTCTTTCTCCTACATGGGTCCACTTGCTATGTCTTTTAGTCCGCTAAATCTATGTATACTATTTTCTTAGACAAGTGCTCACGCTGGACACGCTCTAAGACTTATAATGGAGGAATTAACATTTGGCGTTTAGAACGATGTTGTATCCGTCTCGTCGATCGGTCAATCTATTACGCGCTTCTACACACCGACAAAAAATACATTGAAAATCGCGAAGTGAATACAAGCACGACTAGATCAGTTGCTCTAAGGGCGTGTGCAGCGTTGTGACTAGGGGGTGACTAAGAGCGTCTTTTCTCACTAGTCCTAGGACTACACAGTGGAGAGGATGAGTCTAGGTAGAAAATTTGGGGGATTATGACAAGCACAAGTCAGCGGTGACTAAGGAGATAAAAGTGCAGCTGATCCACCTGTCAGACTTGGTTGTGTCTACATGCTGTAGAGGCGGGTGTGGCAAACAAACTATTTCTTTCTCCTACATGGGTCCACTTGCTATGTCTTTTAGTCCGCTAAATCTATGTATACTATTTTCTTAGACAAGTGCTCACGCTGGACACGCTCTAAGACTCTTATAATGGAGGAATTAACATTTGGCGTTTAGAACGATGTTGTATCCGTCTCGTCGATCGGTCAATCGATCCGATCTCGTCTCGTGCCGAAACGGAAAAGATTTGTCCATGATCAATCGAACATTGTGCCGTTCATCGCCATGTAGTTTCCGCAACAGTTATCCAAGATGGCCTCTTGCATGCCGCTCGCCGACGCCGCATGCTTCTCAGCCTTCGCCTTCTTATTCCTAATCAGCCGTTCGTCACTCCTGCCCGACATCTTGGTCGCATCCACGTCGGCGTCGCCCTATCCCTTTCTGGCCGTCGTGAGACGCTAACTCTTCCACTTTGGGGATTTCTTGATCTTGGCCCAACTATTTATGAACTTGAACGGCTTTTTGTTGTCCATGTTGAGCGATACGTACATCTTTTTGGTGTCCTTGAGCTACAGAAAAACCGGCGTCACAATACACAAAAAAATGTATAAAAACGAGCTCCGCAACAATTTGAAAGGATTTTACTTTGAGGTCGTCGGTCTTGCAACTCTCGTTCCTCGTCCATATTTAATCACGACAGCCATGAAACTTGTTGCACAACCCTTGAACAATTGCCCACCGGTTCTCACATCATTTGCATCGCAATCGGGGAGGTAGCCGCACTGATGGTATGCCTTCCTTTCATCGATGTCGGCTTTGATGCACTTACAATACGCATCACGGGTTTGTTGTGCGCCTTTTCCGGCGTCCAACGTCACGAACATCCATGACTCGGCCAACATTTGGTCCTCCTTGTCGGATCATGTCTTGCCTCGGTTACCCGGCTTTTTGACGATCTCGTCGACATCCACATCGTGGACGTCTACTTCATCACGTAGGCATCGGCGTGCCCAACTTGATCTCGAGCAAACTGATCGGCGTCGGCGTGCCCAAACTTGGTGGTGGAGACGGGATAAGTTCGTGCATGGACCCCAACATCGGCAGATCGGCGGTCACCACACAATTCACATGGGCTACCGGCAGCAATAAATGCACAACCGCAATGAATGCACGACAGCAATGAATGCACAGCAGCAATCAAATACCTCTGTCGTTTCGTTCATCATGTTGGCGCCTTCTTTGGCGAACATGTCGACCCGGGATGTCGTCTTCTCGCCGCTTTTGAACCATGTCCGACGCAGCGCCGACGAGGAGTCAAAGCGCGCCTCCTTGTCCAGATCGATGCCGGTGCACTGCGCCAGGCCGTCTGGCGAGATGGAGAAGCGGGATTGCCACGAGACCTATACCTGGCTAGACTCGGTGTAGTACCGCGGGGAAGACGGCGAAGCGCTAGACTGGGAGCGGCAGACGTGGAAGTTTGGCCCAACACCACCAGCACGACGGCGGTCTGGTTCGTCTCCAACGGCGCCTGCTGTCTCGCTCGTACTCGGCGCTGTTGACGGGGGGTAGAGACGACGGTACGCTACTGCTGCGCCGAAAACTCCGCCACCGCATCTGTAAGCTCCGGCTTCATCGGCAGCCTCTTCGGCGCCAAAATCGACCCCGCCGCACGCGGGAGGCCGAGCTTCTTTGCACCTTTTGGCAGCATGGTGCGAGAATGCGAGGAGACGGCGGCTGCAGCGGTGGGAATGTGGGAAAAAAATGTAGGGAACCGTCGCCGTTTCAGCGGCTCCAAAATGATGCCTCGGGGGCGGTCTATGTCACTGACGGGCGGGGCCGCCTGTCGGGTGGGGTGACCGATTGTTCGGCGCGCTCAGGAAGGCCCCTATGTTTGACGGGTGGGTGGGGGGTCCGGGCACAAATATAGCGGTGGACACTATTGGAAGGCCGCTGCGACTTTTTTTTTAGTCCGGACCCCATTGGCCCTTTAGAGAACCGTTTGGAGAGGTGCTCTTAACATTTGTAGAGCGATGATGTAGCCGACCCGTCGATCATCGATCCGATCTTGTGTTGCTCCGAAATGGAAAAGATTTATCCATGATCTCTCGAACGTTGTGCCGTTGATCGCGATGTCTTTTCTGCAATACTCGTATCCAGGATGGCAGAAGCTGCTCTCGCCCTTCAATTCTTAGGCTGGTGCCAGTGCACCGCCTCCCTCTCGCCTCGCCACATCAGCTTTGCTCTCACTCTCGCCTCCACTCTCACCTCACTCTCGCCCCACGGTGCCAGTGCACGGGCTGCAGTATCACTCTCACTTCTCTCTCCTCCACTCTCGCCTCCACTCTCGCCTCGCTCTCGCCCCCACTAGCACCGCTCTCGCCCTATCGCCCCCTCCCTCTCGCCCCGGGCCGCCGCTATCGCCCCGCCTACGCGGGCGGTAAGGCGGGCGATAGCCGCCTGTCGCCAGGCGACGGCGCCACCGCCCGGCGCCTCCCTACCGCCCCCCGTCTCGCCCCCTGTCGCCCGCGCCCAGGCGATAGGGCCTCCTCTCGCCTGCCTTCCAGCCTGCGTTGGCACCAGCCTTACGGATCCGCGTGCCTTAATAGTATACCAGTAGTAGTCTGCTCCACACCATGTGATCGACGGCGACAACACGCGCACGAGTATCCTGAAGGTCGATGCAGGGCAGGACCGCGGGATGTCCCCATTTTTCTACTCTCGTTCCGAACAATCCACGGTATCGATATGCTATGCTTGATCAAAAAAAAAAAGATGCGTGGTTGGATCTACTCCGACTACTAATCCATCTTGCAAAGATTGAAAATTTTCGAAATTTTTTGGGAGCATACATATATACAGGTAATATGTGGTAATATAAAGTTTTCATCGAGAAACGACTTTTCATTTGTCCCGTGTAAAAAAGAAAATCTCACATAAATAATGGTATATAGCACCTAAAATTTCTCTTTTTCGGAAACAAAATAAATACAAATTCAATATGAAACTCCGGCGAATTGGTCTTAGGTCATCTCCAGCCCCCCCCCCCCCCCCAACGCCCCCAGGAGGCCTCTTTAGCGCCGAAAGCGCCGAAAAGCCACCAGTCGCCCTCCCAGGACTCGGTTTAGCGGCGCTTACCGCCGTTTCGCGCTGACGAACCGCGGGGGGGGGGGGGGGGGGGGGAATGCGTGCGTGCGCCAGACTTGTCGGCGACGGAAGATGATTTTCCTCCATTTTTGGCGTTTCCTTCCACTTCCCCCCCCACATATACCTCTCCCCCACTCCATTCCCGCCATTTTCCCCCAAATCTAGCCGCCATGGCTCCCGCCCGATTCATAGAACCCTGCGCCACCGCCGTCGCCGTTGCCATCCCCGCGACCTCCGAGCTCGCCAAGAAGCCGCGCAAGCCGAGAGCGCCGAAGGAGAAGCCGTCCGGCATGTCCAACAAGGACTGGATCGCTGAAAAGACGCGCCTGACAGCGGCCAACGCCAAGCGCCGGGGAGGGAGGCGGCGCAGCGGCAGAGACAGTTGATGGCGCAGCTGCAAGCTGAGGAACAGGCCGCCGTCGAGGAAGAGGAGGAGGAGGAGGCGCTGGATGAGCCGCCAACTCCGGTCGCATCCGCGGCGCCGCCTGTCAAGCGGAGGGCCGGCTTCGCCCCTATCTTCGCCGGATGGAAGTAGTCGCCATCGCCGTCACCACGCCCGTCGCCGCGTCCGACACTTGCATGGTACGTCGAAGGTGACCCCCTTGGTGGTTTCAACCCCAACCTCACCTTCCCCTACCACCCGCTGATAATGTATGGCGCCTCGCCGGGCTACGCATCTTCCCCGTCCCACCGCCGTGCGATGATGGCCGGGATGCAGACCCAGGACAACAGCTTCATAGAGGAGATCATCGTCGCCGGCTCGATGGCGGCGGCGGCGTGCCCGGGTTTCCTCGAGCAAAGTGGGGAGTTTTTCCCGTAGGGCGGCGGTGATTACGGCGAAGGCGGCTTTGGCGGCACGCAGAGAACGGAGGCCGACGAGATCGACGAGACGCCTGTGGCACCAGAGGGAGCAGATCCGGCCGAGGAGGTCCGCCGTCAACGCCGTGGTCCGGACCGTCCCCGCAAGGAACCCCAAGGCAACGCCCTCGTCGCCCACCGAGCCTCGCGTCAAGTGGTCGCAAAGGGAGGATGTCCTCGTCGTCGAGGCGTGGAAGACGGTCAGCCTGGACCCGATCGTCGGCGCCAACCAGCACGTCGACAACTACTGGAAGCGGGTGAAGACGGCGTACGACGAGCGCCGGATGATCGACCCCGACTTCGCCGCATGCGTCACCGACCACGGCCAGAAGGCCATGGCGAACCACTGGGCGAACATCCAGACCGCCTGCAACAAGTGGCATGGCATCCAGGAGGAGGTCGCGATGAGGCCGAAGAGGGGAGACAATCGCGAGATGGAGCTCGTCCGGATGCTCGAGGCGTACAAGAACGACGAGGGCTCCTACTTCAAGTTCCTCCACGTCTTCTTCGTCATCGAGGGGTGCGAGAAGTGGGCGGAGGTGCCGCCGGTCGATCTTCAAGGGTAAGGAGTACGTCCCCGACGCGGTGGCTGCTGGTGCGTCCAAAGGACGTTCGCCGATGGGCCACAAGAAAGCCAAGTCGGCGAGGGAGGCCGGCAAGAGGGAGGAGATCGCAAGCAGAGATGGGCGGCGCTCATGGCCAACTCCTAGGTCAAGATCGACCTCCTTAGGACTGGCACAGAAGCGAAGAAGAGGAACAACGACCTCGCTTCCTCACGGGGGGTGACCCGGCCGCGATGACCCCCGAGGTGAGAGCATGGTTCCTGGCGCAGTGTAATCTCATCGTGAGCGACATCAGCCCGGCTCCAGCCCCGACCACGTCGGACGACACGAGCTACGCACTACGCCGCCGAGCACGCACATCGACCTGGAGGATGCCGCGCCCGTCGTCGACCTTGAGGATTCCACGCCTGTCATCGAAAATGATGCCGCGCCCGTCGTCGACAAGGACGCCGTTCCCATCGTTGACCTGGAGGATGCAGCTCCCATCGTGGACCTGGAGGATGCCACCCCTGTCGTCGATCTGGAGGATGCCGCACCGAGCTCGGCGCCAGCTCCGACACCGGCCGAGGCCTCTGCCTGATCGCCCAACTGTGCCGAATGTGGCACGCCGCGCGCGGCCGACTGTGGTTTGATCGAGACTATTTGATCGCCCAACTGTGGCTTTTTTTAATATGATTGCCCAAACTATGGCTGCTGTGATCGCCGAACTCGGTCTCTATTTTGAGGCGGGAAGAGAAACTTTTAAAAATTATTCACCGTTCTGTTTCTTGGTCGCCGAACGGTTGGTAAAATCGCCCCCCCCAGGTTTTGGTGCGGGGCGGCGTTATCGCTAAAAAGCGCCGAACTGAAACCTGGGGGGCCGAACGGCTGGAGATGCCCTTAGTTTGCATTATCAATTTATCTGATTTTTTTTGACTTTTGAAAAGTGGTTAAATGATTTTTTTTAAATTAGCCAGAAGCATATGCCCGCCGTTCCATCTATTCACTCTCATGCTTGATCTTCCTTTTTCCTTTTCGTAATATACCATGTACATGTACGTACTACGTTTGAGTGAAACTTCATCATCTCGTCGAGCATTTTTTTTACAAGGTAATACATTCTCATTCATAAGATAAATATCCGGTTACAAGACACGTAAACACCGCCATTACAATACTGAAATAATAGTATAATTCTATGCAAAAGACTAGCGCCTGTCCAACTCCTTCGGCACTACCAAAGTGACCACCAAGAGAAACAAGACAAATCACCTCTTCATCCGAGCTCGACGCGGCTCCATCGCTGATCTGCAGCTTTACGGACCTCCAAAATAGTTTGCCAGAAGCAAAACCATTATCGTTGAACGAATCAGACCGGGGCAACGTGTCCCCGGACACGCGATCGAACTCCAGAACTGACATCCCCGCACGACTACAGCGTCGAAGGAAGAAACCAGAACTGCCAGCTTCCATCCACAAACCCAGCACAAGATTCACCATCTTCCAGCTATTAACTTCGCAGGCAGCTGTCTGCGCGTACTCTCGGATGACAAATCCTCCCTGCTCCACTATGATGCCGGAGACAACGCCGCAGCAACGGGGACAAAACAGAAGGAGAGACACACCCGATGGGATCGCCGCCACCGCCTTGCTGATACCATCCATGAACCCTAACGCCACCGATCTGAAAAGATCGGCGAACACACGATGCCATCAACTCCGAGACACCGTCTTGAAGGACGCCGCCGGTGTGGGAGTGGAGTTGAGACAGATTTATTCGTCGAAGCGCCGCTCCCACCACCCAAACGACGCTCCACAACCTACAAAACCAAACCGTAACTACAGAACAGAGGAATGAGGTCCCCCTCCGTCCTGCCGCCGGAGCGACAATCGGAGAGAGAGGGGACAACCGCCGTGGCCAGTGGAGATCGGGGGTAGAAGGTCCTCTCCCTAGTCGCTAAGCTCCTGGCGGCGGCTAGGTTAGGAAAACTTTTCGAGCTTTTGCGTGTCTTGCTCGAGCGGAGATACTAGGAGGCGCTAATTATCATCTCGTCGAGCTGAAATCACCGGATTGCACCGTGTACTATGTACTGTACATCCATTACACCGTACTATTGCTAAGTACTCCCTCCGTCTCAAATTAATTGTCTCAAAGGTGAACAAAAATAAATGTATCTAATAAAACATATCTAGATACAAGAATTTTTGTCCAACTTTGAGACAATTAATTTGGGACGGAGGGAGTAGTAAAATTACATGGCCCATCATTCGTCTTCTACTCAGAACGCCAATGCAGAGTAGTAATCCTGCAGCGGTTGGATGGATGGATGGAATTTTGTGCAAAGAACTTAAGAGTGTGTGTATTGTGAGGCGTGTCTAAAAAAATTACTAGTTCTAGGTCTAACAAAATTAAAACTCCTCTTTTAGTCACCCTGTGTGGGTCTCATAAGACAGAAAAATTTACTTTTCTCCTCAAACTACCCATACTTTAGCCAATGAGGAAATTCTAAATCACCATGCCAATTTTTGAATCAACTAGTCATAGGTATCTTGTATTAGACATAGGTCCTGGAATATCTTTTTCTTAGTCACACCTTCTCCTCCGTTTAGTTCTAGGTCTAAGAGAAAAAATATGCACACGCCCAAATTAAGGGACAGCGGCAGCGGAGCGTGGACCAGATCATTGGGCTCCACCTACTGAATCTCGTACGGCCGATTTCAGAAGGGCCGTGCTGAGCGTCCCCCGGGGGATGAGACGTTCCGATCCCCCGGATGGAGCTGCTGACACATGTCCCCTCCCCTAGTCAACGATGGTCCATCCGTGCATGTGCCTTCTGTTTCCCGAGAGAAGAAAAACAATCCCGGGTCCACCTCTTCCCACACATGTCTCGGGAGCTCAATGGGAGGGCTAAACGTCTCCGTCACCGCGGCCGCCGGAGTTGCAGTGCCCCCGCCACTCGCCGGAGCTGCAACGCCACCGGAGCACCTCCGTCTTTCTATGGGACCAACACCTTCTCGGCATTGGAGCAGCGCTGCCCTCCTAAAGGAGCAACGTCGTCTCGCTATTGGAGCACCGGCCGCGCAGCTCACCGGAGAGCACCGTCGCGCGGCCACGGGAGCACCGCCGTCTTGCCATTGGAGCACCACCGCGCGACCATGGGAGCATAGTCGCCCTTCTGTTGGAGCAACGCCGCCTCGCTATGGAGCATCGCCACGCAGCCACGGGAGCACCGCCGTCGCGCCATTGGATCACCACCGTCTCGCCATTGGAGCACCACCGCGCAACCATGGGAGCATAGTCGCCCTTGTGTTGGAGCAACGCCGCCTCGCTATTGGAGCACCTCCACGCAGCCACGGGAGCACCGCCCTCTCGCTAATGGAGCATGGTCGCGCAGCCACGGGAGCACCGCCGTGTCGCCAATGGAGCACGGCCGCACAGCCGTGGGAGCATCGCCGTCTCGCTAATGGAGCACGGACGCATAGCCACGGGAGCACATCCGCACAGCCGTAGGAGCACCGCCGTCTTGCCAAAATGGAGCACGGTCGCACAGCCATGGGAGCGCCATCGTCTCGTCAATGGAGCGCGCCGAACTTGCGGCCGCCGTTGAGCACCCATGGCAGCACCATGGCCGCGGCTCACCTGCGCCCAGGCGGTGGACCAACGGTAGAGAGGAGAGAGAAGGGCGCGGTGGCCGTCGGGGAAGGGGATGGAGCAGGGTCGCCAGCGATGGGTGCGGCAGCGGCATGGATTTTGTGGGTATTTTCACGAAGAAGAAAGATAAGGAACGAGAGAGAGTAGAGGAATGAGTGGAGGAGAGGCATTGAGAAGAGATAAGGTCGTACTGTGGGCCCCCTATCCCATCGCTGGTTCTCGCGTGCACGGACGCGTAGTGTGCGCTGTGCGCTCGAGGCGGAGGATCGATTCGTTGTATCCCCCGGATGATCCCCAGATTTTTCCATTTCAGAAAGATCACGGGGATCGGATGCAGTGCATCGTGCAAGTGGCTCTGTCGTCGTCTCGTCTCATCGGATTCCGACGGTATCCCGGACTCACTAGTTGGATGGATACGCATCTCAAAGTACTAGTTGGACGACCTATTGGGCAGCTGGCGTACGACGTGGACGGAGCCATATGTGGATGGATGCGCTACACGTTTGGTATATTTCACGAACAAATATTTTTGTCTGCACAAAAAAGATAGAAATGTTGATGTGAAATAGTAAAAGGTGGCACCACTATTTACAGATTGCAATGAAACCATTTTCATGAGACTACAGTAATACATATTATATATTTTTGGTAATATTACTTAGTGTGACATAATAACGACTTTCGAATGAAATGTAATGCAATAGTTCTTAGATGCAATATCTACATCGGTCAAACAATGTATGCAGAATTTCCAAATACAAAACGGACATCATTCAATCTTGGAGATCAAGACACGTACGGACACTGTTTTTTGTGTGTGTGATGGCTATAGTAAATATTATAATTTTTCGTTCTATGAGAAAATAAAAAGGCCTAGAAAATGAGCTCCTGGTCTTAAGGCATTGTTGACAAGAAATCATCCGTAGAATCACCATCTACTAGACAAATTGGGCAATTGGCGTAACCAATAACGTTTTTTTATACAGACTACACCATGTGCCAAGCAAGATGGACTCAGCGGAGGTCAAACCCAGCCCAGCTCAGGGCGCTCCCCTCGCGCTCAGCTCGCCGGAGCTCATCTCCGCCGCTAGCCCGCCTCCATACATCTACTCCTCCCTCGTAGCCTTCAAAAATGCTCTCAATCTTCGCCGCCTTCGGCCTACTCAGCTCGCCACACAGAAAATCTCTTCCTCCGACAGTTCCTTGGCAGAGCAGCTCATCATCTCCCTCCACGGCGGTGAGGTTCGCTTCTCCCCTACCGCGGTGGCTGTGATCCTGCAAGTGTCAATTGGTGGCACTGCGCACGAGTTCTGCGTCCATCAGATTACTTATGTCTGCTTCCGCTTCCTCGTCGCCTCTGCGCTCGTCGCGGACATGCTCGTCTCTCTCGATCCTATCAAAACTCCTGGCTTTACCATGATCTTCGAGCATATATCCCTCTCCCCCACTCGGCACCTCCTTGCTGACGATGTGCCCTCAGGCTGCGATGGTATCCAGTCCATCCTCCAGGTCCCTGCCGATTTGGGATTGGATTTCCAGCTCGAGGCCAGAATCCGTTTAAACTCTGACGTCCAAGCCACTAACTCAACTCCCTTCCGAGCTGTTGTCAGGGTAGTTCAGTTCCCCTGCCCAGTCTCGACGGATCTCATGAACCAGATTCTTCATGGTCTGTTCGGTGGCTCTCCAAGCCTGTTTGATTCCTCCCTTATCGACGATTGCTGCTTCCTGTTCTCCGTGGCGTCTCCCAAAGTTGCTGAGCTCATTCAATCTTTCGGCGACTTCTGCCGGCCCGGGATCCTCATTCGTTTCCCACGCCGCCGGCAAGAGACGATGCTCAACGCGCCTGCGGTCGACTCCAAGACTTCCTCCGCTGGGGGGAACCGGTGGACGAATCAGCCTCGCTGCTTCGCTAAGGTGAGTCTGTCTCGCCCAGGTTTCAGTTTTCGATCCCGTATGTTGCGTCACTTCCACCTACCTGTTACACCTTTAGCCTCAATTAAAAAGCTTAACACCTTAACTTCACTTACACCCCCAAATCTGTGGATTACTTTCGTTTCAGCAACAGTCAGACCTTCCAAGTTTTTAGTTAACGATGCCTTAAACCACTTTTTTGCTGGGAATAGTGCCTTCCATGTCCTCTACGACATTGAATCCGTGTTCCACGCGCCTGTGTCCTCTGAATCCATCCGGGCGGAGATTTTCAAATTTTCTCCCATCATCTTGCCAGTCGTTACCCTGCACCTCCTCCCTTCCCGTGATGTTGCGCGGCAAATTGTTGTTTCAAATCGCAGTACCATGCCTCCACCTCTCCGCGACGTGGATGGAACCAGCTTGTGCAACCTGCCCGCTCCCACTTCCATTCTTGGAACTCGCCCTCCTGCCCAAAAGTGTGCAGGGTCAATGCCTAACCCTGTACTTTCCCTTACCTCAGCCACGCTCGAGCTGCCACGCTCTTCTGACAACTCCAAGACCACCCCCTTGCCCCTTGGTCCAACGATTGCCTCTGAACTCGCTGTGAGAACCGCTAGCGATGCAGATTCTTTGGATGCTTCCCTCTGTCCTCCCATGCTCCCGGTCCACTGCCCCCACCTGACGCCTGAACCTCCCCACTCGCCCCTGCATGTGAGCCACGTCCAGGAAAACGAAAACGAGCCAACGTCACCAGGAGCTTCCGCTCGCGCGGGCGAACCGCCATTTTCGCTCCCGGTGTCCCCGTGCTCCTCTCCTACCACTGTTGCCGGCTCAGCGATGGACTGTGGCTCTGTCACCCCTTATCGTGACGCACTCCTCACCCCGCCCTTGGCTCACCCTGTCAAATCCAAGCCCATGCCGCTTGCTCGCCCTAGACTCGGCTGCTCACCTCCATCCCTTGTCTCTCGTCGCCTTTCCAAGCCCTTGTGCTTCCGCTGCTACTCCTCCAAGCACCTGGTCGACGAGTGTCGTGACCCTATAAGATGCGCGAGGTGCGGTGGCTATAGGCACATCGCTCGGGACTGCAAGTCTAAAACTCCTCTAACCCTTAAAGCCTTAGCGTTACCTTCCCATCCTTCCATGGCGTCCACCCCCGACCATCCCCAAGCCCCTTCGGCCACCTCGGTTGCCCTTGCTGGACCGGCCGGAGAAATCTGGTTCGGATCGCACCGGGTCCTCCTCGATGAGCCTTTGATCCACTCCCCTTCTCCGTCCAGCGTCCCGCTTCCTCGCCTTCGATCCGCGGCCACCTCGGATGGCGACTCCGCGCCCTCCTCTCAGCGCGCCTCATGCCGTGCCCTCGGACACTGCTGGCTCGGCCTTTGGCGGCGTACCGGACGCGGACTCGATGGCAGATGCGGACCCGTTCCCCAAGTCTCCCGTGGGGTCATCCTCGGGGCCCGCTGCTCCTGAGTATCCTGACGTCTTCGTTCCTGATGACCTGTTGATCGACGCTGGCCACTTCGCGCACGTCCACCTCGACACCTCCCTCGCCAACCCCTACGCTTTCATCCGCAAAGTGTTCGAGGAGCACGTTGGCAACCCATCCTTCTGCTTTGCGGCTGCGTCCGGCTGCACCGCCCTCGTCATCTTCCCCAGCTCGGTGGAACGTGATGCGGCGTTGCTCCTCTTCCCCGTCACCTTTGATGGGATCAAGGTCGAGCTCGCTCGCCCCAAGGACTCCGACAACAGGTCCACAACGGTGTACGACACTCTCGTCGAGGTGGAGGTCACCGGCTTCCCCTACGAGCTGTGGCACCGGGCGGGCGCGTCCTTCTTCCTCGCGCGCTTCGGTAAACTCTGCTGCGTGGATGACGCTTGCCTTGATCGTGGTGACTACACCGCCGTCCGTGGCTTCATCTTCACGGAAGAGCATCGAAGCCTGCCTCCCCGCGTCGTTCTCCGGCTGCCTGGTGATGAGGTCGCTGTCGTCCAGCTCAGAACGGTCCAAACCTGGGTGTGGGATCGCTCGGCTCAGGAAGCTAGGTCCACGCCTGACCAGTCCGCCTCCCCCTGCCGATGGACCACAAGCTTCTTCGCCAGCTGCGCGCGCCGTCATTGTCATCAGTGACGATGACAGCTCCCCTGCGGCTGTCCATGGGGATGCCTTTGACGCCGTCCTCGACCTCGCCGCCGACCTCCAAGAGATTGCCATTGGAGAAACGTTCTCCTTCTCCGCTTCCGCGGGCGACCCGACTGGCCTGCAGCCCCCGCCTGACGACGCTCTCACATGAAGACGTGCTCCGCAAGCGGAGAGTCCGCACCAAACGCGCCATGACTCCAAGGCCAAGGTCAGGCGTAGCAAGCGGCTGGCCGCCATCGAGGCGGACGAGTTCCTCGACATGCAGTCCAAGGCCCGTTCTTTCGATCTCTCCCTCGCCTCCGCGTCGCTCACCGCCGCTCTCAACCGCTCTCGCCTGATCGACGAGCCGGACCTGCCTGTGGCCTCTCCAGCGGACCTTGCGATGGTGGCCATCGAGTGCGGGGCTTCTCCTCAGGAGGCGGCTTTCGTCGCCAACGCCGGGGCGGCTGATGTTATCCCATGATCGGTTACTGCTTGGGCTGCTGCGCCCTAGTTATCTTCAGCTCCAGGGATCCTTGTTGCACTTGTACCCTGTCTCTCCACCCGTTCCATCCCTTTAGTATTTCTACGTGGGCTTATCCCTCTGCCGTCTTTGTTCTGCTGTTATTGTGTAACGATCCCTGGACGTGCTGTCTGCCTAATGAAATCGCCTACTGGCTTGTCGTGTCCATAACTTTTTAAGAGTGTAGGTCAAAAGCTGCACTAGTGGAGAACATGGCATTAGCCCCGGTTAGGATGTACCTTATGCGCCGGCTGCCCAACCGGGTTTGCCAAACCCATGCTAAAGACTCCTCTTATGCCCCGGTGGGCTTACCAACCGGGGTAAAGGCCGGCGCCCTTTTACCCCGGTTGGTAACACCAACGAGCGCAAAAGGTTCTCTACTTTTTTTTCCTGTTTTCCTGTTATCTGCAAAATATTAGAAATTTTATTTTTCTTCAAGTGCATTACTTCAAGTGCACTAATACCTCAAGTGCACTAAAGATTTAATGATCTTTCAAATAATAAACATTTATAGTAAAAAAGATGACAAATTCTCGAACAAAACCACAGATGAAAACCAACAATAACATAAACATATTCGGCCACGAATACAAATATTGTTCGACACGACGACATAATTAAACATAGTACGACATAAACCTGAAGACATAGTCTGACGATATCGCTGACAAAAGAACATGTCACTAGACACGGAGAGCGATACACTGCTAGGCATACTATGCCTCTGCGTCGGAGGCAGACTCGCCGGAGCTAGACTCGTCAACCTCGGTATCGGAGCTGCTGTCATATGAGCTATTCTGGCAGCAACGGGGACGGACTAGGGTGCCGTCGAAGATCTACACCTACAACACGTCCACCTCCTCGTCGTTGATGTACCTGAATGTGGGCGAACTGCCCCCACCCATGGCGCAGGTAGAGGTCCTCGCCACGTCGCTGCAGGAACACATGAACGGGTCCGTTGTGGCAGCCCTCCAACTGAAGGCTAAACCTAAAGGGCCCGCTGTGCTCGAGTAGGATCTCTAATATCCGCTGTGGCAGACGAAGCCTGTTCCGCAGTGGGTGGAACAGGTGCACGTAGAACTCCGGTAGATTGAAACCTTCATCCTCCTCCTCCTCCGTGTCCTCCTCCTCCACCGCAGCAACATCGCCGCGCCGTGCTCCGCGTGCTACCCGCCGTGCTCCGCGTCCACGCCTACGTCCACGAGCTGGAGGCGCCGCTTCCTCCTCCTTGATGGCTACGCCACCACCACGTCCACGCGCTGCACGCGATCCACGTGGACGTTCACCACGTGGTACGATTGCGTTTTGTTCGGCGGGGACGGCGCACCCACCGCCAACACGCGCACTGCGTCACCGGGGAGCTCTCGCCATGGCTACAAAAATTTATAACATCATAAGTTGCAACCTAATAGTAATTAGTTCAACTAGTTAATGATCGATGATGCCTAGTTAACATCCAAGATTGCAAAAATAATAAAATGAAAACCTAATTTATGTAACTAGCTAGTTCAACTAGGGTTTCAAATATATACTATATATTGCTAGCTAAACTAACTAACACTAGCACTAACAGTAATAATTCATAGTTATATTACCTAATACTAACACTAATACTAATTTTACTAACACTACATAATACTAACAGTAACATATTAGTAAACATGCTAATATTAATATAACACTAATATTAACACTTATACTAATACTAAACTAACAATGTAATTAAATTAACAAAAAAAATTGTACAAGCGTTGAGGAGGAGGACACAGTGGCGAGGAGGCGATTTCACCTCGAGGAGGAGGGCGCAGCGTCGAGGAGGCGACGGCGGCAGGGAGCAGGCGAGGAGGCCGGCTGCGATCTCGGGCAGAGCCGCGGAGGAGGGGCTTGGGCGCGGAGGAGAATGGGCGCGGGCGTAAAGGAGACGAGGAGCGGCAGCAAGGATCCCCGGAGGTGAAATCGGGCAGCCTCACGACATTGCTCTGGATTTCGGCGTCGGGGGACTTAGGGAAAACTGCTGGTTTGCACCAGGCGGAGCAACCGCCCGGGTTATATAGGTGGGGTTTTTTACCCCGGTTCGTAACACGAAGGGGGGAAAAAGGGGGGAGGCGAGCCATCGTTTGCCCGCGCACCTCCCCACCTTTTGCCCCGGTTCGTGTTACCAACCGGGGTAAAAGACCCAAAATTTCATATTTTTTTCTGCCGCCATTTTTTTTTCACTGCCACGTTTCCAATACATTTCAAATGGTTTTGAATTTTGGAAAAACTTTCAATATGAAAAGTGTTTAAAATTGAGTAAAAAATTCAAATACATTTTCTGTTTTAGAAAATAATTATTCTAACTATTTAAACTAGTAACAATTTTGAATTTTCAAATATTTTAAAAAACCTAGTTTATGAATGGTTTTGAATTTGGAGAAACTTTCTATATGAAAAGTGTTTAAAATGACATAAACATTTCAAATATATTTTCTGTTTTCAAAAATAATTATTCTAACTATTTAAACTAGTAACAATTTTTTATTTTTCAAACATTTAAAAAAACCTAGTTTATGAATGGATTTGAATTTGGAGAAACTTTCAATATGAAAAGTGTTTCAAATTGCATAAACATTTCAAATATATTTTCTGTTTTAAAAAAATAATTATTCTAACTATTTAAACTAGTAACAATTTTTAAAACGCCATCCAAGTGCGACCTAGGGTAGAAAGAAGAAGAGGAAGAGATCTGCAATGTCTTCACACTGATATGGACAATCTGCAATGTTTGATACATTATTACAAATTAGTCTAGCAATGTTATATGAACTATGAAGGTTTAATACGTTATGACCAACTAGTGCCACCATTGTTTACTGTTTCTGTCGTAGCCATGGAGCATCTATATTATTTAACGCGATGCTTGGGTTAGTTTTCACTCTAAAGGGCGGAATTTCTTCAAAGTTATTATAATCTTCTGATATGTCTATCCTGTCCTTCACTCCCACATTGTTTCTTTTCCCTGAAAGAACTATGTGCCGCTTCGGCTCACCGCATGATGTACTAGATTTTTTTTTCCTCGGTTGGGTAGACATGTCCTTCACATAGAAAATTTGAGCCACATCTTTGTTAGGACGAATGGTTTGTTTCTGTACCCAAGATTGTTCAGATCCATTGTTGTCATTCTGTACTGCTGGTTTACCTTTAGTACTGTCATCTTGATCCATTGGCACCGAAACAGAGGGATCTTAAAATTAGGTCCATATTCAAGTTCCCATATCTCCTCTATGTAACCATAACATGTGTCCTTTTTCCCATTGTATCCGGTTGCATCGAAACAGACACCACTATTCTGGTTAGTGCTCTTTTTATCTTGTGCGATCGTGTAAAATGTATTCCCATTTATCTCGTACCCTTGAAAAGTCAGCATAGTCGAAAATGGTGACCTGGCCAACAAGTAGAGCTGATCTCCAACAATGTTGTTATTCATGAGTTCTGTCTGTAAACAAGCGCTGAAACTATCCATGTGTTCTTCATTAATCAAGGATTCATACAACCCCGGGTTTTTGGAACGTATAATATTCTTGTGTTCCTCGATATAAGGAGCCACCAAGGTGGACATTTCTAGAACTGTGTAGTGTGCTTTAGTGAAAGAATGTCCGTCCATAAATATCTTTGCTTTCCTTCCTAGCGTGCCTTTTCCTCTCATTCTCCCCGCATGCCGCGATACGGGAACACCAATCGACTTAAGGTCTGGAAGAAAATCAACAAAAAACTCAATTACCTCCTCTGTTCCATAACCCTTGGAGATGCTTTCTTGTGGCCTAGCACGGTTGTGAACATAATTCTTTAAGACTCTCATGAACCTCTCAAAGGGGAACATATTGCGTAGAAACACATGAACAAGAATGGTAATCTCTTTGACTAGGTGAACTAGGAGGTGTGTCATAATATTGAAGAAGGATGGTGGGTACACCAACTCGAAGTTGACAAGATATTGGACCACATCTGTCTGTAAAGCTGATAGACTTTCTGGATTGATTACTTTCCGAGAAATTGCATTGAGGAATGCGCATAATTTCACAATGGGTAGTCGAACATTTTATGGTAGAATCCCCGTCAACGCAATCGGAAGCAATTGTGTCATCGGCACGTGGCAGTCATGAGACTTCAGGTTTTGAAATATTTTCTCCGCCACATTTATTATTCCCTTTATATTCGACGAGAAGCTAGACGGGAGCTTGATACTACTTAGTGCTTCACAAAATATTTCCTTCTCTTCCTTGGTAAGAGTGTAGCTAGCAGGACCACCATGAAACCGCTAAGGATTCTTACCGTCTCGTCCTTTCGTGTGTTACTGGTCCTGTCGGGCTTCAGATGTATCTTTTGACTTCCCATACAAGCCAAAGAAGCCTAGCAGATTCACGCAAAGATTTTTCGTCAGGTGCATCACGTCGATCGCAAAGCGGATATCTAGGATTTTCCAATAGGGTAGATCCCAAAATTTAGATTTCTTCTTCTACATGGGTGAGTGTCCGTCAGCATCATTCGGAACAGCTTGTCTGTCCGGACGCTTTCCAAAGATTACTTTCAAATGCTTCACCATATCAAATACATCATCACCAGGTCGGCGGATAGGCGTCTCCCGGGTATCTACCTCACCATTAAAATGCTTGCCAGTTTTTCTTAAGGGGTGCTTGCGCGGAAGAAAACGACGATACCCGAGGTACACAACCTTTTTACATTTATCCAGATATACACTTCCGGTGTCATCTAAACAGTGTGTGCATGCATTGTATCACTTTTTTGTATGTCCAGAAATGTTACTAAGAGTAGGCCAATCGTTGGTGGTTACGAACAACAGCGCTCATAGGTTAAATTCTTTTTGTTCGTGCTCGTCCCACAAAGGTACATCTTCTTCACGCCACAACTGTAAAAGTTCATGGACTAATGGCCTTAGGTACACATCAATGTCGTTGTCCGGTTGTCTCGGGCCTTGGATCAACACTGGCATCATAATGAACTTCCTCTTCGTGCACAACAAAAGAAGAAGGTTATAGATACATAGAGTTACAGGCCAGGTGCTACGGTTGCAGGTATGCTCACCAAATGGATTCATGCCATCTAAACTTAGACCAAACCATAAGTTCCTTGCGTCACCTGCAAGGCGCGGGAACTTTCTCTCGATTTTTCTCCACTACGGCATATCGGCGGGGTGTCTCAAGATCTCGTCTTTCTTACGATCTTCCATGTGCCATCGCAAAAGTTTAGAACACTCTTTGTTTCTGAACAAACGTTTCAACCGTGGTATTATAGGAGCATACCACATCACCTTTGCAGGAACACTCTTCTTGGGGCGCTCACCCTCAACATCGCCAGAATCGTCTGGTCTGATCTTATACCGCAATGCAGTGCATACTGGACATTGTTCCAAATTCTCGTACTTCTCACCGCGGTAGAGGATATTGTCATTAATGCAGGCATGTATCTTCTCCACGTGTAATCCCCGGGGGCATACAAGCTTCTTTGCTTGGTGTATACTGTCAGGCAATTCATTGTTTCTAGGAAGCTGCTTCTTCTCTATTTGCAGCAACTTTGTAAATCCGCTGTCAGTCACACCGTTCTCGGTCTTCTATTGGCGCAATTCCAGTGTGCTTTCCAGCTTTTTCTGTCCATCTTTGCAATTTGGATACAACAATGTTTTGTGATCCTTTAACATCTGGTCGAACTTCACCCTCACCTTTTCAATCTCTCTTTCTGTCTTTGCATCCATAATAGCCTGGCAAGGATCATCGATGGGTTCATCTGGTGCCCAATCTTCTGCTTCTACCTCATCGTTATCTTCCATTCCACTACCGGCACCGTATTCAGGGAACATGTCATGATAATTGTCATCATTCTATTCTTCTTCGTTGTCTTCCATCATAACCCCTCTTTCTCTGTGCTTGGTCCAACAATTATAGCCGGGCATGAAACCGGATTGAAATAGGTGGAAGTGGATGACTTTGTGAGGAGAGTGTTCCTTCTGATTCCAACATACATCACATGAACAACACATAAAATTATTCCGCTTGTTTTCCTGGGCCACCTCGAGAAAATAACCCACGCCTTTCATGAACGTTGCAAAGCATCGGTCAGCGTGGATCCATTGCCGGTTCATCTGCATTATATGATTATTAATTAAGAACTGTTACAGAACACCGTGAATAGAGAAATGGCCAATGTTACATCGACAGATGAAAGGTTAAAGTTGATACCTCGACCGAGTAGGAAAGAAGGGCGAGAAAGCTTATATAATTAAGTGTGGCTCGGACAAATTAAATCTTGTTTGTTTTCTGCGAGCTGAGATGTCGTTATTCTCCCGGACATTTCATCGAACACCTCTTGTGCTTAGGAGGAAAAAACAAGTGAGCACACACCACACAACTAGAATATGTCCTCCAAAGTGAGTGGCATGAGGAAAGGAGAGGGCTGGCAGGGTTTATATAGTGGGGATCTTTTGCCCCGGTTGGTGGCTCCAACCAGGGAAAATGACCCCCTACCACGCGCCCTGCTCGCCCTGGCCCCACCTCTGCAGCCTTTTGCACCGGGGGTAGCGAGACTACTCTTAGTTCCGCGTGTCTATTTTTACAACCCCAAAGTAGATGCTCCATCCGGTTTTTTTTGAGAAACACAGTACAAACGCAAGCGCTCATATAGACGCGCATACACTCACCCCTATGAACGCACGCACGCACACCCTACCCATATGAGCACCTCCGAGAGACTGAGCCGGCGGGTCTTGAGAATGACGAAGTCACCACAGACGCCTCACTGTTGACGGGAACGTCGCCTCCCATTGAAAGAATATTCCGTCTAAATGCAACACACATGTGTCAAACCTGATGTTTGAATTCTGGTGGACTGGGGGTACAACCACCCTCCTAACCATCCAACCACAGGTTGGTTTGCGATGCTCCTGCCGTTCTGTTCGTTAAAGTAAGGTATAGTTTTCTCTTTTCAAAAGTTAAAGAATGTCAAGTTTGACCAAGGTGGTAGGAAATATTACCAATATCTAACGATATACGTTATGATGTATCTAACGATATATTGGTTTGATATTATAGATATTTTTTCTTTTAAAAACTTGGTCAAAGTTGTTATTGTTTGACTTAAAAAGAATATGCCTTACTTTTACGAATGGAGTCATCCTAAAGAAGTGTTTTTTTAAGATCTTCATCAAAAGGATACATGTACCATTTTTTCATTTATTAAACAATGGAAAACTCGAAAGTCTGACGAGGAAGTACATCAATCAATCGGAAACCACCTTCCCGACGACAAAAATCTCTACACCTACAAACTTGATGAAAGAGGTGGACTGATCGGAGCCGTCTGTCCTGACCTCACACAACAGCACACATCATTTGAAACTTGTGGCTTCACCGAGCCGTCAGTCGTCAAGCCGGGAGCAGAAACCAGTCGGGAGACCCTCAAATCGCACCACATGCGCATATTCAGAAGTCGCCGTCACCTTCTTCCACCAACCCATCTTTATGAGTAATCGACACAAATACCTTGTGTGGCATGCCGTCGACGCCTCCGCGATGCTAGAAAACCCCACCTCCATGCTCGCATCCATCGCCATGCATATGGCGTCGACAATTCGTCGTGCCTCGTTGCCAAGACCCGTCGGTAATTATGCGTTAGAGGCCATGCCACACCCCCACCTCCATCTAACAACCATTCCTAAAACGACCCCCAAAGGGAGAATGGCGCGGGCGCCGCCATCATACAATATGGGAGAGCCGAATCTAGGGTTTCCCCTAGGAGCATGCCGAACAAGAAGGCACGAGAAACATCAGCTGCAACAAAAAAATTCTTCCAAGGCGATGCCTCCACGGAGGAAACTGAGGCTCAACGTGCCACCACCCACTGATCCAAAGATCCAGGGTTTCTCTCGCAGATTGAAAGACTATAATGCCAAAGTGAAGATCCCACGAACGATGCCTACACCAAGGTATACAACGCCCAAAGGTGTCGCCATCGTCAGCTTACAGAGAGCACGTGCCATCTGCCGTGCCGTACTTTGTTGAAGACCGACGACAATCGCCGCCCCACAAGTTCAACGCTGCGAAAATCCGTCGTTACAATGCAGTAATGGCGTAGACGACGTGGCCAAGGAAGAAGACACACCACCACTGACATGGGGCCTTCGCCCCGGGATCCTATGTACACCGCAAGATATGGCCAGACTTCCCCATCCCTTTGGGAGCGAGGTCCGCCGCCACTGCAAACATGACCGGCGGCGGCGGGAGGGAGAGCGGCTGGAGAGAAGCCTTGTGGTGGCTAGGGTTGGAGCCTCCTGGGTCGCCCGAGGAAGAGCGACACAGAGGCGTTCTATTTCAGCTCGGTTGGTGAATCAAAAGAAGTGTTCAGACTCTGATTTTCATATCTATATATTTTTAAAATTGATTAAATATTAACTAAGTAAAGAGTTTATTAAAACATTTAATTAACACTTTTATGACAACATTACACCATTTTATTGCCGTTAAAACTCTTTCCACAGTATTTTTTATAGATTAGATAATCTATGGCCTAAATCCTGCCACATTAGTACTACCTTTGGTTGAATGTAGTCAAATGAAAAGAGAATCCATAGGTGAATTTCAAAGAGCACATGGCCGTGGCTGAGCTAAAAAATGGCACCTACTCATACCTTTGGGGGCGTTTGGTAGCCTACAGATTCTCAGACCAGCCCCGTGATACGTCATAAACGTATCCATAATTTCTGATGTTACATGTTGTTTTTGTACTATATGCTACATGTTTCCTATATAATTTATGTCATTTTTTTCGATTTTATGGGACTAACCTATTGAGAAGATGACATAGAGGCAGATCATGTTTTCTACTTTTTCTATTTCAGAAAATTCATTCTGAAAATATTCTCGGAATTAGATGATTCAAAAACCAAAAGTCTTAAAAATCTATCAAACACACGGAGTCCGGAGGGGACCCGGAGGGGGGCCTCAGGGGCCCACACCATAAGGCGGCGCGGCCCCCCTCTGGCCGCGCCCAGGGGTGGTGTGGCCCCCTGGCTGCCCACCGACGTTGCCCTCTCGCCTGTATATGCCTCTTCACGGGTTAACCCTAGATACCCGAGTCTTTTCCACGACAAACATTTGTAGTCGCCATCATCGTCAACCCTTGTTCGGGAGGGTTCTGGAGCTCTCCCCGGCACCCTACCGGGAGGGTAATTCATCAGCGGAGGGTGTACACCACCATGCACACCTCCGGAATGATGCGTGAGTAGTTCATCCTTGAACTACAGACCCACCGCAGTAGCTAAATGGTTGTTCTCTCCTCTTTATGCCTCATGTTTAAATCTTGTGAGATGCCTAATATTATCAAGATCATCTTATTATAATGCTACATGTTGTGTTTGTTGGGATCCGATGAATCTTGAATGCTATGTCCAATGATTATCAATCTATCGTGTTTTATTCATGTTTATATTATTTATGATCTTGAATGCTCTCCGTTGCTAGTAAATGCTCTGACCAACTGGATTCTTGTAACTCCAAGAGGGAGTATTTATGCTCAATAGTGGGTTCATGTCTCCCTTTTACTCACGCTGGAGTGACAGAAATGTAACGGGTGGGGGATGTGATGTTGCCATTAGGGAGAAAACAACAATGTTTACATTACACACTTTTCTTAATGCGATTATCTGTTGCTTGCAACTTGATACCCAGTGTTTGATTTGATGACACTCTGAGGGTGAATTATTAGTCATAGATGCAGTTGGATTACGGTTTATGAATATTTTTTTAATACCCGCATGAATCACATAGTAATCATCATATCATGCATATGCACTACGGTGCAACCTTTATATCTGTCAATTACCCAGCTGTAATTTATTTACTCAACACTCTATCTATCTGTTTTGGAAAGACATCACTAGTGAACTCTGGACCCCGGTCCATTTTGTTACACTGATAATACAACCACTAAAAACATTTTTTCCCTTCTATTACTGTTTTCGTACTGCCATCACTGTTCTCTTTTCATCTATTCCAAACAAGTACTGTTTTCTACACCATACGTTTAACCTCTTTGTTTTCAGCAAAACCGGTGAGATTGACAATCTCACTGCTTCGTTGGGGCAAATTGATTTGATTCTGTTGTTTAGGTTCCACGATGCTGCTGAACAGGTAGTGCGCCCTTCCAACATCAGCTGCATCAACCTTCGGAAGTGATTTCTTTCTCCTACTGGTCGATTCAAGTTTGGTTTGTTTCTGAGGGAAAACTTGTTGTTGTGCTCTTCACAACTTACACTTAAGGTTTCCCAACGAGTGCACTCCCTTATCAACTACGCACTAGCCCGCTGGGTGTAAAACCATCCCACCGTTTGGTTGCATGCGGGGAGAATTTTGGCTCCGCACGAACTTTGAAGCATGTTGGGCGAGGCCCTCGGGGAACGGCTGAATCGGCAGTTTTTCTAGGGTCAAGCTAAGTGGAGCGCAAGCACGCACGCTCGCGTACACGCGGGAGATGCCGCGTCCCTTCGGGAACACGCTCCATAAATCCCCTCACCGCTCTCTCTCCCCACTCTGTCCACTCGCTCCTTCTCTCACCTCTCACCGTCGGCGGTTCCCCCATCTCCGTCAGTACCGGAATTCGGTGGCCCGCATCGTGGGTGGTGGCGGTAGAGGAAGACCGGGCGTCTCCTTCTCCTATACTACACATTCTCATCCCAGTATCATCGACAACGCTTCGTTGACTCTTCTTCCTCGTCGGCGGCAATGGCGGTAAGTGCATCTCCAACTTCTCCTGCGCTCGTATGCATCGTAGATCTTGAGATACGCCTTATTTCTTGGCGGTTGAGAGACATGCAGTTTACGATTGGATCTTCATGTAAGATTACGGGTTAATTTCGACCAGTGATGAAGCCAATTGGGGAAAGGCGAGTCAAACAATACCTTGTGGTATGTTTTCCTCGATTTGGAAATGACATGGTATTGTTGATGGTCTCTTTTCCTCAAGGAGGAAACTCTTCTTCTGCGTTTCCTCCATGTTCTGAGACCGTGATTTGGTTCCAATGATGAAAGCTTAGAGCATCCAAGTCCAAATGTTGGATTAAATGACCTTCTGATCTAACCAGCTATGATGTCCATTTCACTTGGTCCTTTAGTTCCCTCACTTGGAATGCTCTTTAGTGCTTTGCAATGTTTGTTATACTCTTCGGTACTTTGCAATGTTTGTTCTTCTCTTTAGTACTTCGTAATGCTTGTTATGCTCTTCGGCACTTTGCAATGCGTGTTATGGTTTTCAGTACTTTGCAATGCTTGTTATGCTCTTCAGTACATGACCAATGATTAGAATGTTGCACAACCCAATGCTTTTTAGTACTTTGCAATGCTTGTTCTGCTCTTTAGGAGGTGATTTTCAGGACTTTGCGCAATGTACAATCTTACAGTTGTGGTAATTATAGGCTACCAAACACACCCTTCACTTCCTTGTGCATTTCTTTGTGTCCTCGAAAAACCATCTCATTTAGATGAATGTGTTTGTTATTTATGATGTTTTGCTTACTGTTTTGGTCAATGGAATGTGGTCGACAGTGCAACCCGATAAGTATCGCCGTATGAGAGACGTGAACCACAATAATGCAAGGTGCAACGCAAGTTCCAGGGTCTCACTGTAACTGGCACAAAATGCAACGTAGCAAATGCAGTTTTCCGTCGAGGAATTCGCCGGTCGGTCGGAGGCCGGGCCCGGCGTCGACAAGCGGGATCTTCCGATGGAAAAGCCCATCGGGAGGCAGACGAAAATGCTGGAACTTGGAAGTGTCCGGCCGGAGGAGATGGACGGATTTGGGTGTAGGGGAGGCAGCAGACCGCGTGATCGCCACACATGGGAATCAGGCGGCGGCGTGGCACGCCATCGGCAAGCTCACAGCAAAGAATACGGAATTCGCCCGTACTCTTTCCAAACGCTGTTGGTGAGGTGTCACCTATCTGACCGAGAGATCGCATACTTTTAGCTTTGTGTCTGATGCCGTTTGCAAGGTGGGAGCACGATCCATCCATCACTGACCAGCGAGCTGCTGCTGGCCGGGCGATCGACAACCATTGCAGTCTGCGTG
Source organism: Alopecurus myosuroides (assembly GCA_028641055.1). Lineage (NCBI taxonomy): Eukaryota > Viridiplantae > Streptophyta > Magnoliopsida > Poales > Poaceae > Alopecurus > Alopecurus myosuroides. The sequence goes on from CM054058.1 coordinate 52,022,574, forward strand.
CGTGGATCCATGGTCCGGAGCGGTTATTTTTGCCTCTTGGGTGTCGACACTTTTACTTTCCTTCACGTGCAAAATGCTGCTCTTTTGGGTAGGATCACAGGATTGAACACACAACTTGGAAAAGGATAAAGGCAAAAACAAACTTAGTGCCACATTTATTTACAGTGGATGAAAATTCAATAGGCATCCCATTTATATTCATCATCCCACAAAACCAAAACGTGTCATGCTGCTTTTTCCTTTCGTCTAGTTCTACCATTTCCACGCGAGCAGTAGTACAGTACGAGTGGTGTGAAACTGTGAGCTGTTTTTTTTTTTGAGTCAACTGTGAGCTGAACTGATAATTGGACCCTCGTGGCCATGAAAAACAGGTCCAGCTCTTGTTTTCTGCGGGAGAAGGAAAAAAAGGGAAGGCCGCGTAAACATTTTTCACAGGTCATAACGGGCCTCCGGAGTTTTGGCATGATCCAGTTAATTAGAACATTTGGTCAGACACATGCTGGCCCATAGATGTGGTCTTGTGAGGACCCCTCATTCAAAAGTCAAAATGCACAAGGCTAAATTGCTACCCCATCATTTTTATCCACTTCCCCTCAAATTTTTTTTTCTCATGTTATCCACTACTTTTATTTCACCTAGTACTTTCGTTCACTACTCCGTGAATATCCAACCGGCTCTTTTTGCGACTCTGACTTGAGGATTAAATTTGTTCTACTACAAGATACAAAAATTAATTTTGGCTACAGACATTGCAAATATTCGCCTGATACATGCATGACATGTACTCTCTATGTTCTGTATTATAAGACGTTGGGGTTTTTTCAGTGCAAATTTTGGCACTTAAGTAGTTTCGACCCACAAATGTGCGTAGTTTACGACAATACCCTTGGTCGGAGAGCTCTCTGCCCTGCACATTCGGACGTTCCCCACTCTCTCCAGCACCTTCCCCACTCCTCTCGTGTCGCTGACGCACTCTGCACAGCTCCTCCGACTCAATTCATGCTCTCGGATGCGCTTGCTGGTACTCTCAGTCTCCCCCTCCACCCCATCCCCAACCCCACCCCACCTTTTCCTCGCGGACGTGCTCCGTCCTCGCGGACGGCATCAAAGTCAACGATGCGTCTTTTTTTTGCAGCGCTCACAAATTCATGGACGGTGATTGTTGATCTGTGAACAACGACAATGTATCTCTAGGATGCAGTGGTTCTCCTCTCCGAAAACGGTGGTGGTGGATCTGCGGGCTTCATGGATGGTTGCAATGGATCTGCATCGAGCTCCTTCAAGGAATAAACAGCGGGGAGGATGGTCGAGCTCCTTCATGACTGCAGCGGCGCAAAGGAGCAGAAGCATCAAACACTACTAGAGCAATCCTTACCGCCGACGCATAAAATGTGCCTACCGCAGGCGAACGCATGTGCGCCTGTGACCTACACACGGTGGTACTGCTTTACCGCCGGTGCATCCTTTTATTCGCCGGCGGTACATCCACTTAGCCCCGGAGCGTAAGCAATATGCGCCTGCAGTATCTGCAGTAGAGCCGACGAAAAGTTGTTATGCGCCTGGGGTAACTACACTTATGCATCGGCGGATTATAGGAAAAGTCAATATACAATGTACATGAAATTGTGACAAATGACATATAGCATCATCGACTAGTCTTTAAATAGCATCATCGACAAGTAGCATCCATCATCAACAAAACATCATCGACAAGTAGCATCGATCATCAACAAAAGCATCATCGACAAGTAGCATCGATCATCAACAAAAGCATCATAAACAAGTAGCATCGATCATCAACACAAGATATACAAGTTTGAATAATAGGTCAGGTCTCTCTAGATAGTACAATTCATTCAAAGTACATGTTGCTAAAAAAGCACTACAAATAGTAGCATGAACATAAGGAGTATCATCACGGCGAGGGCGAAGATGGTCATCCAGGCCCTCCTCGTATCCGTCCTCTCTCTCGCTAGATAAGTAGCGTATCGAGTTTCCGCTCTACCGTGGTGGTGTACCCCTTGTAGTTGTTGCCGCCGAGACCGTCCACCTGTCTCCGGCAGTGTTCGCAGTCGTCGTAGACTCCGGGAACCCTACCATTATACACAACATACCACATAATCTATGCACAAGCACTAGTAGAAAAACCCCTATTGGTTTTTACCTCTAGTCCCTAATAGCTGTCGAACCGGGACAAGAGGGGTGCGGGCAACCGTTCGTGTCGCACCCGGGACTAAAAGTCGTCTGGCGACCCTTCGCCTAGCCTGAGAGCATTTAGTCCCGGGTCGTAATACGGCCTGGGACTAAATGCCCAAAACGTTTTCCTCCAGCGCGTTGGAAGTTGTTCCATCGTCGGGAGAGTCTTAGCAACCGAGAAATATCGCTAATTTCTATGGTAACACTACCACTCTTCTTCTTCCTCTTGCTCTCATCTCTTCTTCCCCATTCTCCACCATGGATCGCTATGGAATTCAGTTGTTGAATGTGCCCACACATGGAAGGACTCTCGGAGTCGCCTACACGTACGAGAGCTCCCGGATTCCGGGTCTTCTTAACCTCTTGAAGCAATGGCTTCGCGAGGATGGTGGGTATTTTCTTTGCCTTGATCTCGATTACATGGCCAATCAAAAAGATGTGGTCGTCATCCAAATTGCTCACAAGAGGCGTGTCCTTGTCTTCCAATGGGCAAGGTAAACGCAAACTTTTCCGATCGATCTTGCTCTCCTATCTTTCTTTCCCATTTCTCCTCTCTTATTTTGATTCTAAATATAGGATCGGAAATTGCATAGGGTAGCAACATGTGTATCCATGTGTATTCATCTTGCAATGTATTTGAAATTGCATAGGATAGCAACATGTATGTGTATCTATGTGTATGTATATATCAATGTATCCATTAATCTGAATCCCATATAGCATGTTCCATTTTATTCCCATATGAATCATATATGTGCATTGGAAAGAATAAACTTGTTGCAACGGTGTTTAACATTTGTTCCATTTATTGTTGTATTGAAACAATATACTTGTTGCAGCGGTATTAACATATGTTCCATTTGTTGTCGCAATGAAACAATATACTTGTTGCATCGGTATTAACATTTGTTCCATTTTCTTGTTGCAGTAGTAACAAAGATTGTTTAGTACTCCTGGATTTCCTTGTCAACAGCCGCATACGTTTTGCTAGTGTTGATATAAGGAATAACAAGATGAAGATGAAGAACACCTGGGGTATTGAGATACCATCTCAATGCCATATTGATCTCTATGACCTGTTCTAGCTTAAGTATGAAAGGACTTCAATGGCTGATATGGCAACCGCATTGATCGACGAGGCATACCGTGACAAGAAGAAAAATTTCCCCGTTAGAAGCACAATTTTTAGGAGAAGAGCCCACTTGACAAGATCAATATTAACTATGCAGCCATCGATGGGTACATTGCCTACGAGTTGTACCATATTACCAGTACCTTCGTGGGCAGCTCCACCTAGTGCCCCAGTTTCCTACTGTTTGGGATTCGGAGGACGAGCAGCCCGAATAGATGGGAGCCTCTTGTGCCGTTGTGCCACCTAGTTCCATTATTACTAGTACCGAATGTGTGTTGTCGGATATATACCAATTAGGGGTATATCAGATAGTGTCCTAAAGTGCCGGATTACCAGGGTAGCCTGAATGGTAATGGATGACGGTCCATTAGGCGGCCTAGTAAGCTGACGCGTAGAAGCCGGATTCTAGAAGAACCCCGACCACGGCCCACGTGGTACGGCTTGGAGTAGAAGGCGGATTCTTGCCTTCCAAGTTAGAACTTACCGTAGTCTTCTAGGTTTCCTTTTCTGTAAGCCCTAACCCGGCTATTATATAAAGCCGGACGGGAGAGAAGAACAGATAGACAATAAGCTAGAGGCTAACTCGTCGAGAGATTGATCCTTGTCGAGTAGCTAAACCTAACTCACATTGTACTTTGTATACTTCAGGCTTCAGCCCTGATTTAGTGAGATTGCAGGAGTAGGAACGCCGCCTAGTTGCGACGTACCGAACCTGGGTAAAACTTTGGTGTCCTTGATTGTCATACTACCACGTTCTCCCACGTCTCTATCAGTAGTCTCATGGCACCCCCGTCTATGAATTCTACTACGATGTCTCGACGGTTGGCGCCCACCGTGGGACAGCGACTTCAGGCGGTATGTTTCGATCGGGGATACTCGGCGGAATTGGCAGTACCATAACTGTCGGAAGCCTGGAATTCGACAACGACGTCGCGCGCTTCCTCGACAACGGATCGTACATGCCAGCACAGAATTATCTGGTAAGTGCCTGCAATCCCGTGGAAGAGGCAAAAGACAACAATCCCACAATAGAGGTGGAAGATCCTATATCCGTCAATATGACGATGAACTCGGAAGCTGACTCCATATTAGCTGCCTTTGAGGCAAGATTGGAATCAGAACCCCGATGAGATGAATTCGATTCCGAAGATGAAGACGAAGACGCTTTCGAAAGAAAAGTCAAATCTCTTCAAGAGGGATTCCACGAAGTACTAATGGCAAAACCGGCTGAAAACACGGATGCCGAAAGTCAGGAAAGCCCTAAAACACCACCGCCAGATGAGGAGAGAGAGGATGGGGAAACCACTCCAACGTACCCGGATGTCAAGGAATTGACAGAAGATGAACTTGGTAAAAAACCTCCCTCTTCAAAGAAAAGACACAAAGCTTCCAAGAAACTCCAGTACAAACTCCGGAAGAAAAAACTGGCTGATCCAGCCAGCGAAAACCTGGAAGCAGGAGGAGGAAGTGGAGTTAAGCCTACGGAGAAGAAAGCGGTGGAAATCTCTGTTCCGCCAATTTCAGAGCAAGACGAACGGGATCTACTTCAAACACCCGTGGGACTTCACGAACCCCCTGAAGTGCTAGAAGCCATGAGACAAGCTCTCCAAAGGCAACAGCAACATCTATTCAGAACTCGGGAAAATCTCCAAGAACCCAGGCTGACATTAAATTGCAACATGAAGAAATCGAGGAGTACGAGAGAAGGAATATATCTGGCATTAAACCTACACGGTTACCGGAACCCAGGCTGACATTAAATTGCAACAGTAAGTACTGCCGCCAAAGGAACGGTTTGAAAACCCAGCCTGGCAAAAGCAAGTAAACGACACGGACGCCAGGGGCGAACCTATATACAAAACCGCAGCAGAAAACGCGGAAGCCGCGTTCGCCATCCTCAACAATTACATGTACTCCAAGGGCGGAAAACTTCAAGGGGTGTATGCTTTCTTAGGGAAGGCATTGCAACAGAAACAGCGAGGGCAGGCAAGATCAGGGAAGTTGCATGACAACTCGGCCCTATGCAAAAAAAACCTACATGCGCCGCTGGAGCACCTGGACCTGAAGAACCTGGAGATTCAAGTAATTCGAAAGAGAAGAAAGGAGATCCGAGAGAGAACAAGAAAAATCCCGATAATAAAGATGCAGCGTCCAGAACCGGATCTCATCTGCCGAAAGATGGAATTAATCCCCGAGATCGGAAAAACAAAACCGGAAGGACGAAAAACCAATGTCGCCTCCAGGACGCCTTGCTGAAAAAGCCGGAAGACATGACATTCCTCACAGGCGTGAGAGATCCCGTACGCCCCCTAGGAATAAGGAAAGACACAGGAGTAGAACTCCACCTTATCCCAAAGGGCACAATAACGGAGGAAATAGAGACAATCCCGGAAAAGCGCGTTCGCGCAACAATGGAAAAGAAAGGAGCAGATTCCCTTCTATCCATTCAGCCGGTACATACTCCGCACACGCCGATAGAGCGGAAAGAGATGATCTATACTTCGGACCTAAGTGTTTTACTGACAGGATTCGAAGAATAACTCTACATTCTGGCTTCGCCAAAGTTGGTCGAACATATAAAAAATATACCGGTAGTACAAACCCGGATACCTAGCTCTCAGACTATTATACATCCGTCCAGATCAACAATGGGACAGACTTAGAGGCAGTAAAATTCCTCCCCCTTATGTTACTCGATGGAGCAAGAGATTGGATCAACGGGCTTCGGTCAAGAACTGTCGAAAGCTGGGATGATATGGCTAGAGTTTTTGCTCAGCATTTTCGGGGAACGTACAAACGCCCCAACAACATCAACCAGTTAAACCGCTGCACCCAGTTTGACAATGAGCCATACGTGGACTTTATCTCAAGGTGGACTGCAAAGAAGAACAGCTGTTCTGGAGTAACTCACGTACAAGCAATGCATGCTTTCGTCAATGGCTTAAAACCCGGACTCGTACCGTTCATGATTGGTTCAAAAAATCACAAAGGTCTCAGATCTATGCTTACGACCGCAAATGAGCACGCAACGGCCGGAGACGACATCAGAGAGAGAGGTGGAAATATCGACACGTTGATTCAAGCCAAAAAGACCCCTCGTCCTGAGAAAAAAGCAACTCCAGAATCACAACAAAAGCCCAAAGAAGTTAACATAGCCTTTGGAAGAGAAAATGGGAGCAAATGGAAATGACGAAGCACATAACCGATCGCCTACACAAATGAAGAGTGGGAAAGAATTAAGTCGGAAAACTGTGTCCACCATTCGCAATTTGGGAAACCCACCCATACTAACGCACAATGCCGGCTGAACAAGTATATGAAAGGCAGTGCAGAATCCGGAAGCAAAGGGAAGAGTTCCAAGAGGAAATTATCCAAGGAAACGCCAGAAGCTGAAAAAGAAGACAGTCAATCGGACACGGATGAAAAAATCCAGGAACAACAGCGAAAAGGAGAGCCTAAGTTTCCGAGAGTTGACGGAGAATGCAACCTAACTTTCCTGGCAAATCCCTCAGCAAATGTGGCAAAGAGAACACTTCGAGAAATAAACACGGTTGTCCCAACAACCCCGAAATTCTTGAAGTACTCAAATACACCAATTACCTGGGATCAGTCTGATCATCCCGGAAATATCCTAGAACCCGGCACGCAAGCTCTAGTTGTAAGTCCTATTGTTCAAAACACTAGGCTAAAAAGAGTGCGTGATGGATGGAGGATCCAACATCAACATAATGTACCTGAATACATTGAAGCATCTGCGAATCTCCGAGACCCAGCTCAATCATAGCAACATACGTTTTCACGACATCGTTCCTGGCAGGCAAGCACGATCCCTAGGAGAAATTTCCCTAGATGTAACCTTTGGATATAAAGAACATTTACGTCAGGAAAAAGTCTCCTTCGAGGTTGTGCCGTTCGAAAGGGTGTATCACGCAATACTCGGACCTCCAGCTTTCGCCAAATTCATGGCAAGATCATGTTATATCTATAACAAGCTGAAGATGCCAGGACCAAAAGAAGGAGTAATCACCATAAAGGAGACTTCAAATTGGCAAACGAGCTGGAAAAAGAAAACGCCCTTTGCGCAGAAAAAGTGATAGCAAAGAAGAAACTGAAAGAGCTGGCAAAAAAAGTATCGCCGACAAAAATGCCGGCAGGAAAAGAAAGCGAGAAGCTGGCAGACAGCTTCAAAGCTTCCAAGAATACAAGACATGTCATCGTAGATCCCAAAGATCCGACAAAATTTGTCGTAGTGGGAACTGGAATGACCGACAAAAAGGAAAGCGAGCTCATCAAGTTTCTTCGTGAGAACTGAGATATTGTTTCGTGGTGTCCAGCTGACATGCCACACGTACCCAGGGAACTTGCTGAGCACCAACTCAAGGTGATTCCAGGATCTAAACCCGTCAAATAAGGTCTCCGTCGATTTGACGGAAGAATACGGAAGGCTATTGGCAAGGAGATTATCCGGCTATTGGCAGCTGATTTTATCCGGGAAGTTATACATACTGAATGGTCTGCAAACCCAGTATTAGTCCCAAACAAAGATAGTACTATTCTTAAGATGTATATAGATTACACCGGCCTGAACAAACTGTGTCCAAAAGATAGATTCGCATTACCACGAATCGATCAAATAATAGATGACACGGCTGGCTCTAAGCTTTTATGCTTTTTGGATGCTTATTCAGGGTACCATCAAATACGTATGAAGGAAGAAGATCAAATCAAAACCTCCTTCATAACCCCATATGGAACATACTACTACATAACCATGCCTTTTGGCTTGAAGAACGCATGTGCCACCTACCAACGTTGCATGCAACGATGTTTGCATAGTCAGATTGGCAAAAATGTTCTTGTTTACGTGGACGACATTACCGTCGTTTCCAAGGAAAAAGACACGCTCATTAAAGATTTGCGAGAAACCTTCGAAAATTTGCGCACTTATAAAATGAACTTGAATCCATTAAAGTGCGTATTCGGGGTTCCCTTAAGAAAACTTCTGGGTTTCATCGTTTCTCATAGAGGAATAGAAGTAAACCCGGAAAAGATCAAGGCAATCATAAACATCTCAAGGACTACGTGTTTAATAGATGTACAAAGATTGACGGGTTCTGCAGCTGCTGTCAGCAGGTGCATATGCCGGCTAGGAGACAAAGCTCTACCATTATACAAATTATTGAAGAAATCCGACAAATTTGTGTGGACAGAAGAGGAAGATGCAGCATTAACCCAGTTAAAATAAACCTTGATGAAAGCTCTGATTTTGGCATCACCAAAAGACGAAGAACTCATGTTATTGTACCTCACAGCAACAAACAGGGTTATCAGCACAGTGATAGTTGTGGAAAGGAGGAAAGACGAGCAAATCATACCAGATCAACATGCGGTGTATTATGTAAGTGAAGTTTTTTCCGAGTCCAAGCAAAGATACCCACACTATCAAAAACTGGCATATGGCGTATTTTTCGCATCTCGAAAACTCAGCCATTATTTCCAAGGACATTCCATAACAGTGGTATGCAAAGCATCACTAGGGGATATAATCAACAATGCGGCCGCGACAGTTCGAGTAGCCAAATGGGGCATCGAGTTGGCTGCGTTCGACATTAAGTACCAACTCCAGACGGCAATAAAATCCCACGTGTTGGCAGATTTCGTCGCTGATTGGACAGAAGCAATGGAAAACACACCAATGCAGGAGTCGGAATACTGGATTATGCACTTTGACGGATCCAAGATGAAAGAAGGCGCTAGAGCTGGTGTAGTCCTAAAATCCCCAAAGGGAGACACAATGGAGTATGTATTACAAATACACTTCAACGCCAGCAATAATGTGGCAGAATACGAAGCTTCGCTTCATGGCTTGCATATTGCAAAAGAAATATGTGTCAAGCGCATCTTATGCTATGGTGACTCAGATTTAGTACAACATCAGCTCAACCAAACATGGGATGCTAAAAGCCCCATCATGGCCGAATATCGGAGAGTGGTGAACGAGTTTGCAATTTGCTTCCTGGGATTTGAAGTACTTCATGTTAAAAGGGAAGAAAACTGGAACGCGGACGCATTAGCCCGCATGGGCTCGGAAAGAGTGAAAACCCTACCACCAGGTGTATTTTCCAGCATTTGCATGAACCATCCATAAAAGGTGGAGATGTCGACTATCCTCTCTTTTCCAAGTCAATCGAAGTCCTGCTCGTTAACCCGGATTGGACAATTCCATATCTAAACTTCTTAGTAGATCAGAAGTACCCGGATGGAGCAGACAAGGTCTTGCAAAGACAAATAAAACGTCGATGCAAAGGATACACGGTAATCAATGGTTGCCTGTATAAACGCAGCACTACCGGAATTTTTCTGCGATGTATTTTGCCAGAAGAAGGACGAGAAATTCTGCAAGAAATCCATACTGGAGATTGCGGACATCATGCTCAATCAAAAAGCATAGTTAAGAAAGCATTCCGTGCAGGGTTTTTCTGGCTAACAGCCAAGACGGACGCCGAACACATAGTCAATACATGTGCCGGATGTCAGTATTACGCCAAGCAGAAGAATATGCCAGCCCAAGCACTCAAAACTATCCCTATCACATGGCCGTTTGCGGTCTTGAGGCTAGATATGATGCGACCATTCAAAACTGCAAGAGGTGGACGTACACATCTACTTGTTGCAGTAGACAAGTATACCAAGTGAGTGGAGGCAAAACCCATCAAAAAGCTTGATGGTGTAACTGCCACAAATTTCATCATTGAAGTAGTCATCAGATATGGCATTCCACATATCATAATCACTGACAACGGGACAAATTTCTCTATTAGAGAGTTGGCAAAATATTGCCGACAAACGGGAATACGCCTAGATCTCGCATCTGTGGCACACCCGCAATCCAACGGACAGGTTGAAAGAATGAATAGCTCAATCCTGCAGGGAATACGCCCAAGACTCGAATCTCCTCTTCATAGAGCAGCTGGAGCATGGTTGGAAGAATTACCCTCTGTGCTTTGGAGTATTCGAACGACGCCAAACAGGTTAACAGGGCAAACCCCGTTTGTCCTAGTTTACGGCGCGGAAGTAGTGCTTCCAACGGACATGATCCATGATAGCCCGAGAGTGCAGGCTTTCGATGACTCGGATGCCGAAAGCGCACGACAGGATGTCGTCGATCTCCAAGAAGAAGAACGAGAACTTGTGCTTTAAGGATCTGCCATTATCAAGCAAGGTTTACGACGTTACCATAGTCGGAAAATCAGGCATCGTTGTTTTAAAGAAGGTGACTTAGTGCTAAGATTGGTACAACAAAGAAAGCATAAATTAGCCCCAGTTTGGGAAGGACCATTCGTCATCCGCAAGGCTATGAAAAATGGATCATACTATCTTGTAGATATTCGAGACACGGAAGATGATCCCAAAAAACCGAATCGCAAAAGAAAGAGAAAGATAGATGAAGAACTAGGGGAGACCAAAAGACCTTGGAGCATCCAGCAGTTATGTCCCTTCTATATTTAGTTCAATTTCTATGTAAACATCTTTGAGATCATGAAATAAAGTTGTCGGAATTCGTACATCTATGTTTTTTACATGTTTACCATAGTATAAAGCATAATTCCGTCTTATCTATTTCCCAATGATCTTTCAAAATACTCAATGTTAATCCGAATTGTGCCTGCGTGCTCGGTGTTAAAAAACTGAATGATTTTCAGTCTGAAATGGCTTAAGGAACCCAGATTGTGCCTGCGTGCCTGAGTTTCATTCAAAAAATTCCTTATTGTTCTCTAAGTATTATCTAATTGTTTTTATGTTGGATCACTGGAGCTAGTAAGTAAAAATTCCTTTAGTATGATCCATGTCTCCGAGTTTCGACTGATTGGTTATACCCAGTCACTTGGCATGAAGATTAAAATACTATCGAGCCATTTCAAACACTAAGGACACTTGAGGCATATAAACCAGAGAATTTAGAAGATAAAGGAATAAAAACCCGGAAAACTTGCAAAGACTTAATAATATTACTGCAAAAGAGGAGTACTTGTACAGAATAGAAAGCATTACAATAAGTTTACATTGTAAAATCAGTAATACTTCTATTTCCTATTCTCGACCCAGGACCAGGAAATTTCCTTCAGGCATCCGACTCTTCTTCGCTGCTGGATTCCTCGGGAGTTTCCGGAATAGCTTCCTCCGGGTAGAAGGTGGAGACGTTCACCATGGTGGCAATCTTGGTGGTGTGACCTTTGATTTCTTCAAAGGTGCTGGACCGTTGTGTCTCCGTGTATCCTTGAGGGTTGTCGGACACCACGCGCCAAGATTTGGCAGTTGGGTAGTGCATGCGCATGAGCCTTAGATCCATGCGCGCACCACCGCGTGCCGTGTAGCGAAGGATGGATTCCGTGGACTCCGCCACCTCCACGATGGCTCCCGAAATTTTTTCAACTTCCAAGAATTCCACAGTCCTGGAAGGAAGGCATTTGTTGACCAGCAACATCCCGGCAGCTTTGGTTGCGGTGAATACCTTCCCGAAAGCTCGGATTTTTTCAATCCGAGTAAGCTGGGGGCTATCTCCTATTTCAGTAAAACAAAAAAGTGTTAGAGAAAAAAGAGAAATATGCAAACATAGAAAATCCGGTAAAAGGTAAAGTACTTACCGAGAATCTTGTCCATATCGGTGCCTTCCTCCAAGCACTGGTTCAAGGCATTCTCCAAATCTCGGATGGTGTCCTTGTCCTTAGCTGCTTGGTTGGAGGCATTGGCCTCGGCAATGCCAACGGCTAGTTGGCTAGCCTACAGGTCCTGCCGTAACTTCACAGTAAGTTTGTGAAGATCCAGGTTCTCGCGGCGGAGGTTTTCGGCGTTGCCGGCACCTTTAGCGATTTGTTTGGCTTTCGCCAAAGAAGCTGAAAAGCAAGTAAAAAAAAGACAAGTTAGAAAACTCGGAAAACTACTTAGAAAAAATACACAACTAAAAGCAGAGGAATCTTTTACCTGCTGAATCCTTCAGCTGGTGCTGAGTGGATGCCAGTTCTGCCTCCTTAACATCAAGAATAGAAAGAATGTTTTTCACCTCCTTGTTCTTGATGGTAAGTTTGCTGAAAACTTCCGAGTTAATGGTCTCAGCGGTTTGCTGAAACACGGAAAAGAGACAAAAAGTGCTTACGTTAAAAAACAAGCATAAAAGTGAAAAAGCATTAAGGCAAAAACATGCATTTGACTTATTGCTTGCGGGCTAGAGATATTACCTGGCTCATCCGCTGCTATTTTCGTTGAACTCTTTTGCAAACTCTGCAAAAAGAGTCCCGACATTGGTAAGGCCTTCGTGGATGACCTTGAAATCTTTATCAAAAGTTGGAATGGGATCCTCCTCAACTGTCCGAGAAGGACCTCCCATTTTCGGGGCCGCCCTTTCCCTCGCGTCCGTTTCCGGCACAATGGGATGGCTGGTCTGCTGGGTTTCCTCGTTCATGGCAGCAGTATGCTCTTCTATGGCAGCAAATGGAGTATCTGGAGCAGTTGCAGGAGAAGGATGTGGCCCTCTTTTGGCCACAGACTTAAGACTTTTTAGCTTTTTTGGCGTCAAGGTTTTGGGAGCCAGCCTATAAAGAGAATTACTGAGAAATTAAAATTCCGAGACAAAGGAAGAAAGTTCCGACAAAAAGAGCAAAATCGGATGTCAAACCTGGAGGTAACGATGGGAACCCCGTCAAGGTTGATTTTCTCCTGGGAAACGGAATGCTTCTTGCGTTTTCGTCCACCTGCAAAGTTGGAACGCAATGCGTCCAACTCGGCATCAGACGCGAGGTCTGCCTCAGGAAGATCGAAAATATGTCAAAACAGACAAAGCCCGGGTTAAGACAATTATCCAAGAAAGAAAGAATGCAAAACCCAAAATGTATCAGATGTACCTTTGGAGCCGGGTTTGTCGCCGTGTACATCGGCCGGCTTTCCTCATATTGGTCGCGTGCTGTGACCAACTAGTTCATGCGCTTTGGCAAATCCTTTGCCGTCAAGGATTTGTTCGTCGTCCGCATGGCGTCCGCGGTTCCCTTGGAGTCGCATAAGAGCCGGGGACCGTGCTCAGCCAAAGGTTGAATCCGCCTCCCTAACCAGCATAGAACTGTATCCATGCCGGTCAGAGGTGGATCGGAAGTGACGAGTTTAGCGATGCGTCGGTTAATCCTGAGAAGATCCGACGGCAGGGTATGCACTGCTTCTGTTGCCTAGTTTTCCTGGGGAATAGCTACAGTATTGGCGAAAGGTGTAATCCCCGTTTCTTTTCTAGGAAACAGGACGTCTGGGTGACAGAAGAAGGAACACGTCCAGAATTTGACGGATTCCGAAGTTTTTATCTTGGGGAACCAATCTTCCCTGAATCTACGCAGGGTAAAAGATATGGTCCCGCAAGTCGGGAGTGCACCCTCAGAGGGGTTTCGCTTAACCCCGAAACAGTATATCTAGAAATCTAACCTAGGGGCTAAACCTAGATACCCTTCGAAGATGGCCTGGAACCCGGCTAAGTATAGAATAGAGTTGGGTGGAAAATTGTGGGGTTGGATGTTGTAGTGATTGAGTACCTGGAGGAAGAAGGCGGATGGAAGAAATCCCATACCTTGTGGGATATGCGAGGTGAGGAGAACCCGCTCTCCGGCTCTGGGTGAAGGCTCGGACTCTTCTTCCTCGTACCGCCACTTCCCCTTCACAATCAACCCCTCCTTCTCAATTGTCGGAAGAAGGGAGGGGGTAATGTTGCACCGGCTCCAATTGCCGAAAGTCTTGCCCTCATCCTCGGCTCCGGCGGCGGCCGCCACGGCGGCGAGCTCCTCTCCAACGAGGATGATCTTTTCTTCCGCTGTTTCGGGGGCGAGTGGCGGAGGCGGCGCAGAGGAAGAGGCGGCCAGATTCCCGACTGCGAGATGCAGATCCTCGCGGGCCTGGCCACCGGAAATGTTCTCCTGCGCGTCGACGGTGGCTTGGCTCGGCGATTCGAGTTGCGGGTCCATCGTGTTTATTATGTCTTCGATGTCTGCGGCGACGGAGTGTTCCTCGGAGGCACCCGGCGAGTCCATGAACTGGCGGCACGGTGAGAACTTCGAACTCCCGACGGGAAGATCCGGGAACGGTGCTAAGATGAGCACGGGCTCTGCTCTGCTCTGGCTGGAACTTGTCTTGGGGGCTATGGCGCTTGGAAGCTTGAAGGTGAGAGAAGAGCGGAAGGATCGCCGGAGGGCACGAAGAGGGCTATTTATAGCCGGAAAACCTTTATGATGCGCGCTAACGGCTCTTTAGACCTTTGGATTTTCAACGCGTGTCACTCGCAGGAAAATCCGGGAAATGAATCGACATGTGATTATTTCTATCTCCTCGTTTCCCGCGAGAATATGTCAGAGATACATTTCAGGGTTTCACACTCGAAACCCAAACATCCCTGACGTCGGCATGATTTTATCGCTGACGTAGGAGGTTCCTTCTCCACGAAGGCTCGTGGAAGTAAAAGCCGGATTTCCCAAAATCCGAGTTTCGCGTTAAATCATGATTTGAAGGAAAAAAAGAATCGAGACGAAGAGCCGATATTTCTCGGAAAGAAAGCAAAATTGACGAAAGACGGCGAACTAAAGTCTCAATCCTTCTTGGGGGCTACTGTCGGATATATACCAATTAGGGGTATATCAGATAGTGTCCTAAAGTGCTGGATTACCAGGGTGGCCTGAATGGTAATGGATTACGGTCCATTAGGCGGCCCAGTAAGCTGACGCGCAGAAGTCGGATTCTAGAAGAACCCGAACCACGGCCCATGTGGTACGGCTTGGAGTAGAAGGCGGATTCTTGCCTTCCAAGTTAGAACTTACCGTAGTCTTCTAGGTTTCCTTTTCTGTAAGCCCTAACCCGGCTATTATATAAAGTCGGACGAGAGAGAAGAACATATAGACAACAAGCTAGAGGCTAACTCGCCGAGAGGTTGATCCTTGTCGAGTAGCTAAACCTAACCCATATTGTACTTTGTATAATTCAGGCTTCAGCCCTGATTTTGTGAGATTGCAGGAGTAGGAACGCCGCCTAGTTGCGACGTACCGAACCTGGGTAAAACTTTGGTGTCCTTGATCGTCATACTACCACGTTCCCCCCACGTCTCTATCAGTAGTCTCATGGCACCACCGTCTATGAATTCTATTATGATGTTTCGATACTGGTAGAAAATAGGCCTTCAGTCCCGGTTCGCAAAGGCCATTAGTCCTGGCCGCGCAACCGGGACTAAATATGCGCGACTAAAGACCCCCCCCCCCACCTATAGTCGCGCTACTTACGGACCACGGCTAAAGGCCCGTCCACGTGGGCGGGTGGCGTGCGCCGGGGGCGGAGGACCTTTAGTCCCGATTGGCCACACGAACCGGGACTAAATGCTATTTCGTTATTTCTTTAATTCATGTGGGTTTCTAATTATTTTTCACTCCCTTTTTTTACTCCCTTTTTTTTCAGAATTTTTATTATTTGCTTAGTGTCTAACTACAATTATCTCTAGTCAAATTTCTTACTCGTGGTCAAACTTCCTGCTCGGTCACCCATCCTCCCACTGCTCTAACACTAGCACGCTTAACTTTCGAGTTCCATCCCGTCCCGCATCCAAGTGTTTCGCACACATATATGTGATACTAGTATCATATCAATCCTATTAACATGTTGGTCGATGCCACATTTCTTTATTGTCTGAATTTCCAATAAATCTTTTAATAAACAAAAGTAATGATGTAATTAATAATTTTTAATAAATAAATAAGTATTAACTTTTTAATTTGTATTATTTCTAAAAAATATTCAGAAAAATAAAACTAATTCATTTTAAAATCATAAAAATACTATTAATATATCAAAATATTTAGAAAAATAAAACTAATTCATTTTTATATCTTAAAAATACAAATAATATATCAAAATATTCAGAAAAATAAAACTAATACATTTTAAAATCTGAAAAATACAAATAAATATCAAAAAATTCAGGAAAATAAAACTAATTCATTTTCCCCTTTCCTAAATGCAAAATAAAATCTGATAAAATTCATGAACCAAACCATATAAAGTTTGCAGATCCAAGTTTTGACTATTATTTTGGACACAAGAACTGTTTTGGCAATGACTATCTGTGAGAATAATTTGAACCTAACTTTTAAAATACATAACCAAAATGGACAAACTAAAATGTTCTGGATAGATATTGAAAAGATCTATCCATAGCACTTAGCCTCACATCAAGGTCAACAACCAAATGAAAATACCATCCTTTTTCATAAAAGACCAGTAGGCTCTTCTATTATTTTTAGAATGAGTTCAAAAATGTATTTTGAAGTAAATGCAACTGGATGAGTTTGGTATTGAGTAGATCTATGTTTTCTTGGCTTAGATTAATTTTTGGACCTCAAGATTTATTTTTGGTGAACATATATAGAAACAGTAGTTTTTGGTGAACAGATATATAGAAACGGTAGTTTTTCTGTTTTGTTTTCTTGATGTGTTTTTGTTTGTTTTCTTGATGTGTTTTTGTTTATTTTCTTGATGTGTTTTTGTTTGTTTGTTTTGAAATGTGTGTTTGACATAATATAGAAATAATATAGCTAGGAGTTAATATAGAAATAATATCCATTACATAATAATATATCCATTACATACTAATATATCCATTACATGCATATATCGAACGCAAGATGCGGTACACAAACAACATCGTCTACTCGAGCTCCGTCGAGTAGATGCAGAACAACTCGTAGGCAACGTATGCATCTATGGCTGCATAGTTGACATTGATCCGGTCCAGTGGGTTCTTCCCCCAATACATGTGATTCTTGGAGGGGAAACGAGACTTCATGGTTTTGTAGTCGGCGTGGATGAAGGCAGTTGCCATCGGAGCCATCCCGGTCTTGGGACCGTTCAACACATCAAAATGGATAAGGTCCTGAAGATCAATGTAGTGATCTTCAGGTATCACAATACCCAAGCGCATCAACTTCTGACGGTCTTGAGTGATGTCAACGTTGCAGAAGTCATACCCCTTGTTGACAAGAAAATCAACAAGTGCCGGAGAATGGTTTGAACTACTGCAACAACAAAAATAGAACACGTGTTAGATATGTTGCAACACATGTATTCTTCAGATGCAACAAACAAATCGAAAATGCAAGATTGTACGTGTGCGTTACCTTGACCATTGGAAGACCAACACGATCTCCTTGAAGGCAATCTGGATGACGGCAACATCCCGTTGATCCGCAGTATACTCTAGATCAAGCCCGAAGAACCTATGGTGTTCATCGGCTTCTTCATAGAGATTGCCCAAATGCGTAAGAAGATCGGGGAGCCTCTCGCACATATTGGTGTAGGCCACGTCGAGACTCTTGCGGCATGGTGTGGCCACAGGGAGAGTGATCCAAACTTGAGCCATGGGTGCTTGGTGGAGGAAGATCGAAGAGAGGAAGAAGAGAAAAGAGAAGAAGAAACAGAGACTCTCGGGTGCGCACTGTAGCAATGGCCTTCTGCCTCTCGCTCGCGAAATAAAACCGCCGCGCGGGAGGCGAGCAGTTTGTATCTTTAGTCCCGGGTGGCCAGGCCAACCGGGACTAAAGACAGGGAGGCCAGCAGGCTGGATCATTAGTCGCGGGTGGGCAGGCCAACCGGAATTAAATCCCTCCACGCGCCTCCACGCGCTTTCCAACCCGCGACGCATGACCTTTAGTCGCGGGTCTCCTCCCGAACCGGGACTAAAACCCCTTTAGTCACGGTGCGCAAAGTTTGGGGACTGATGGGGGCGTATGGAAGGCCTTTTTTCTACCAGTGCGACATGTGTCGTCACGATATATATTATGTACTGCTTGGGGTCGAGTCTCTCATGACGTGATGTTTAATTATATCTATATTATATCTATTAATTATGTCCCTGATTAATTATATGTGATCTAAGCAAGCTTAATGAAGTAATTGATGTATATGCGATGAAATTTCGAAAATTTAATTTTACACCCGAGCTATGTTGAAATGTGGAGCAAGAGAAAAATATCTATCTGAAGATATGTTTAAATGACTAACCATTTGGAGTAAATTTTGTACAAATCTCGATCTATATGTAATGATGGAAAATATGATATGGAAGTTCGATCATATATATTTGAACTTCTCTAATTTTTAATCTATTTAGACAATATCATTTGCCAATTTTTGATTTTACGGATATTTAATATTTAAAAAGCAATAAAATTAATTATTATTTAAATTAATTAATGATTATTTGAATTCAAGATTATTATTAGTTATTTATTTTTGTTTAAGTAAATAATTTTGATCAGTCAATCGCATGCCACGTATCTCGACTCAGGGAATGCGGTGAAAAAAGACTACTCCACCATGAAGAAAGTTCTGAATAATGCTCTCACCGGCTAGCTACCACGCAAAGTAGGGCAAGACTCACTAGGGAGAAGGTCGTTTAGGGCGCTCGGGTGTTCACTCACACGAAGAGACACCTACTATGTCATCCATCACATGCGGGCGTACGTATGGGATCAGCAGTACCTTACCTTGCCTAGTCAAGTCCAAGAATGGGCCTCCCGCTTGTCAATGGTAGGTGATGACAAGGTTAGAGAATAGATATATGATATCCGGAAGTGTTTTTCCAAGAAAATCGTTCATGAAGTGGTGAAAAAGAGTGGGACATTTCACTGCCGGTTCGCCATGTCGAACCGCGACATAGATACCTACCTAGCAACTGCCTGTGACGAAAGGCCCTTCATCACTACGAAGGGTTGTCCCGTGATAATCCCTAGGCGGATGAGTCAAAAGGAGTGAGAACTATTGCAAGGCTTGCTACATTTTTCAAAATTAGTTGAACTCAATCGTTAGGGTTATGACTCGTCCATCGTGTAACCGATGCTCAATTATGTCAATGCTTGATTATCTTTCTTTTTATTATTGCGGTCCTACTTGTGATGTTCGTTCGATCTTTTGTATAAATGCCGATGATTAAAAGAGTTGTTCACACTAAGATGGCCTTGGTGGTCTGCTTCGCCTTGTGATTTTCACAAAATTATGATCTTGTGCATCTCATTTGGCACTCCAGGTCCACCAAGGCTGCTTGTATGTGTTCACCCTAAATATGAGGCACACAAACCGATTACCATCTTGTTCCTGTTAAGAGGTACTACAAGCGGTGGTGATCCGGGGAAAGGAACGAAGACGAGGGTTTCTGGACTTCTTTGGAACTAAATAAGGTCACACATGTAATATTATATGGTTGGTGAGATCAGAACGAAGTTGAACCCTTTGGTGTAC
Organism: Alopecurus myosuroides; assembly: GCA_028641055.1. Lineage (NCBI taxonomy): Eukaryota > Viridiplantae > Streptophyta > Magnoliopsida > Poales > Poaceae > Alopecurus > Alopecurus myosuroides. The sequence goes on from CM054058.1 coordinate 52,042,204, forward strand.
ATTCGTAATGGTGACATTCCTCAGAAATCCCGTCCGGTGTTTAGAAGAACGTCGCCGTTATGGATGTGCACAAAAGGGTCCAATTTTGTACGGATCTCACTATATTACATATATGATTTTGTTTAGTTTTAAAGAACTCCAAAAATGCTTCCTTTCCCCGCATCTCCATCACTTGTACTTACCTCGTAACAAGCACAAAATGTGAAGGTCGAACTTCACATGAAGGCCAAAATATGAGACACATGGACACCGGTAACCATCTTGTGCCGTTTAAGAGGTACTACAAGCGGTGGTGACCGGGGAAAAGAACGAAGACGAGGGTTTCTGGACTTCTTTGGAAGTAAATAAGGTCACATATTTAATATTATATGGTTGGTGAGATCAGAAAAAAGTTAAACCCTTTGGTGCACATTCGTAATGGTGACATTCCTCAGAAATCCCGTCCGGGGTTATGAAGAATATCGCCGTTATGGATGTGCACAAAAGGGTCCAATATTTTTTGGATCTACTATACTACATATACGATTTTGTTTAATTTCAAAGAAGTTCAAAAACACTTCCTTCCCCCGCATCGCCATCACGTGTACTACCTCGTAACAAGCACAAAATATGAATGGCCAATTTGTTTCGGAGAATGCCGGAAGTAATGTGTTCTTTTGTGTTTATCTTTCATCTTATTGCTGTGATATTTCTCCATTTACTGGTTATTGCTGAAATGTTTAAAACTATTGTCTGTGGTTTTCTTTCTTGTCATTACAGATGCCGATGTGCTACGTGGTGTTTAGAGGCAGGGTTCCAGGAGTCTACGACCACTGGGAAGACTGCTTCGAGCACATGAACAAGTTCAGGGGCAATGCCTACAAATCCTACAACACTAGAGTGGTGGCGGAAGCTAGGTGGTTCATCCATCTCGAGGAACAGAAGAACAAGAACAACAACAAGTGGATGAAGACCCTCGCCGCCGTTGTTGTCGCCGTCACCTCGCTAGCCATGCTTGCAGTGCTATGGTTCCTAGCTACATGATTAGGTTATCGGCGACTAGATATGTCACTTGTAATGATGATGAAGCATCGATCGATGTACTCGGTCTCGATGATTAACTGTTTGATGTATCTATTCGGCTCTGATGAACACTTTGTAGTGATAATCAACTATTTGATATAGCTATTCGGAATTCTAAGTAATATGATCGACTATGATATATTATTTGTTTGTCACATAACTGTTTTGATCAACTTTATCTATTTATACTCTTCTGTATTTGAGTTGTATATACCTATATAAATACAATACTACGTATTTAAAAAAATACAGTATAATATAGTCGTGGCGCACCTAGAAGAATAGGCGTGGCGCACCAGGCAACTTAGCCGTGGAGGCAAAATATAGGCGTGCCGCACGTCAGTCAAATAGGCATGGCGCACCACTTCATAGTATTGGCGCACCGCGGCCGTGCATCGCGGCTACAGATAGGCGTGACACACCGAGCAGGTGCGCCACGGCTATACCAATAGGCGCGGCGTGAGAGCCGTGGCGCACCATGGTGCGTCACGGGTAAGCAAAAATTGTGAGCCAAGCATTAGCTTTTACCTAGTGTCCTCCGCCGCCACTTCATCATATGATTTCGTACCGTTTCAAAGCACTGCGCCGCCAATTAAGCCTTGTCCATCCCTCCTTCCGGTGTGCACCGCGAGAAGGGACATCAGACCTCCGGAGCCCCGCCTCTTGTGATCCTGTACGGGAGAGGGGGTTTTTGGGGAGCGCATTCGCGCGACTGCTGACAGCGATTACTTCCCGAACGACGATTTCTTCCCCGATCTCAGCAACCTCTTCATCGACGACATGGGCGACAACTTCGACAATACCGCAGCCGGTGCCGCTGCCACTGCACCGTACGTATCTCTATTTGTTCTATACGAGATGCTACTGCAACTTTTGTGCCTACTATTTGCCGTAGACCGGATATGTTCTTCCATTGTGCTAGATATTTGCATGCTTAGTATAATTGCTATTGTCATGATTTACTTGATGCTATTTCGGATTAAAACATGTGCCAAATTGCTTATATTTTCAACAGTAATCACCACATGGAATGGTACTAGGGTCGCCGAGCGCCCTACCCTATACTTCAGCCAGGGCCTTTTAATTTCATGCCTATCATGGGGTGAACACATGTATGTTTAATTTACCCTATGCTTGCTGAGGGAAACCATGTTCACACAACCACTAAACAGCTCATTTTAACTCGGAAAGAGATACGCCGGATAGAATGATGGTTACACTGCTATAGCTCTGGCAGCTCGGACCAACAAAACTTAATGTCAGGCTTGCTAGTCAAAATGAATTTGAAGCCACCCATGACAAAAGAGTTCCTTTCGAGTAATGCTACAGCTCATGGCCTTCATGGTGGTGTCATGTCTAGCAACCAAGAGATTCATCAAAGACTAAGAAACCAAAACCCTACTCTTCATGGGAAACAGTGTCCCCTCTTAATTGGGGCACCCTTTGCTAAAAAAAAATCAGCTACAAGATATTGATGAACTAAACGGTAACCAGCTAAGCAACAAATTGTTTGGCACAACTTAGCGTCAATAGAAAATACTGATCACAGGCTTGAGCAAAAAAATCACAACAATGCCATGGCAAACAGAAGACCGGTCAACAAACACACATAGCTTAGTTCTAGAGTGCTAACAAAATATACATGGGTATCAGAGCTGCGTGTGACAAAAAGAGTTGTAATGCTACATCTCATGGGATTCAAGGTGGCGTCATGTCTAGCAGCCAAGAGATTCAAAGACTAGAATTAAGACGGCCCTACTCTTCATAGGAAGCATCATTTACTCTTGAGTTATATATATGAATGCTCATAGTACAAGACAGTCGGGATATATATATGAATACTTCAATAACTTAGTTCTTGGAGAGTGCTAATAACAAAGCAATCGCAGGTCTGAGAAAACGGATCACCCTAATTCCTCAGGAACTTGACGCGCAACAAACCTACACACAGTTAATCTAGACAGATACGGCTAAATAGATCGACGAAACTTCCCCATCGGTTGGATTCAAGCTAGAGCCATCATGTTGTTCTCCTCCCAGCAGTTTACATCCCGCAGCAAGCCTCTGCAGGATCATACAAGGCCAGGGTTGAACTCCCTCCAGAGCTGGCTGCTGTATTCCTGCGTGGCGGCGAGGTTGGCTTCGTAGTCTTCGTCCGTCTCCACGTAGCCCTGGTTGGTCCACTCGTCGCGGATACGGGCCTGGAACTCCAGGAACTGGTCGGTGATCCTCTTGCTAAGGGCAGGCCCTCTCCCTGTACTGCTGCTTCTGTTCCTCGATCCAGTTCCAGTCATCCGAGCGGTTCAGGAGCTTCGCCCGGTGGGTAATGAAAGAGAGGTCCGCGTTGTCGATGTCCACGGGCGTCTCTACGGGCATGGCCAGGATCAAGGTCACGTACTCATCAGGGAGGCGATAGCGATGCTTGCCGTTTGCACCAGCAGACGGGTCAGACTCGGCGCACTCGTCCATCTTCTCTGTCTGCAGATTGTCAACCGCCGTCTCTACGCTGGAGAACGGCGACAGACCCCGCTCGATCTCGTCGATCTTCTCCGCCTTGTCCATCTCCGCTACCGTCTTGTCCATCTTCTCCGTCGGAATTGCTGTCTCAGCCGCCGCCGCCGCACCTGGGAACCGCTTCCTCTCGCCGTCCAACGCCTCGATTTTGTTTTCTTTTTTGTGGGGGCGCCTCGTTCTTATATTTTGTTTTCGACGAGGCCTCGATCTTATATATATAGTAGAACAGAGGAACCAAACCTTGGTCCTGCTACGGGCCGGACTCGGACCCAACTCTTTCAAGGATAGACCACGCCGGACTCCAACCGGTCCTCCAACCCCACATCTCTCCCTCTATCCGCACAACCACGAGCTTTGCTTTTTTTTTTTACCCTTATGCACTTTGCACCACTGCTATGTTTAAATTAATTTCTTACAACATTACTAAATAAAATTTCGTCTACAAGCTCTTATGGTGACTATCGTACCACTGTTTCTTTTCAAATGATATGTGGCAATGAAGATTTCCATACAAAAGAACTAGGTGTTATTATCGATATTTGAGTGTAAGGAAATTTCAAATGTTCTCGATTCTCTTCCATGTTCCAGTTCTGCTACCGGGTAATTGAAATCAGAACTAGGTATTTGTGCAGTCTGCATCTTCTCTGTGGTAAGTCTTCCCCAATATATTTTCCCTTTCTGTTCGGTTTGGATTTTCGTCACTTCATCCTATCTTTGTTGGTTCCATATATACATGCATCAAAGTTGTGCAACCTTCTGAAGACAACTCATAGTTGCTGATATTGATTTTTTTTCGGTTGCTCACCACATATGCCATGTGGTAAGACATGTATTAGTTGAGGAGAACAAAGTTCTTGATGAAAAATAAACAGGTGCAAATTAGCAGCGTGCTGTAAGACGTTCGGTTACATCTCTAATTAATGATTTTCTATGTGGAAAGTGATTAGTGTTTCGGATACTGTAATTTTTTTTAGTAGACTGAATCATGCATTCGCTTTCTCCGCCGCCGCGTTGGCCTCCGCCTGCCGCCGCTCGAAATCCTCCCGTCTCTGCCTGAAGATGCGCTCTGGGGCAGAAGGGTAAGCCTTGTCGAAAATCAGGGTGGTGTAATTGGTGCTACATGCGGGGGCGGCACCGTAGGGGTAGTGGCAGTGTTCTTATTCGCCGTCTTTGCCATAGAACGGAGATCCGCAGCAACTACCACCGGTGGGCTTGATTGCTACCATGAGCGCCGACCCTTGATTGCTACCATGAGCGCCGACGAGATGCGCTTTCGCTTGGATCGTTGCTATTCCCATGCGTGACATGAATACATAATCGAAGCTTGCTCGAAACCGAGTAAGACCACTACTATGGATCGACGCCAAAACGAGTTTCTGCGGGTGATTGGGATCCCTCCGAGTTCAGTGCTATCGCCAATTGGCATCTTATCATTTTGTAAACTAAATTTTCTTCATGTACTTCCTTTCACAGGTTCATAAATATTCACATTTTTGTTGTTGTGAAATCATTAAGTTTTATCTACAAGACACAAAGGTTAGTTTTTACGGGACACGTTACAAGCGTGCCTGAAACCTACTGGACACGTTACTGCTGCCATCTTTAATTCTGAACACTTATATACATTGATCAAACAGAACTGCCAACTGAAGCATTTTCCAGTATACTAGTAGTAATCAGTATATAAGCAAGAAAACAGTTGTAGACGAGATTTATTCATACTGGATAATTGCATCCCCAGCCATCAGGTCCTTAAATATGTTCACACCATATGCGCCGTCCACGATCAGGAGCATGAATGAAAAACATGGCTCCTCCCAGGTTCCATCTGAAACCAAAGCATGGAGCTTCAGAACTCCAGTATCCAGCTGCATCGTCTGCTTCAGACAGAGCATCCGGGCAGAAACCAATAGAACACCACATACATCCAGTGTCCAAAAGAAGAACGACGATAAGTCCCGGATTTCAACAGCCCCATAAAACAGAGGACCTAAGCAATGCTGCGTCACAGGTTAAAGCTCAAACTCATCTGCATAGTACACATTCTCAAACGAGATACCGGTACAATTGCATATCCTTCCTGCCATATCATTTCGTTGGAAATGACGATATTGATCGAGCACCTTAATTACTGCGTAAGGTGTGTTCCCAGGGAGAAAGCATTGATATAGAGAGTGCTCACGGTTACTCAGTCTCATAGCCAAATTTAAGAGAGGGTTGCAGGAATTGTTTGACACCATCTTCACATTCCATTCTGTCCCAGCATTCAACATCATCAAAACGCAGTTCCTGCAACTTCAGTGGCAGGCTGTGCGTATGGAATGGGAGTCTAATAAGCTCTGGAGATTTCGTCAGCACCAACTGCTCCAGGGACGGGAACGTCACGCCGGGGCCGCAAATGGTGACCAGCTTAGAGTTGTCCGAAAGGCGCAGATGTTTCAGGCAAGGAAAAGTACTGACTGATGCCCTTGAACTCTCCTGATCGATGCTCACTATTTCACCCTGGTGCCCCGTCATCGGAAATGCCTCGATCATACTGTCGCAGAAGCGTGCCTCAAGCTGTTCGAGGCAAGGAAAGTATATCACCCAAGAGAGATGCTCCAGCTTGGAGCAGCTATTCACATCCAGACAAGTGAGCCATGGAAATACAGATGCAGGAGATCTTCCCACCCAGTTGATTTCTTTCAAGTTTACCAAAAACCACAGGGAGAGCTTATTGAGATTACCGAACCAGTAATTTGGTTCTTGCCTTACTATTATCTGCTCCATTTTGCTCCATATAATTTCCAGGTCATGCAAGGTCCGCCGCGCAAAGGCAACTGAAAGAATATCAGAGAGGCAGAAAGGTTGTGTTTCTTTCAGACTCCCTAGAATTAAAGACCTGATGGGGAGGTTAGCGGCATCTCTCAGTGAGTCATACTCAGTAAAACCATCAGCCTCAATACCAGCTGCTCTCAACTGATCTAGGGTGCCCAACTCTTGGAATATTGTAGGATTGTAGTTCACAGAGCCTCCTCCACGATATGCCCGCCAAGTCCTCAAATCTATTACTTGCAATGCTTTAAGGTTAGATATGACCTCTTTGGGTATTATTCGTATGTCGGTGCACAGCAGGTACAAGAATTTGAGCTTAATGAGGTTCCTAAAGCAGGGCGGCAATTGGTATATGTCAGGATTATGTGATAGATCGAGATATTCTAAGTTCTTCAGGGAACATAATGATGGATAAGCCCTTGTACTATGTTCTTTGTGGGGCTGGTCTTTGTACTAGGGTGCACATGGTCCTTGTGTCAAGGACTGGTTGTTAGGATAAGGTCAAGGACCCTTAGGATAAGGTCAAGGACCCTTAGGATAAGGTCAAGGACGGTCTGTTAGGATAGGGTCAAGTACTGCTGTTAGGATAGGACCCTTTGACCAGCATCTTAGACTAGCATCTAGAATGCTCTTGGCTGGCTAGCAGCCTATAAATATGTACCCCCAACCCCTCAGGTTGGTATGGCATTGTGTGAGAAAAACCAACGAAAATTGCCCCAACTCTCCTAGTGTCATCCACTATCAATGCTCAGGCTGAAACTGCTCTCAAGTGGTATCAGAGCCAGGTTGTCTTGTAGTCTGAGCATCTCCTGTTCACCTCTCTCGCCGGGAGCTGAGCAGCCCCAGCCGGTAGCAGCAGCTGCTCCGACTGCCCCTGTTTACTCTCCACCACCCGGTTTGTCGAGCAGAAGCTCGTCAGCCTCTACTCCACGCAACAGCCCCCCAGCAGCAAGCCATGTCCGCAAGCCCCTCTCAGCACACGGCTACCTCGAGCACACGGCGTCGGCAGGAGGCCGAGCGCGCCGTGGCAGAGGAGCGTGAGCGAGTGGCTGTAGCAGCCGCTGCGGCGGCAGCAAGGGCATCGAGGCTGGCAGCGGCGGAGCTGGCAGCAGCCAAAGCGGAGTTAGAAGCAGCTAGAGCGGAGGTAGAAGCAGCAGCGGCGGCGGAGGCAGCACGTGAGGCTACGGCGGAGGCCAAGGCACTCCGCAGCAGCTCCAGCAGCTCCGTTTCGGCTGACGAAAGCGTCGACGCAGACCGCGACGACACAGCGCGGGAGCGGGCGGCGCAGTGGGCAGCCGAGCAAGCCGGCGCACATCGCGGTGGCGCTCCAAGAGGAAGCGTGCATGGCGACGGCGGCTGGGTCGACCAAGACCGAGGCCTCTACGAGGTCCGGACTGTGGTCAGGGATGTTGGTCCCGGTGTTGGGTGGCCTACCCTCACCAAAACCAACTACGTCGAGTGGGCCGCGATCATGAAGATCAGGCTCCAGGTGCGGCACATGTGGGAGGCGGTCCAGGACGGCAACGTCGACCACCATGAGGATCGACGGGCGCTGGACGCCCTCATCGCCGCAGTCCCGCCCGAGATGCAGTTCTCGCTCTCAAACAAGCGGACTGCCAAGGAGGCTTGGGACGCCATCGCCGCGGCACGCATCGGCAGTGACCGTGCTCGCAAATCCACACTGCAGGCACTTCGCAAGGAGTGGGAGAACCTGGCCTTCAAGCCGGGTGAAGACGTCGATGACTTTGCTCTCCGTCTCAACACTCTGCTGCAGAAGATGGTGCAGTTCGGCGATCTGACCTACAACGAAGAGAGAGCTGTCGAGAAGCTCTTTCGGTGCATCCCCGAGAAGTACAAGCAGATGGCTCGCTCGATCGAGTCTTTGCTGGACCTCTCCACGATGACGATCGAGGAGGCGATCGGTCGCCTCAAGGTCGTCGACACCGACGAGCCACCATCTCTCTCGGGGCCCATCGCCACCGGCGGGAAGCTGCTCCTATCTCGGGAGCAGTGGGATGCTGGCCTCGGCGACAGGAAGAAGGGGGAGCCCTCTTCCACGGCTGGCGGCCGCAAGCGCGGCAAGCCGCGCAAGGCGCGAAAAGGCGCCCACAACAAGGCACAAGGACGTGCTGAAGGTGACGCCCGCGAAGGTGCCAGGGACGGCGCCGCTGGCAAGCCCAAGCTGGCACAGGACAACAGTTGCCACAACTGTGGCCGGCGCGGCCATTGGGCCAATGAGTGTCGACAGCCACGACACGGCCAGGCCAATGTCGCACAGGCGGAGGAGGAGGAGACGGCTCTGTTCATGGCGCATGCATGCATCGAGCTACCTCCAGCGACACCGGCCGCAGCGGCACCGGTCGCAGCGGCACCGGTCGCAGCGGCACCACCCGCGGCGACTCTCCTCCACCTTGACGAGCGAAAAGCTCACGCCCTTCTTGGCGATGGTTCCGGGAAGGACAAGACTAGCGGGTGGTGCCTCGACACCGGCGCCACCCACCACATGACCGGTCGACGGGAGTTCTTCGCCGAGCTCGACTCCGACGTACGAGGCTCCGTCAAGTTTGGGGATGCCTCTGCCGTGGAGATTAAGGGTGTCGGCTCTGTCATCTTCACCGCCAAGACTGGAGAGCACCGGCTGCTCGCCGATGTCTACTACATCCCCGCGCTGAGGAACTCCATCATCAGCCTGGGACAGCTGGACGAGAATGGCTCGCGCGTGCTGATCGAGGATGGGATCCTACGCATCTGGGATCGCAGACGTCGCCTTCTCGCCAAGGTAACCAGAGGTGAAAACCGTCTCTACGTCCTTGACGTGCAGGTGGCACAACCCCTCTGTCTCGCTGCTCGTCGGGACGACGAGGCATGGCAGTGGCATGAGCGCTTTGGGCATCTTCACTTCGAGGCCCTGAAGCGGCTCGGTGCCACGGAGATGGTGCGAGGCATGCCGTGCCTCGACCATGTGGAGCAGTTCTGTGACGTCTGCGTGCTGACGAAGCAAAGGCGACTCCCCTTTCCCCAGCAGACGAGCTTCCGAGCCAAGGAGAGGCTCGAGCTCGTACACGGGGACTTGTGCGGCCCGGTAACTCCGGCCACACCAGGAGGTCGACGCTACTTCCTGCTGCTCGTCGATGACTTCTCTCGCTACATGTGGGTGACGGTCCTCGGCAGCAAGGGAGAGGCGGCGGACGCCATCAGGCGTGCACAGGTTGCTGCGGAGGCGGAAAGCGGCCGCAAATTGCGCGTGCTGCGCACCGACAACGGCGGCGAATTCACGGCGACTGAGTTCGCGTCATACTGCGCTGATGAGGGCATCCAGCGCCATTACTCAGCGCCGTACAGCCCGCAGCAGAACGGCGTCGTCGAGCGGCGCAACCAGACGGTTGTGGGGATGGCTCGGGCTCTCCTCAAGCAGAGAGGGATGCCGGCTGTCTTCTGGGGAGAGGCCGTGCTGACGGCTGTCTACATCCTCAACCGTTCGCCTACTAAGGCACTCGACGGCATGACGCCGTATGAGGCTTGGCATGGGCGAAAGCCGGCAGTCTCCCACTTGCGGGTCTTTGGCTGCCTGGCATTCGCCAAGGAGCTTGGCCACATCGGCAAGCTTGACGACAGGAGCACTCCGGGAGTGTTCATCGGCTACGCGGAGGGTTCGAAGGCCTACCGCATCCTTGACCCAAAGACGCAACGTGTGCGCACGGCGCGAGACGTCGCGTTCAACGAAGGGCGAGGATGGGCGTGGGACAAGGCGGTGGACGACGGCTCGACTCCGACTTGTGACGACTTCATTGTCGAGCACGTCCACCTCAAGGAAGCTGGGGGAGTAGGCAGTCCTTCATCGAGCAGGCCTACCTCAGTCCCCGAGCCTCCACCGACCCCGGCGTCTACTACACCGGCAGCACCACGCTCTCCGACCACGACCTCAGCTGCGACGACCCCTTCACCGGCTCCAGCACAGTCGGCGGCGCCACGTACTCCAGCACCGACAGCCACTCCTCCGAGCCCGGTGGAGTTTGCCTCCCCACTCTCTCACGACGAGGAGCGCCTCGACGCGTATCATGACGGCGAGCCGCTACGATACCGCACGATGGAGGACCTACTCGGCGACCAGCCAGCGCCGGGACTAGTGTCACGCGATCTGGAGGCACAACTGCAACTTGCGTGTGAGGACGGCGAGCCTCGGTCTTTTGCAGAGGCCGCGAGAGACGCGGCTTGGCGTGGCGCAATGCAGTTGGAGATGGATGCGGTCGAGCAGAACGACACATGGGAGCTCGCTGACCTTCCTCGTGGTCACCGCGCGATCACCCTTAAGTGGGTGTTCAAGCTGAAGAGGGATGAAGCCGGCGCCATCGTCAAGCACAAGGCTCGCTTGGTGGCACGAGGTTTCTTGCAGCAGGAAGGGGTCGACTTCGACGACGCCTTCGCTCCCGTGGCACGGATGGAGTCCGTGCGACTTCTCCTTGCGCTAGCTGCCCAGGAGGGCTGGCGTGTCCATCACATGGATGTCAAGTCGGCGTTCCTCAACGGCGATTTGAAGGAGGAAGTCTACGTGCATCAGCCGCCGGGATTTGAGATCCCCGGCAAGGAGGGCAAGGTACTCCGCCTGCGCAAGGCTCTCTATGGCCTGCGGCAGGCACCAAGGGCGTGGAATGCCAAGCTGGATTCCACGCTAAAGATGATGGGTTTCGAGCAAAGCCCGCACGAGGCGGCCGTCTACCGACGGGGCAGTGGAGGAAATGCCCTGCTGGTGGGCGTCTACGTCGACGACTTGGTGATCACCGGTATCAAGGATGCAGAGGTGGCGGCGTTCAAGGAAGAAATGAAGGCCACCTTCCAGATGAGTGATCTAGGGCTCCTCTCCTTCTACCTAGGGATCGAGGTGCACCAGGATCACTCCGGGATCACGCTTCGACAGTCCGCCTACGCCAAGCGCATCGTTGAGTTGGCTGGGCTCACCGACTGCAACCCAGCTCTCACTCCGATGGAAGAGCGGCTGAAACTGAGCCGCGACAGCACGACGGAGGAAGTGGACACTACACAGTACCGACGCCTTGTGGGGAGCCTTCGCTACCTCGCCCACACACGGCCGGACTTGGCATTCCCCGTCGGCTACGTTAGTCGGTTCATGCAGCGACCGACGACGGAGCACCAGCAGGCTGTGAAGAGAATCATCCGCTACGTAGCGGGGACTCTCGACCATGGCCTCCACTATCCTAGGTGCCCCGGGGCGATTCACTTCGTCGGGTACAGCGACAGCGACCACGCCGGCGACATCGACACCAGCAAGAGCACGAGCGGGATCCTCTTCTTCCTCGGCAAGTGTCTTGTGAGCTGGCAGTCGGTCAAGCAGCAGGTGGTGGCCATGTCAAGCTGCGAGGCCGAGTACATAGCTGCCTCCACCGCATGCACTCAGGCATTATGGCTCGCCCGACTGCTTGGTGATCTCCTCGGCCGGGACACCGGAGCGGTGCAGCTCATGGTGGACAGTAAGTCCGCTCTGGCCCTGGCGAAGAACCCTGTTTTCCACGAAAGGAGCAAGCACATCCGGCTGAGGTACCACTTCATCCGAAGCTGCTTGGAAGAAGGAAGCGTCAAGGCGAGCTACATCAACACCACGGATCAGCTGGCCGACCTGCTCACCAAGCCTCTTGGGAGGATAAAGTTCCTCGAACTCTGCTCCAAGATCGGGATGGTTCAACTTCCCCTCAAGACGACGTACAAGACTTAGGGGGAGAATGATGGATAAGCCCTTGTACTATGGTCTTTGTGGGGCTGGTCTTTGTACTAGGGTGCACATGGTCCTTGTGTCAAGGACTGGTTGTTAGGATAAGGTCAAGGACCCTTAGGATAAGGTCAAGGACCCTTAGGATAAGGTCAAGGACCCTTAGGATAAGGTCAAGGACGGTCTGTTAGGATAGGGTCAAGTACTGCTGTTAGGATAGGACCCTTTGACCAGCATCTTAGACTAGCATCTAGAATGCTCTTGGCTGGCTAGCAGCCTATAAATATGTACCCCCAACCCCTCAGGTTGGTATGGCATTGTGTGAGAAAAACCAACGAAAATTGCCCCAACTCTCCTAGTGTCATCCACTATCAATGCTCAGGCTGAAACTGCTCTCACATAATTCATCAGGTATGTTCTTTAGAAGGTTCGTCCTCAGATCCAGATATGTCAGCGAAGTGAAGTTCTCGATTGTTGCAGCTATGCTTGCATCGAAATAATTATTCTGAAGGCATAACATTCTCAGTTTCATGGGGCAACAGTCAAGCCCAAAGGGAGGAAATTTCCTCATTTCATTCAACATCAATGAAATGTACTCAACACTGCTCCAAGGGATGCTAAATTTTACTTCTGTGCTAACTTTTGCACGGACAAACCACTTGTTATTGTTCTCACCGCAGCCACAAGAGATCCAAAAGGCCATATCACGAATCACGTCATGCACTTTAACAAAACCATACCAATTCCCCCAGTTCTCGAACAGACATGCATCCCTAAGGTCGGCCATTAGACTATATGCTTTTGTGTAGGAACTTTGTATGTCTCCATCACCAACCACAAGACCTATGCCGATCCAGCATTGAGCGAGGTCAGATTTGATGATCTCCCAATCCTCAGGCCATAGTGCGCAAGTCAAGAAACATTGTCTCAAGGTGTCGTTTCGTAAACTATCATAACTAAACTTGAGCTGTCTGAAGACATTTTCCATAGACAGGGAGTCATCTTTGTCACTGCAGGGTGACTGTCGCAGTTGTTTGATGGCATACTCCCATTGAAAGGGTTCAATTTTTGGATACATAGCCCTTCCAACAACTATCAAAGCTAATGGCAAACCCTTCAATTCTTTCACAAGTTCTCTTGCAAGGGCTTCGATACGAGGACTCGAAGAAAGAGTTTCCCGACTGACCTTTTGTTTGAATAAACTCCATGCGTCATCCTCCTGGAGACAATTGACTTTTAACTCTTTCCTCACCTCCATTTCACCACAAACTTTTCTCGATCTTGTTGTAAGCACCACTTTTCTCTTGTGTTGGTTTACAGTTCCAAGGGGATATGGCACACCAACTGCTTGCAGATCAATTTGCTCCCAAAGGTCATCCAAAAGTACAAGAAAGCTTCTGTTTCTAAGAAAATTATATATCTTTTGGCCTTGAGATTCCACATCATCACCTTTTTTCATTCCGAGCTTCTTTAGAATATCTGCTTGGATCGTTTGCACTGAACACCCCCTGGAAGCCGTCACAAAGATAACATTAAATGACATGCCTTCGGCAACAACAATTGAGTTATTGATACTATTCAGAAGATACGTTTTCCCAACTCCACCTTGACCCCATATTCCAATCATCCCCACATGGTCATCTTCAATGAACTGGAGAACCTTTTGAAGGTTATGATTCTCGGCAGACATAGATGGGCCAGGTATCTCTTGGGCAGCAGGTGGCACTGACGGGAGTGCAATATTATTGTTATTGGGGCAATCTCTTAGACATTTTTGGACCTCAGAAAGCTTCTCAATTGCCTCCATAGTAACATCCTTATTCAACTTGTTTCCCTTAAAGATTATCTGCACATCAGAAATGATAGTATCCACATTTTCCAGCCATCTTTCCACCTCATTCGTGGATGTCATGCCCAGACGTTCCGCAACCTCAATCCTGCAACGTACATCATTTTTTCTGGCATGCAAGTTCTTAGCGGTATCCTCGAGATTTCTCAAAGTCCTTCCTGCCTTCAATGCAACAAAAACACATGTTAATTAATAATTAAAAAGGGCATTAGTAGCAGATATATAAAAACAAAAATTCAGTTTAATGCACACACTTACCAAAGTTGGGTCTTTATTTTGAAGGTTCAGTTTCCTTACTACTTGAATGACATCTTCCCACTCCTCTGGATTTCTTTTACCTGACATTTGCTTCCCGAAATGTATCAAGTCTGGCGGCACACCATTTAGTTCCTTTACGAGATCTTTGGCCAGGGCCCCGATGTGTGGATCAGAATCAATATCTTCCCGGCCAACAATTTGTTTGAATAGCTGAAGTGCATCAATATCACCCAAACCAGGCACTTTGATGTATTTATTCACATCCATTTGATCACATACAGTTTTTGATCGTGATGTGATTACCACTTTCCTCTTGAAGTCGCCTACAGTTCCAAGAGGATATGGAATGCCAACTGCTGTAAGGTCTAGCTTGTCATAAAGGTCATCCACCAACAGCAGAAAGTTTCTTGTTCTTAATCGTATTGATATGTTGGTGGCTGGAGTCTCCACGTCATTGTCTCTTCTTATTTCAAGCCGTTGTATAATCTGGGATTGAATATCTTGTATTGAGCACTCTCTGAAGGCGGTAACAAAGATGACAAAATAGGAAGTATCTCCAATAAACGAGTTATTGATCTTCTTGAGGATAAGTGTGTTCCCAACTCCATCTGGACCCCATATTCCAATCATTCCGAATGGATCTTCCATACCTGTAATGCACTGACATGCTTCCAGGTGAATACTCTCTTGACTTGGTGGTTGAGCAGACTGGATGGGGATATGTACGACAGAAGGTGGCGGGCCTATGACCGTAGCATTTGTGGGTGTAGTATCAACACAAGCTTGCACTTCAGCCATCTCCTTAGCTGCTCTCTTGCCAATCTTGTAGTTTTCCATGCAATTCAGGGAGCGAGGCAAGCAATTGCATCTTTTGTCATACCGGTCACGGTTTTGAGCTTCTTTAGATATAGCTTTCTTTGACCTGTCCAGCCACTCGCCTGCGTCATCTGTTCCTATGAAGCCGTTGGGGATGCCAGCTCTGATTTGTCCTTCAACACCAGTTACTTTGCCCTTCAAAGTATTAGCAACCCTCTCATGGTTTCTCACGTTGTTGCCGGTGTTGAGGCAATACGATGCATGTGTGAAGAAACCATCTCTGAGTGGAGTTATGACCGTGTTGACAGTAGGACCTAACAAACCACCCAAGTTGGCCTCCATTGTAGCCAGAAATTTTACAAGCAAAATACTACAAGACAATTCGTGTATCCCGCTTATCAATGCGCCAAGAAGAATGCCCTGCAAAGTACATTTTCATTAGAAATCAAAAATAAAAAATCACGCGCAAAAATTATATGTAAGCTATGATATTCGAAACTCATAAGAAAACTGCACAATCATTAATATCGACGCTTGGAATCGTCGCCCTGGAAGACGATTTTTTGCAATATTAGTTTAATTGTGGGATGTCTAGGAATCTATCAGTGTCGGCACTACAAAATAAGAAGAATGCAAAGAGAATTTTTTACGGAGGTAGCAAAAACTGCTTTCAGTGATATAATGTTCGAATAGGCTTGTATTCCGAGTCGACTCAAAGTAGTTGTCCGGTGTGCCGACTTGGGGAGTGTCCTGGATCGAGTAGAATTCGTAGAATCCGCCACACTCTGGAGCTTGTTCCGGGTTGTGGCAGTCGACCGGTCCGAGGCCGTAGAGCGATGGGTGTTGCTCCCTGTCTTCCAGGTTGCCGGCTTGCCACTAAGGCACGACAACACTGCTCTCAAGATGGAGACAGGGTGCTGCCACGGCTGAGGCAGAGTACTGCCCGGGCACGACGGCGGTGCTGCCAGGGAACGACGGCGTTGCTGCCGACGTGGAGCCGAGGTGCTCCCAGGGCGGGATGGCGCTGCCGCCATTGTGGAGCCGATTTCCTATTGGGGTGCGATGGCGCTGCTATCGGAGTGGAGCCGAGGTGCTCCCAGGGGGCGACGGCGCTGCTACCGACGAGAAGCTGAATTGCTCCGGGGCCACGATGGGGCTGCTGCCAGCGTGGAGCAGAGTTGCTGCCATGGCACGACGATGCTGCTGCCGGCGTGGAGCCGAGGTGCTTCCAGGACGCGACGGCGCTACTACCAGCGTGGAGCCGAATTGCTCCCTGGGCCACGACGGGGTTGCTGCCGACACGGAGTAGATTTGCTGCCATGCCACGACGATGCTGCTGCCGGCATGGAGCCGAGGTGCTCCAAGGGCGCGACGGAGCTGCTACCTGCATGGAACTGAGTTGCTGCCGGGCCTTGACGGCGCTGCTGCTGGCACGGACCTGAGTTGCTGCCGGCGTGGAACCGAGTTGCTCCCGGTCCTTGATGCCGCTGCTGCCGATGCGGAGCAGAGTAGTTGCTGCCAGGGCACGACGATGCTGCTGCCAGCATGGAGCCGAGTTGCTGCCGGGGCGGCATGGCCATGCTACACGCTTGGACGACAAGCAAGATGGCCGACGATTGGTTCCTGCAGGACCGTTGCACGTCGGAGCTCCGCACGACACGGAGAGCTTCCTCTGCGAGCCATGCGGGTAGCTTCGTGTGCGAAACAGAGTTTTTCTTCTGTCTAGCCGCGTGCAGATACGGTGTGGTGGAGAGACACGAGTGATTTTTTCTCGTGGACCAAAGTATACACGTGTCCGGGCGCTCATCGGTGTGGCGGATGCTCAGCAGGAGCCTATATAAAGTGGGCCAATAGAGAAGGAGAAAATTGAGACAAACCATTTAACACTCAACTCCCTTCCTTCTCCTCTTCCGTGAGCTCTCTCAAACCGATCGGGGACAAAAATTGGTATCAGATCTTGAGAGCTTAAGAGATCGCCATAGATAGCCACCAAGAAGGCGCTCATCCCGTGAACCCGAACCCGGCAGCGGCCCAGTGGCAAGGGTGGCACTGTTGCCCCTAGCCGACCCAGGTTCGAGTTCCATTGGGGGCTGAATTTGGGCTCGCACATTTGAACTCCTGTCTACAAAAAATGCCATCAGGTGCTAGTGCGTGGGATGGTACTGTTTTTTAAGAAGGCGCTCATCCTCGCCTAGATGAAGGACGCCGGAGCTCGCCGATCATCCAGCGGGTGGTCCGCAAAACCGGTGGTTCGTGGCTGATGCTATCAAACTACGCGGATTGGGCCCTCATGCAGGTCATGTTGGAGGAAGGCCAGCTCTAGGTCGCTGTCAACGACGGGACGGTGGCGCGCAAGACGGAACACACGGCAATGGAGTACGTGCTGCTGTCTGTTGTGCCGGATATTTTCTCCACACTCGCCACCAAGCTTGGGATACATGAGCACGATGTGGTTCGTGGTAAAACCCGGGTGCGTGACGCAAAGACAATCGTGCTGAAGAAGCAGCAGCTCGAGGCCATCAAGTCCGCCGACGGCGAGGACATAGACAATTTTGGCACACTCCTGTCGCGGATCGGTGTGCTTGGAGTAAAGATCGGCAAGCTAGAGGTCGTTCATAAGTTCCTCTCCATAGCCCTAAGAAGTTCTCGCAGATGGCATGCTCCATCGAGGCCCTGCTCGACCTCGCCCCCCATAGCGCGGAGGAGCTAATCGGCCGGCTCAAGGCCGTCGAGGAGCGCTAAGAATCGGAGGAGCCGGAGGTAAGGCGGGTGCCAAGCTGCTCCACTCCGAAGAGGATGTTTCACCTGGATGCGGCTGCTGAGACCGAGGAGCATCGACCAGCCAAGCCGGAAGCAGCGGCGGCAAGCACGGTCCAGGTTCCATGCATATCTCTAGTAACCTTTTGTTTCCCTTTCCCGCTACTGGCTGGCAGCGGCTAGGGGCGGAGGTTGGGGATTTTTCTTGGTGGGGGCGCTAGTTACGTCGTGTCGCGCATTAAGGTTTCAAGGTTCCAACACGATTGTCACAGCTCGTGAAAAGATGCAGTTTATGACTAGAGCTAGCACCGACTAGATTTTTTTATTGTGCTAAAAAAAACTAGTTTTTTTATTATAACCACGGGAAAGGGAAACAAAAGGTTACTAGAGATATATACTTAATGTCGATTTGTTGTTTCCAACAGTTGCTTCAACAAGATCAAGGTTTATTACCAAATTTAATTTTCCCTTTCATGAAGTTACTTCAAGGTCAAATTTTATCATGAGGAAAACAAAAAAGCTCCTTATGCTCCATGGAAGATCGAAAGACTATGGTGCATGATGAAATTTTGACCACTGAGAGTTCTCTTTCACTTTACGCAAATGTTGAAGACGATAGTGAAATCAACCATCCGGTAAAAAAATCATATTTGGGCGCTAAACTTAGTATAAATTAAAAGTACAACAAAGTTCTGTCTGCAAATTCTTATTTCTTTTCTAAACATGCTGAGGAAAGATTATATGGGTAGTGCATCAAACAGTGTTTTCTGAATTATCTGCATTCAGAAGCTTACCAACAGTAAGAGAGAAAAAAGAGATTAACTGTTTGCAAGACAAACAGAAATTAAATAGAGTCAAAGCTCAACGTCGCATGAAAGATACAGTGTATAACTTCAGCTAGCACCAATTAGAATTCTATAAATGTGGCGATTGATAAATCAGAACTTAAAAAATATTATGTTATAACCATGGGAAAAGTCTTTTTTTAGAGAAATACATACCGCGGGTGTGTTGTTTCCAACGGTTGCTTCAAGAAGATCAAGGTATGTTTATCGCAAAAGCTAAATCCTCTTTGCAGAAGTTACTTCAAGAAATCAAGTATAATAAGGAGGAAAACAAAATAATCTCCTTATGTTCCCTTGGAGACTGGATCAAGGGAAAAGGGTAGGAGAAAATCAAGGTACATATTGTAGATATGACCACAGAAAATTCCTGTTTATTATTTCTCTCCCTGAAATAGAACAGCAAAGACGATAGTAAATCAACTGCTCAATACAAAATCATATTCTTTACCTAAAGATTGAAGAACACAGATAACTTTATATTACAATATTACATAGAAAAGTGTAACAAAGTTATCCCTTGTAATTTCTCATTTCACTGCCAGATACTTTACAAGACAACAAGTTCAACTAGAGGGAGTAAAGAACAGATAGATTTTTTTAAATTAGCAAAACACCACTTTGAAGAACACTTTTTACTCTGTGCTCATAAATCCACGTTTTTATAGAGAGGCAAATCGCAACTGATAAACCAAGGAAATTTTTACAGATGGAAAATTACTTTGAACAAACCATGAATATGTTCGCATGTAAGGAAGGATTTTCAGCTGAAAAGCAGCAACTAGCAGAGAAGAAACCGTAATGTAGATAGGCATAAATTATTGGAAGCAAGCAACAAAGAAAGTAGAACTTAATGAGATCTGAGACGATCAGAAGAGCAAAGAACAAGAGACTCAACTGGGTTTGATGGGATGCAGGAGAGGAACTGGTATGCAGCAACTCAAACAGGAGAGCTTTCAGGAAATCAGGAGTTGCAATAGGCAATGAGGCAACAAGAATAGGCAGAATGAGATGTGGAATTAGAAGGAAGCAACGAGGACGACTATGTTTTTTTGGAAAAATTGGTGCAGTTTGCCGAAGTGGATCTGAGATTACTTGCGAGGGAAAGAATTAGTCAACAAGTGTTCGCTGTTACTCCTATTATTTATGCAGAGCCTTGTCATAGCAGGTCCATCATATTCAGTGAACCTACAGATTAGCATTGCCGGCTGTAAGATGCTCTGATTATCTTTAAGATGTGCAAGCTGTTCACTTTTTTTTGTACAAGTTGCATGTATCCAAAAATCATCAGTACTTTTTTTTGTGCTGTAAAATCTTCAGTACTACATGGCAGGACCAGATTTGCAGCCTTAATATTCCTGAAGAATTTGCTTCTAAGAGGTGTGAAGGACAACCGGAAGGTGAGCTAGTCCAAGGATAAGCATCTTGATTGAAGTCGAACCATTAATCTACCCAATTTTAAGTTGGAACTGCACTATTCACTCAGCCCTGTATGTGTTCTGGCCACAAAGCCTGCAGATTATCCGCCAAATGCACTGAATGTGAGTGAGTAAATTCGTCGAACAGTCAGCGTGCAGACACGGTGCGCGGGTGCGATACAGCAACACTGCAGGCTTGGGTTCGCAGTCTGTCCAGCCATCCCGTGCCACCCATTTTCCTTGGTAGACCGAGTGGCAAGCGGCCATGGGTGGCTGCATCTAGAGGAAGAGTTGATGCAGACGCGGTTGGGGTGAAAGATTCTCCTTCCATTCGCTAGATTCAGAAACTGAGAAGTTTCTTTGGTGAGCGGAGCAATCGGTGGCAGGTGGCCATGGTATGGGGCTGCTGGGACGACTTTGCCCCATAGCCCACAGCAGCGATGAGACATGGCACAAGTAGCGTGCCTGTAACCCCTCCCTCAGTCAGTGGACCTAGTTGTTTCCTCGCCTTCTCGTAATCCTCATCCTGTGCCATGTGTCATGATGCTCTCATCACGAAGATTCAGCAAAGAGCACCTTGTTGTGTACAGTGCGTTCCCTGAGAAAAGCATGGAGATATGGAACGGACGGACTGGACTGATCATGGTATTTGAGTCTCATAGACAAACTTAAGAGTGGGCTGCAGGAAAGATTTGACACTTTCTTCACATTCCAATCTGTTGGAGCCTTCAACATTATCGAAACTTACCTCCATTAGCCTCAGTGGCAAGCTGTGTGTCAGCTCTGGAGATTTTGTGAGCACTAACTGCTCCAGGACAGGGAGCGCCACATCAGGGGCCCCAAATAGTGACTAAGTTAGAGTTATCCGAAAGGCGCAGAGTTTCAGGCAAGGAAATGGCAAACAGGGTGGATTGCTCGGAATGAGCTGCGGAATTAGGAGGATGTAATGGACAGATCCCTTGCAGCCAAAAGTGATGCAGTGCAGATGTGGCTGTGTGATCCCTTGCAGGGAGATTAGTCAAAACACCCGAGCTTGCAAAACAAGAGAAGAAAACGGTAAAATGGGCCAAGTGGCCAACAACTCCAAGGGAGTACTTGAAATATTCAATCACGTATACTGTGAACTACGTATATAGTACTGGGGCGGCTAACAGCCAGCAAATCATATCCACTGGTGAGACATTTTTTGCCGAAGTGTGTAAGTCACATCTCTCAAAGCTTAAGATACAGATATCTGTCCCTTTTGCTTGCTGAGCTGCTACTCGTATTATTTATGCAAACTCCCGTACCACCATGTCCCTTACTCCCTTTCACATTTAGTGGACCCCGAAGTTTATCATAACATACCCCGTATGCTTGCTGAGATCTGATTGTCCTTTAGATGACCAGGTTGCTGCAAATTTTTTTACACAAGTTGTCTGTATGTAAATCAGTACATTCAGCCTTACTTACTGTTTCTGAAGGTCGGCCATAGGCAGAATAGCAAAAAAAAATTTGTCAGATATGAGACATCAGAACATCAGTTCCATCCAGGAGGCCAAGGCCCAGGGGGGAGGAGAACTTGACCTGAAGGTGAGCAAGTTCAGGAGAAACAGCTCGATCGATGGAACCTTCTGACCAACATGAAGTTGGAACTTCTTAATTCTCTCGATCTTCCTACGTTTTGCGGCAAAAAAATCCTGCAAAATAAGGCCCTTAAGCTCTGAAAACACACTCTGGTTGGGATAAGTAAATCCGTCGAACAGTTGGCATGCATATGCCGGTGCACAGTAGGGCGGTACCGCACCGTCGTCTTGCCTCCGCCTGTCCGGCCGGCACAACCCATTTTTCTCGGCGAAATGAATGTTGAGCGGCCGTCGCCCATCGGCGGCTGCGTCCAGAGGAACAGCTAGCGCGGACGCGGTTGGGGTGAAAGATCAACGCTCCTGGCCCCTTCAGCTCGTTCCAGCAACCACCAACGCCGCCGCTCCAAACCGGGCTATCCCCTTTCCATTACTTGCATAAAGGAAATACAAAGTCTTGAACTTACAGAAAGGATACAGGAAAGAGTAAAAGCCCTCGCACTCCCCAGGAAACCCGCTGAACAACTGCCGACTCGAAACAGCTTCTACGGGGCAAAAATCTGGAGAGCACTACAGACTAACCTATCCAGGAAACAAAGTTTCAGCTTACAGCAAAAGACCCAACAACTAGCTGACCAAAACCTAGGTCACAGAGCGCAGAAAGTAACGATGAAACTCACAAACACCCACTCCAGTTATACAAAAGGAAGGCAACACCACAAGCTCCAGCAAACAGCCCATCAGTTAGCAGCTCTCGGTCCGTCAAGGCGTAACACTCCACTAGAAGCATCACCAGCTCCAATCTGCGAGATCTCCTTCATCTTCTTCATGAGCTTCTCCGCGCCCTGCTTGATCTTCACTGATTCCTCTGCTGTGTATAAACCTGCCCAATAAGAAAGAAAAGCAGCCATAGTGTAAACCACACCCTCAGGAGACTTAAGCACATAGTTATCAAATGTGATCCTGTTCCTAGTTTTCCAAACAGCCCAGCAAAGAGAAGCCAGAATAATAGTGAATAATTTTTCCTCCCCAGGTAGATAGCTATGAAACCAAACCCAACTCTGCCAAATGTTTTTTGGTACTGTATTAGCACCCATACAGGTCCCAAGGATCCCCCAAACAAAACGAGCAACATTACAATGAAAGAACAAATGAGCAGTGGATTCGACATTATTGCAAAAAGAACAATTTGGACATCCCAGCCATTTCCTCTTCCGCATATTGTTCCTGGAAGGGATAGCATCCTGCATCAACTGCCACAGAAACACCTTAATCTTCAAAGGCAAACGAGCCTTCCAGATGAATTTATTATCAGCCCCTGAAACATTTCTTTCAAGCCACTGATACATCGAGGCTGTGGAAAATTTTCCATTAGCTTTTAACTTCCAACAAATCTCATCAGGCGACTCCGAAACCTGTAGACGGCGCACAGCCTGCTTAATCTCCTCCCATTGATGCATTAACTCACCCGAAAACCTTCTACGGAAAGGAATATCACAATTTTTTTCAATAACATCCGAAACTGTAATATTTTGACACAACGAGATACTGTACAGTAAAGGGAAACTAACACATAAGGCATTGTTATTGAACCAAGGATCTAACCAAAATCTCATAATGTTGCCACTTTTAAGGATGATCTCTCTCCCTCCAAAATAAGTCTCTCTAACCTTCATCAAATTCTTCCAGCAAGGGGAATCACTCACTCTAGGTTTCACTTCAGCCACACTCTTATTTTTTATATACTTTGCCTTTACAATAGTCTGCCATAAGCCATCCTGAGTTTCCAACTTCCACCACCATTTACATAACAAACTGATATTTTGTTTATGCAAGTCCTTCACCCCAAGGCCCCCTTTCTTTTTAGACCTACATACTTTTTTCCATTTAACCATACGATAGGCCCTCTTCTTCTTTTTTCCAGCCCAGAAAAAACGTCTCCTATGCTTGTCAAGCTTCTCAATTATCGTTTTGTTAAGTAAATGAAGTGACATATAATAGGTAGGAATACCAGATAAGCAGACATCTAGGAGAGTCAACCTAGCACCCGAGGAGACAGTATCACACACCCAGGCATCTAACTTTTTGATGAACTTAGTATCCAGGAAACTCCAATCCACCGTTTTCAGGTTAGAAAAAGTAACAGGCATGCCAAGATATTTAATTGGCAACTACCCCACTTGACAGCCAAACACCCCCGAATAAAAGGAAGCTATATTGTTTTCCCCACCAATAAGGAACATCTCACTTTTATCGAAATTTATTTTTAGACCCGACATGAATTCAAACATGTAAAGTAACAATTTCAGGTTGATTGCTTGTTCAGGTTTATGATCAATACAGAGGATCGTATCATCTGCGTATTGAAGAATGGCCACTCCATTCTCCACCAAGTCAGAAGCAAACCCAGTAATGAGACCATTTTTTTGAGCATGTAAAACCAATTTAGTTAAACTCTCAGCCACCAAATTAAAAAGAGTAGGAGATAGGGGGTCTCCTTGCCTTACCCCCTTTGCACTTTGAAAGTAGGGGCACATTTTGTTATTTAGCTTAACACTTACAGTACCCTCAAACAGACACATTTTAACCCAATTGCACCATTTATCCGAAAACCCTCTAATTTTATGACATTCCAACAAGAAATTCCAATCGACTTTATCATACGCCTTCTCAAAGTCCAATTTCAAAATAATCCCCGTTCTTTTCTTAACATGAACATGATGCATAACTTCATGTAATGAAAAAAATACCATCCAGGATACTACGACCTTTGATAAAAGCATTTTGTTGAACACTGAAAAGTTTCTTGCTATAGGGTTCTAATCTCAACATGAGGGTCTTAGTAATCAGCTTATAAATACAACGTAACAGACAAATGGGCTTGAACTGTTGAATTTTATTAGCTTCAGAAACCTTAGGCAGCAAGGTGATGACTCCATAATTCAGTCTACGAATGTCCAGGTTCCCTTCATGAAACAAGTTAAAAAGCCTCATAATATCAAATTTAACGAAATCCCAACAATGACGATAAAACTCGGCTGGTATATTATCTGGCCCTGGGGCCTTGTTGCTTTCCATTGAAAATAAAGCTTTTTTGACTTCCTGGAAGGTAAAAGGTTTACACAAATTATCATTATCAACCCTATTTAGTTTTTCCTCATCCGACCAAAGATCATGAGATAAGGTAAACATGTTTCCAGGAGCCGGACCGAACAACTCTTTATAGTACTCAGTGGCATGTTTTAATAGATTATCGGTCCCTTCAATCAGAACCTCCCCTTTCACCAGGTTAGTTACTGTATTCTTTCTTTTTCTACCATTCGCAATACGATGAAAATAAGCCGTGTTCATATCCCCTTCTAGTAACCATTTATTATGGGATCTCTGATGCCAATAATTTTCCTCCTCAGTATACAAATTATACAACTCCACCTGAATATTAAATCTTCTCATATGATCCTCATGAGATAAGATACTTTCCTCTTCTAATACCTCCAGGTTTTGCAATTCCTCTTTTAATTCATTTTTCCTTTTCTTATTGTGACCGAAAATATTAGACCCCCACCCTTTTAAATAAGTCTTAACTCTTTTGAGTTTGATATTGAAAATATCAATAGGATCATCACTTCTAACAGGTTTCTCCCAAATTTCTTTCACAGCAGGAATAAAATCCTCTCTCATAAGCCAGGAAGTATCAAATCTAAATTCTCTATTCTTATCCATAATTTGAGTTTCACCCGAATCCACAATAAGGAGATTGTGATCAGATTGATCCCTCACTAGCTTTTTGATATAAACCAGGGGAAATAAATCCTCCCAATCATGGGACATAAGCACCCTATCTAACTTTTCCATAGTAGGATTCCTTTGCTTATTCGACCACGTATAGAGTCCTCCCCTCATATGAATCTCTCTAAGAGCCAAAGAGTGAATAATCGTATTGAAAACCTCTGAGGAGTGTGATAGTGTACATGGTTTATTTTTTTCACTACAATCCCTGATAATATTGAAATCCCCCCCCCCCCACAATATACGGCCCATCAATAGCATTGCAAAAGGAGGCAAGTTCAGCTAGAAAAGCAGGCTTTCTATCTTCATGAGCCGGTCCATAGACAATAATCACAGCCCATTTACATTTTTTCTTAACATCCCAGAGATTCAATAAAATCATAAACTCACCAAGTTTTATAGTTTGAACCCCTAAAGTCTCATATCTAGCACCACAGAGTATACCTCCAGACTTCCCAACAGAGGGAATCCACTTCCAGAAAAAAGCATCATTAGGATCAATTTTTCTGAAAAAGGCAGCAATATAATTTTTTTTCATAGTCTCTTGCAACCCAATAAAGTCAACCCCAAAATCTTTAATGGTATCAGTGAGGCAGGTAGACATCCCTTTTTTTCCTGCCCCCCTCAAGTTCCAAATTGCTGCTATCATTTAAACTTGTCAGGAATCGATCTTTTCCTACCATTCCTCCCAGGAGGCAGGGGAGAAATGGCAGCCGGCCCTTGACTCCTAGTCCTTGGCCTAGAAACAATAATACTGTCCCTTTTTTCTTTTCTTTTTCTAGTTTTCCTCGACTCAACTAGAGTAAAATTGTCCTCATCAACCGAGGAATTATGCCATGTAAGACTTAAAGGAGTTGAAAAACCACTACTATGATCAACTTGCAAAGGTTTAACAGTAACAGAAGTATTTTCAAGATTTTTCCTAGCCAACTCCAATTCTTTAAGCAAATCAATATGTTGAAAATTATCATCAGGAACCTCTATCCCCATAAGATAAGCTTTTTTCATGATTTCATTATTAGACAAAATTGCAAAGGAATTAACATGTTCAACAGGAGATTTTGCTTTGATATTAGTACCTTCGAGATTCCTCTTCCTTGCCACTGCAGCTGCCTGATCAAGCACTTCTGACAGCTTCTCCCTCTGGTTTCTAGATGAAACCCGCGTCTGCATTTCTTCAACCTGCATATCATCAAGGACTTCCCCCTCCCCATCATGAGTCTGAGTATCTTCCGGTGATTGCACCGAGTATTCAGGTGTACCCACCACAGGAGACAACTGTTTACCCCCAATTTCCATAACCATTACTTCATGAATATCACTCATTTTGTCGGGCAAGACACCAACTAAAGAAGACTTAGTGTTTATTTTATCAGCCTAAAAAACAACCATTCTTTTGTCACTACAGGAGTAACAGGGGCTTGTACCAACCCGATAGAAACAGGTGTAACACTCACAGGATTCATATTTTTTTCCATGGAACCTTTATCACACACAGAAGGAGAAGAACCCTGCTGTACATGAGACACAACCCCAACAGGAATCACCCCCTTTGAACTATTCTTTTTTTCCAAGGATTCCCTAGCAATTTTTTGAATAAGCAACTCATTTTCCTATTCACTCTCCTCCTCAGATTCTTGCTCAGAGACAGGAGCCAATCTATTAGAATAATTCTTCCCATAACTTGTGTTTTGGCTATTATCAACCGGTTCCTCATTAGAATCCTCTAGCATAGCACTGTCAAGCCTAGAGCGTTTAGGAGATTTATCGGCTAACGAGCGCCCATCCTCTCTGATAGCCACCTTGGACTTAACAGCAGGAGGGCCTTTAACCAGCACATACTCAATCTCATAAGTAAAAACATAGAAATAATCACCTAACACCCCCTCAGCCTCGGCTGGAAGTTTCTCAATATCCCTGCAGCCCAAAAGAATTCTACAGTAGTCAGGTTTATGTATAGTAGCCGGATCCACCTCTAAGGTGACACCCACCAGAGATCCAGCGAAGGCAACATTCTCCTCGCATCTCTTATCAGCAGGAATATTGCGCACC
This sequence comes from Alopecurus myosuroides, assembly GCA_028641055.1. NCBI lineage: Eukaryota > Viridiplantae > Streptophyta > Magnoliopsida > Poales > Poaceae > Alopecurus > Alopecurus myosuroides. The sequence goes on from CM054058.1 coordinate 52,069,659, forward strand.
CTCACCCAGGCCTTATGCAAAGGAGATTCAGCACCAACAGACGCAGACCACGGAGATAAACTAATAGTAGCGTCACAAACTCTCATATCCATCCTCTTTGCCAGGAAACAAGTCTTCTCCACCTCTCTCGCACTAGGAAATCGCATAATAAACTGCTTAGAATTAATGGGACGAGCCGTACACCTCCAGGTAGAAGCAAGATATTCATTAAACTCCTGTTCCAACTCCCTAGTTGTAGGATTTCCTTCTAAAACTGTAATAACAATGCTAGAAGCCCGCTCCTTGATCTGCTTAGGAGAACTATGAACCGCAAAATAGAAAAAACCCAGACCAGGAGACTGAAACGCACACATCGATGCCACACATTCCCACGGAAGCACCGATTGGCAAATAGGACGAATATGGCCTAATTTACCACATCTCTCACATCTAATTGTAGGGCACTGCGAGGTAGGGTGGTCGCTCGCGTTGCAGTTGAAGCATGTTACCGTTCTCTCGTCGGAGGGAGGAGTAGGTCTAGGGTTCACTCCCCCCCTGCAGGCGTTGCTTGACGGAGGTCTGCGGCTGCGGCTGCTTGCTCCCCGCAGCTATCGCCGCCGCATCCCACTTGGCGTTGGAGTCCGCTCCAGAAGATTGCCCCGCCCCCTCCTGTTCGCGGTGCCACACATGGTTGCGAGCCGGTGGCACTGCACCAGCACGACCTCCACCGCGGCCCCCTGCCGGTGCAGCTCTCCCACCTCCTCCGCCTCCTCCACGCCTCCCCCCTCCAAACTGGCCTCCCTCTCCCATCTTCTTTTTGGATTTGTCTGGAGGACGAGGTGGACGCGGTGGCGATGCTACTATTTGAGCGAAGGATCGGTTGTCTCCCCCCACCTTCCCGGACCACCACCCAAAGCTCTCCTCCGGCGGCGCTGATGGGGGAGAAACCCTAACCTTGACCCAGAAATGCGATAAGATATCTTCGAGGCGAGGTGGGTTCCTGCTTTTATTCCTCCTCCGAGTGGGTCCCCGTCGTCAGCTCCATCAACGGCGATGAAGGCACCACGTGTCGGACATCCCCCAGCCTCTCCCCGAAATGGGCTACGAACGGCCTCCGGCCCGCAACCCATGATCCCTGGACTCCGGGGACGTGGGCTGGGCCTCCCCCGATGATCGCCTGGAACCACCGGCAACTCCACCGGAATTGGCGCCGGAGACGCCACGAACCTCTGTCTAGGCATAACCTCGAACACCTGCAACACGAATTCACCTCCGATCTCCACCTGTTCCCCTTCTCTGAGGAATCGCGCGTCAATTACCTCCCCCTCTTCGCAACACAACGAGATCCGCCCCGTCGCGTGGCGCAGGATCAGGGTGCCAGACCTCGTCGGCGCATCTCCCTCCACTGCCCTAAAGTCCACCTTCCATTGCTCTTCCGCCATTGTTGCGCGCACGCTCCCCCCGATCAACCGATGGCTCACCGGCTCGAAAGGGGCCTAAAATTGACACGGCGACTCGCCGACGGATCAGAGGCGCGTGGGGCGAGAGGGCTGGCGGCGACGGGAGCAGTGAAAGCTGGTGGCGTGAGGTAGCGGCGGTGCGCGGCGGTGGCGGAGGTGCGCGGCGGTTGCGGCGGTGAGCGATGGCGTTGGCGGTGAGCGATGGCGTTCACCCAAAACACCATCTCATAAAAATGAGGTTTTACATTTGGGAACGGAGATAATATATAGTACACCAACACGGCAGCTTGGGCTCGCAAGATACTCATAGGACGTCAGGAGCAAGTTATGTCACTCGCCCATCTGCTCTCCGCCGATCTTCTCCACATCAAGGAGAAACTCTGAGAGTCTCTCCATCTTTCCTCATCCCTCCCTCTCCTCTCTCCCATGAGCGGTGCAATAGGCGGCCGGCGGGCATGTCATGGTGCTGGGGCGACGACCTCGCGTGCGGCAGCGACAGCCACCGCCGTGTAAGGAGCGTGTACGGAGCGCGGACCTCTGCAAATGGCCCATGTTGGACACACGCACCGCATTTCGGGGTAGTGTGACCGTTACGAGCCGAAAACCTTTTCTTAAGAGCGAGCGCTCGGTCCTCGACCGCGCTGGGAAACCCTCGCCATCGCCCGGGCGATCGGTGTCCGTCGTTTCACCCGTGTCTGGGAGCGAACTGGGCCGGCCCATTTACTTCGTACGCGCACTGGACAGCCTTTGCTTCGCAGGTTCTGTGGATCGATGACTAAGACCTAGATACTTCCTCCGTTCGTTCATTTTTTTCGTACTACACTCGTCCATTTAATGGGAGCGAAGCTAGCTCATGTACGGTGTAGGGTAGTGGTAGTTAGCATCTAATCAGTTTTATTTTCCAGTTTTTCTTTCATATGTTTCTTTTCATGTCTTTTTCTTTCTATTTTTCATCTTTTCTTTTTATTTAAAATATTACTTTATTTTTATTTTTTTTCCATATGCATATTTTTTATTCATAAATATTTCTTCTTCTAATTTTAAAATTTTAATTTCATATTTCCCTTTCAAAATATTTTTTCTTTTTTAACGTTTTATTGTGCCTCGTTTACACTTTTATTCTCTCTAATGTACTTTTTTGTTCCATGATGTATCACTATGTGTTTCTTTTACTTAGAAAGACTTTTATTCCGAGCATTTTGTTTTTATATTTTATTCCGAACGTTTGATCCTATGTCTATGAAACTTTGTTGCTTTGTATATAGAGTTTGTGTTCCTATCTTTTCGTGTAACTTTCGTTCCTAACTTTGTTGCCGAGTTTTTGTTCATAGTGTGTATTCCTATCTTCATGAAATTTTGTTCCTCTATAGACTTTTTTGGTTCATATCGTCGTTTAGCTTTTTGTTCCAAGTATTTTTGTTCCTATGTCAACGGAGCTTTTTTGTTCCGAGTTTTTGTTCCAATATCTGTGGAAATTTGTTCTTCTCTCTCTCTAGCGTTTTGTGTTTCTATGTTTGTGGAACTTTTCTTTCTAACTTTTGTTGCCCGGGTTTTTGTTTCTATCTCGATGGAACTTTGTTTCTCTGTAGACGTTTTTTTAATATCTTCATGGAGTTTTTTTTTTGGTTTCTAGCTATGTTTCTCACTTTTGTTCCAAGCATTTTTGTTCCTATGTCAATGGAACTTTTTGTTCCGAGGTTTTGTTCCTATATCAATAAAATTTTGTTCCTCTATCTATAGAGTTTGTGATCCTATCTTTTTGTGTAACTTTTGTTCCTAACTTTGTTTCGATAGGTTTTGTATGAGAATTACCAATGTAAAGAATAATTTTTAGGAGGATACTATTTTTTACCAAGAGTGTTCAATGACAACTTTTGCACCAACCTTTTTTAGAAACTAATATATAGTATATTCCCAAGAATGTTACACTAAGAATGTTATCAACGGAGATGAATGGAAATTACCAACCATTCAAAAACTTATATATAATTTTCCCAAGAATGTTATCAACGGAGATGAATGGAAATTACCAACTTTTTAAGAACGAATATATATTTTTATTTCACAAGAAAGTTATCGAGGGCAATGAATGGAAATTACCAACCTTTTTTTTAGAAACCAATGTGTAGTCTATTCCCAAGAATGTTATCAAGGGCGATGAATGAAAATTACCAACCCTTTAAAAACCTATATATAATTTTCCCAAGAATGTTATCAACGGAAATGAATGGAAATTACCAACACTTCAAAAACCTATATATAATTTTCTCAAGAATGTTATCAACGGAGATGAATAGAAATTACCAACTTTTTAAGAACCAATATATATTTTTATTTCCAAAGAAAGTTATCAGGGGCAATGAATGGAAATTACCAACCTTTTTTAGAAACAAATATATAGTCTATTCCAAGAATGTTACCCTAAGAATGTTATCAACGGAGATGAATGGAAATTACCAACCCTTTCAAAAACTTATATATAATTTTCCCAAAAAATGTTACCCTAAGAATGTTATCAACGGAGATGAATGGAAAATACCAACCCATCAAAAACTTATATATAATTTTCCCAAGAAATGTTATCAACGGAGATGAATGTAAATTACCAACTTTTTAAGAACCAATATATATTTTTATTTCCCAAGAAAGTTATCAAGGGCAATGAATGGAAATTACCAACCTTTTGTAGAAACCAGTATATAGTCCATCCCCAAGAATGTTATCAAGGGCGATGAATGAAAATTACCAACCCTTCAAAAACCTATATATAATTTTCCCAAGAATGTTATCAACGGAGATGAATGGAAATTACCAACCCTTTAGAAACCTATATATAATTTTCCCAAGAATGTTATCAACGGAGATGAATTGAAATTACCAACTTTTTAAGAACCAATATATATTTTTATTTCCAAAGAAAGTTATCAGGGGCAATGAATGGAAATTACCAACCTTTTTGAAAACCTATATATAATTGTCCCAAGAAAGTTATCAAGGGAGATGAATGGAAATTACCAACCTTTCTAGAAAACAATATATATGATATTTTCCCAAGAATGTTATCAAGGGCGATGAATGAAATGACCAACCCTTTTGAAAACATATATATAATTTCCCCAAGAATGTTATCAAGGGAGATGAATGGAACCTACCAACTTTTTTTAAGAAACAATATATATCTTTGTTTTCCCAAGATAGTTACCAAGGGCAATCAATGGAAATTACCAACCATTTTTTTTAAACCAATATATAGTCTATTCCCAAGAATGTTATCAAGGGTGATGAATGAAAATTACCAACCCTTCAAAAACTTATATATATTTTTCCCAATAATGTTATCAATGGAGATGAATGGAAATTACCAACTTTTAAGAACCAATATATATTTTTATTTCTAAAGAAAGTTATCAAGGGCAATGAATGGAAATTACCAACCTCTTTTTTAGAAACCAATGTATAGTCTATTCCCAAGAATGTTATCAAGGGTGATGAAGGAAAATTACCAACCCTTTAAAAACCTATATATAATTTTCCCAAGAATGTTATCAACGGAGATGAATGGAAATTACCAACCCTTTGAAAACCTATATATATTTCTTTCCAAAGAAAGTTATCAAGGGAGATGAATGGAAACTACCAACCCTTTGAAAACATATTTATAACTTTCCCAAGAATGTTATCAAGGGAGATAATGGAAATTACCAAACTTTTTCAGTAACCAATATATATTTTTATTTCCCAAGAAAGTTATAAGGGGCAATGAATTAAAATTAACAACCTTTTTCAAAAACCAGTATATAGTCTATTCCCAATAATGTTATCAAGGGAGATGAATGAAAATTACCAACCTTTTTTACAAACCAGTATATAGTCTATTCCCAATAATGTTACCAAGGGTGATGAATGAATATTACCAACCTTTTCAAACCCTATATATAATTTTCCCAATAATGTTACCAAGGGCGATGAATGGAAATTACCAACCCTTTTGAACCCTATATTTTTATAGCGCCCCAAGAATGTTATCAACTGTGATGAATGGAAATCACCAACTATAAAACCAGTTCATAATATCCCCAAGGGTGTTGAATTAAAATTACCAACGTTTTCTTGAAAAATCTGGTTCGTAATGTTATCAAGGGTGATGAATGGTAATTACCAACATTACAAAAACTTTTATATATTTGTATTTTTTGCAAGAACGTTACCAAGGGGGATGAATGAAAATTACCAAACGTTTTAAATCCTATATTTTACAGTTTCCCAAGAATGTTACCAAGGGCGATGAATCGAAATTATCAACCCCTTTAAAATCTATATATATTTTTCACAAGAATGTTATCAAGGGTGATGAATGGAAATTACCAACCTTTTAGAAACATATATATATTTTTTCAAGAACTGTTATCAAAGCTGTTGGATGAAAATTACCAACCTTTTAAAAACCAATATATAAATTCAATAATGTTTTCTATGGGGGGGGGGGGGGGGGTGATGAATGTAAATTACTAGCCCTTTTAAGCCTATATTTTTTTCAAGAATGTTACCAAGGGCGATGAATGGAAATTACCAACCTTTTAAAAATCCTATATATATTCCCCCAAGAAATGTTATGAAGGGTCGCGAATGGAAATTACCAACCTTTTACAATTTTTTTTTCCAAGAACTGTTGTCAAGGATGTTGAATGAAAATTACCAACCTTTTAAAAATCTATATTTTTCAATAATGTTTTTAGAGGGGGGGGGGTGGGTGGGTGATGAATGTAAAATACCAACCCTTATAAAAACCTATATTTTTATTCCAAAAATGTTATCAAGGGCAATGAATAAAAATCACAACCCCTGTGAAAAACTAGTTGAGGATGAAACCAAGGTATGATGAACGAAAAAATTACCAACCGTTGGAAAACTAATTTAGAATGATATCTAGGGTGATGTCTGCTAATTTCCATGCTATGTAACTGATAACAATTTGTACTAGTTGGAAGTGGAAATTTTTTCCATCTCCCATCCAATTATTTTTTACCCTAAAAGTCACTAGCCCTTAAAAATGTTATCCAGTTTTTTTGCACACAAGAAAACGTCCTAAAAAAGTATGTAGGGAATTACCAGAAAAACTAAGCAATAGTTTATCTTTGAGACAACAATAAAATAATTAGTCTTCTACTTTACTCAGTACCGAAAAAGATTAAGAAATCATTTATCTTTGAGACAACAAGAAAATAATTACTCTTATACTTTACTTAGTACAAAAAAAATTCTTTTAAGTTTTTTATAATTTTTCAGGAATCATACTAAATAGAATACTCTATAATTTTTAGAGACCACAACCACACAAACCACTTGTAGCGGTGGCATTATTTATTAATGATTTTCATACTACACTAATATCATAAAATTTTCATTTTGTCCGTTTATTTTTTTATTTTTACACTAGTTGGAAGTAGTTTTCCCTCGGGGCCAACGCAGCCTGCGCCCAGCGCCATGCCAACTGCGACCCAAGCGCAGATCCGGGGCCGCTGCCCCGGCTTCCTCTTCCCTGACCCTCACCACCCTCAGCACCTCCCGTCAGAGTTGGGGCCCGGATGTCGTCGATCCCGCGCCCGGAACGCCGCACCACGCGGAGATACCGGTCGGAGGCGAAAACGCTATTCATCGAGCGCGCGAGCGCTTGCTCTATTTTCCGTGCCCGCGGTGAGCCGCGCGCGTTAATTACACGATGCATTTATTTTCCTAGCATTTTCACATTTTTTTCCTGGCTCGATGCATGCATGGATACTAGAGTCCGAACCGAAAGGATGTACGTGGTATAATTTTTGGAGACATGCACCCATATTTTTGCGACGGGTGAGATAGGCTTTTTTTGCGACGGTACTAAACAAAAAAAAATACTCTATATTTTTTATAGAGACCACAACCATGTATAGCATTTTTGTTTTTTTATTAATGATTTTTATAATGCACTAATACTGTAGTATTTCATTTTCCCCCTCTTTAAGGCATCTCCAGTCGCCCCCCCCCCCCGAGCCCCCCCAGGCGGCCTTTTTAGCGCCGGAAGCGGCGAATAGCGTCGTTTTCGCACCAGTCGTCCCCCCAGTAGCCCAAATAGCGCCGAAACGGCGCTAATTCGCGCCGCGGCACCCAGGAGAAACCCATCCCGCTGGGTTCGGCTTTGGAGGAAAAACTGCGGTGCAGCCCACGCGGGCCAGCTCTGTTAGTGACGCGTCAAAAAAACGCGGGAACGGAAACCCCCGCCCATGATCTTCTTCTCGGCGCCCGCGCCGGTCAAAGGCTGTTGGAGTAATGGCGTGGCGGCCGGCCAGTGCATGCGCCCCAGTCAAAGGCTGCCGGAGTAATGGCGTGGCGGCAGCGGTGACACGTGCGGCACAGTAACTGGCCCGCCAGGCTATAAAAAGGGCCCTCGCCGCTCGCCGTTCTACCATTCTTGGCGCCCACCTCCTCGTCCTCGCCACCCTCGCCGCACCCACCTAGCCACGATGACTCGCCGGTTTCGCGCCCACCGCCACTCTCCTCTGTACTGCCGGCCCACGGCTGGGACGCGTGGCCACAGCGACGGCGACAACGACGGAGAGTTCCACTACGAGGAGCAGCAGCCGGGACAGGAGGTGGCGCCCGAGCAACAGCCGGCGCAGGAAGAGGTGGCGCCCGAGAAGCAGCCGGCGCAGGAAGCACGGTGCAGGAGGAGGGAACAGAGGAGGCATCCCGTCTGGCCCGAGCAGCACGCGACGTACTACTCCTTCGAGACCTGGCGGAACGAGGAGGCGTTCCACCGGGTTTGCGGCGGCCTCGAGCAAGCGGCGGTGGCAGCCAAGGCTGCCGCCGTTTGGGCATCCCTAGAGATCCACCGGATGGAGGAGGCGGAGCGCGAGGCCTACCGGCAGCTCACCGCAAACGCGGCGTCGGCCGAGCAGCAGCCGAGCAGCAGGCGCTCATCGCGCAGTACGAGGGCGACCGGCGGCAGGTGGTGCTGCAGAGCGAGGAGCGCAACCGCCAGCCCTCCGAGCAGGCGCAGCTGCACCGACTGCGGATGCAACACCGGGCGGAGCGGCGCTGGCTCGTCATGGTGGCGAAGGACAACCGCGAAGCTGACCCCTCCAATCGGACGGCCTACAACGACCGCGAGGAGGAAGACGATGAAGACAACGAGGCCTAGAGTAGTCGCCGCCAGGCCGGGGCGACCGTAGTTTTTAAGTTTTCGCAATGTTTTAGTTTTAAATTTCTATGAAAAATTGCGTCAAATCAATAAAGTGCGTCGATTTTTATTCTCGATTTATTTTGGGCCGATTGTTGGGCTGGGGGTCGACTGGGAACCCTGCCCCCCAGGTTCCAGATTAGCGCCGTTTGGCGCCGCGGCGGCCCCAAAACGGCGGCGTTTTAGGCCCTGGGGGCGCAACGACTGGAGATGCCCTTAAATTTTACACTAGTTGGAAGTGGTTTTTATTCTCCCACCCTTTTATCTTTTTACCCTAAAAAATCACTAGCACTCGCACACTTATCAGAGACAACCAATAATTTACAAAATAATTTTATTTTCTGCACAGTATCTTGGTAATTTTTCTACTAGATTTATAGTCTTTTACACCAGTTGGAAGTGGAAAAAATTTATATTAGTTGGAAGTGGAATTTTTTTATACTAGTTGGAAGTGTATGTTTTCTATAGACAGTGGGAATTTTGTATACTAGTAGGAAGTGAAAAAAATTTAGGACAGTTCTGGGCGTCCCCCGGGGGATCCCAAAGCTGACACATGTACTTTTTTGTCCCAAAATCTGGTACTTGCTCTATGTAGGAAAAACAAAATCCCGCTTTTTCTCCGTGTAGCAAAAAAGGGTTCACCAGGGAAAAGAAAGGAAGAAGACGGACCTCGCCGGAGATCTCGCCGGAGTTATCGTAGCAAAGAAAATATACTATTGTAGCAATAAAAAATGTGAGCAAAAAATTGTACTGCTATAGCAAAAGAAAAACATTGTAGCAAAAAAATTGTCATATGTTAGCAAAAAATGACCTCGTCGGAATATCGCCGGAGTTCTCATAGAAAAAAAATTACACAAAAAAAGCAAAAAAAAAGAGTATATAGCAAAATTTCGCCGCCATGTAAAATCACCCATAAGCACGTGACCCCCACTGCCGGTCTTCGGGAGCACCGCAGCCGGCCTTCGCGAGCATCACCTGAGTGCCATGGGAGCACCTTCCCCGCGTGGTCGGACGAGAGGATGGCGCCTAGGCTCGTGGCGAGAGTAGCATGCAGGAAGAAGGACGGGGACGGGTAGATCAGGCAGAGAAGCAAATTGGGAACGACGACGCGCCGGTGGAGGAGCATGACGACGAGCGAGGGACGGGAGCTGGCCGGCGGCGCATGGCCGGGAGCCGGTGAGATCCGCGCGGAGGAGCAGCACGGGGGCGGCGACGCGCCTGCGGAGTAGCATGACAGCGGGCGGGGCCAGGAGCTGGCCGGCGGCGCATGGCGGCGGCAACACATGGCGACGAGTGGCCGGCTGCGGAGGCTCGTGGCCGGCCATGGTTGACCCGCGCGTGTGTGTGGAGGAGAAAAACCGTTTGAGATAAGCCTCGTGGTGGGATGGGATACCAACCGCAGACGTCTCGCGGGTCCAGGCGCACATGGCCACAACAATAGATGCGAAGGATAAAGTGGGACGATCCCCCGGCTGATTGACAGCCTTTTCCAAAAAAATATACTAGTTGGAAGTGGAATTTTTTATATCTCCCACCCTATTTTTCTTGCCCTAAAAAACCACTAGCCCAAAAAGGGAATTAATTGTATAACAATGTTTGCAGCAAAAATTATTTTTTTCTCATTATAAAAGTTCATGCGAGTAAAGGGAATAGGCTGAAATCACAGTACAAAAAACACCGCATAAATAGGCTCGCTTGCCCACTCGTCCAACACGTTCGTGCCCTTGTCACGTAACCCCAAAAAGGAAACCTGTGCGATCCCATACTTTCCTAATCCGGTAACATTTGCCTGGTCGGAAACCGATCGAGCCAAACCTTAGGCTCGAGCGCGCGCGTTTTACGAGCCCGTGAATACAGAGATTGGGCTACGTAAAACATAGGTGGACGCATCTGTGGCCCGATCCAGCTTGTGCCATGTATATGGAGATTTTTCATTTTTCTCAAAAAATAAACATGGAGATTTTCATCAGTTCTTAACAAAAAAAAATATGGAGATTTTCATCACATGACTATGGTTTTTTGAACCCCTCAAAAAAGGACTTATGGTTTTTGAGGTTTTCTAAAGCTTGGAGTTATATTACTTTTGCCTCCTTACTCAAATCTTTACCTAATAATAATAATAATAATAATAATAATCTTTACCTAATAATAAAAGCGTTAAGATTTCCCTGGTTGGTTACTTGGTCGGTCCGTCCGTCATTAAAATTGCCCCCAAAGTTGACATAAATTATCCACCCTGCCACCAATAATCTTTACCTAATAATAAAAGCGTTAAAACTTCACTGATCGGTTGGTCGGTCGGTAAGTCGTCCAAATCGATTCGCAATCGTGTGTCAACCGAACATCCGGATCCCGCACGATTCGTTTGGTCCGTGCCATTATAGAAAAACTGGATACGTAAACCAATTTATACGTGTTCGTTTTAGTGTCAAACATAGGGCCCACGCGATGAGATTGAAACGATCCAGCAGCGTCACGACGAAACTTTCTCCTTCCTCGCACCCAAATATAGCCAAAAACGAACCAGGCTAGGCTGTCTCCTCCGGAAGTCAGATCAAATCATCCCATGAATCTAATCCGTCACACTAGCACCTCATGTAGCCGGCGGCGTCTCGACCGACCTCTACCTTCTCGCCGAACGCGTTCGCGCTGCCCTGCTGATCGTCCCTGCTGAAGGAGTCGAGTACGGAGGTCTGTTCGTACGCTAGATGCATGATCTGCTCCCAGCCCTGCTCCGTGCCGTTTACCTCGAGGCCCTCCGTCACCTCCGCAACGACGGCTGCCGGACACTCTCCTTCACCTCCGCAACGTCGTGGACGCTAAAATCCAGTCCATCAGGGTCTACATGTCATGCAACGATGACCACTACATCGTCGTATATGGGTCGCCCCGGGGCGCTCTCGGTGGCCGACACCAACTCGCCGGACAAAATGAAGTTGTTCGACCATGAACTCCTCTTAGAGCGAGGTTTCATGTTCTCTAACCACGCTGTAGTCCAGCAGGTCAATACCTCGCACGTTGGTTATTGAAGTGGAGGACCATGTGTAGTCGAGCGACCTTCTCACCTCTTTGGGTGCGTCTTCTGGGAGCCGGACCAGGACAAGGTCCACACCGAAAGATTTTTCAAGCGTGTGCTCGAAGTCGTGCCCGATCGCTGGCGCGCATGGCTGTTAGTGACTCCTTGGCTGAGTGTCGCCATTGCAGCTCTGGTCGGCTCCTCTCCCGCAGGATCCATACGGGGCAAGGAAAGATTCGTCAAGCTGAAATCGGCCAGCTCTCTATTCGTTGTGCTCTATGCGAGCCCATGCCGTATTTTTGTGGTTCTGCTCTTTCTGAACCTGTTGTGCAGAGAGAAACACGCAGAGGCTAGAGAAAAATCAGATCTGGATTGGTACAAAGTGACTGTAGATGCAAGTTGCACTCAAGGTTTGGGCATCACTGGCTTCTAGGAAAAATCTAGGTGACCCCACTGTATCTGCCAAGTGCACAATTAGGAGGAGTGTACCACTTCTGGAGCGTTTTAGGCTGCGCTTGATGTTCTCTGGAAACCTGCTGATCATTGTACCTGATTGTTGTTATGTTGTGAAGAATTTTTTCAATTGCAAGGAAAAAAATATTAATTATGGCTGACATCAGCAAACTCAACCAGTTGGTCTTCCTCACTTGCTGGCAAAAATCAACAGGAAGGATAACTCTAGCTCATGCACTAGCTCATGTCGGCAGTACAGGGCGGCTCAATTCCAGCCTATAGCCGAGTAACAGATTGATTATAACATAACGAATTGATGCCTTATTGTGATGCGCTCATCGATTGTAACATGACGAAGAGGTGCACCTAACGAATTGATCGTAACCAAGACCCCTTTGTTTTAGTTAATACACGACCTTTCTTTCTAAACAAAGTATTTTATTCATATCCTAGGGGTGAAAGCTTCTATGCACTCAGTTGTTACATTTGAATTTTACTACAAGAATATATTATTTGAAACACAGTCCTTGCCTCATGAGAGTATTGCTGAATTAAAACGAGGCCGAAAACATATACACTGTAAATATAGTCAGTTTTGACAAAAAATAGTTAAGGAGCTTCTAGGCTCCCTCCTATTTAGTGTACACCATCAAACTATTAAATAAATTTTAAGACCTCGCCAAAAGCTATCATTTTGAATATAAAAGCTTCCGAATTTAACCTACCAATATGCCTTTAAAAATGTTAAGAGTAAAGTCGCATTCGAAGTTTTGTCTTCAACATGATTTTCATATTATATAGTTTCACCACATTTTATAAAATATATTCAATCAAAATATTGGTGGTTGAAGCTGAATCATGGAGATCTTACATAAAAAATTATGACTATGGAGCTATGCATAGCAATCTCAGACTAGAGTGCTTGTGAAATGTGATGGAATGCCCGATGACAATGAAATCGTCAAATGCGATCAAAGCACATGTGCAAACCAGATAAAATTAGTTTTTTCTGCTTTACTAATAAATTAACCGACAGAAAACACCATCAATTTGGGTCTGGTTTCCTATTAACTGGATCAATTCTTCTTCTTCTTAAATGCAATGACGAACTCCCCACTCTCTGATGAGGTTCCGTAAAAAAATCACCATCAACAAGTGCATCATAAGGCACATCTCCATGTTGTTGGGCGAGGGGCTGGAGCAGAGCGACTCATTGCGTTGCTAGACATAGGTTGTCAAGGCCTGGTGAGGGCTTAAGGAAAGCCTCTCTTTCTGCTTGCCATGTCCCCTCGGCTCTAATCTTGCGACCAGTAGCCGAAATAGGTGCAGCTAGAAAAGAATATATAAAACTATGAGAGTAAGTTTTTTTTTCTGTGTAGTAATATTTTTCCCGTTGCAACGCACGGGCATGTGTGCTAGTAATAATAAAGTCATTAAGGTTTCTTGCCAAATTTTCGTCCAACATAAATTTACAGATTTGCCCTCTCACAAAATTATAGGGCACAATGGCGATCATACCGATTCGTTCAATTCTATTTTCTCTTCCTCAGGGAACCACGACCACGCACGGTCAACGCATCATGTTTCCCCTGCACGTCTGCACGGGCACTTGGGCAGAGCAGCAGCACTGCTCCTCGGTGATTTTTCGCTGGTGACACGCGATTTGCGATGGAGAGCACGTGGGGAAGGCCGGAGACCTGATGCGTGAGCAGTTGCTTGCATGCCGGCCACGACGTGCACAACAGTCACCCAATTCTTCAACTCTACACAAGTACGATTACGAGGACGAGGCCATGGCGACCAACCTCGCATCCGACCGGAAAACCGCGCCGAAATCGGCCGCGAGCGGCGTGGACCGAGCACTAGCGCGGTGGGCGGCCCGGCCCTCCACGGCTTGGACCGCGCGCAACCCCTGCCCCCTGTGTGGTGGTTGGCTGGTTGCGCGGGCGCCACGCCCTCCACAGCGGGCTCCTGGTGCGGCCTGGCCCTCAACGTCGAGGACGTCTGGCGCAACCCATGGCCCAGTCTCTCCCTGTGGGTGGCTGTGATCTTTGCTCGATCCCTGCGACGGATGCTTCTGATGCGCGCCCACCATGGCGAGGCTCCCGGCGCAGCCCCTGGCCAGGCTCGCCGGCGTCGGCCGCAGCCTCAAGATTCTCGCAGCAGGTGAACAAATGTTACCTCTTGGTAAGAATTCCATACCTACACCGCGAGAACCAAACAAAACTCATAATTTGGTTGACACCGGCATTGAAGTTGATGTTTGTGCAGGTAGTGATGATGGTAAAAGTGATCTAAATATGCGATTAAGATAAAGTTTACACCTTCCACGAGTTTTTTTTTCCATCGCGTAGTACATTTCATGGTTTCCTTTTGTTTTGGGTCAAATTTGCGACCTTCTGTTAAGTTCCCAATATCATTTGATCATATGCCTTCTCCTCTTTAATAACTAAATATTTTTGTGACATTCCCGTATGTGGATTAAACAATACAGCTTTTTAACCCTCTAAATTGTACTGTATTTATCTTGTGCTTGGGTGATGATGTGCTATGCGAATGAGTTAACATAATTGGACCGTGCTCTGAAATCACCACAGATCATAGGAAGGCTATTCCATGCAGAAGATTGTCAAAGTGCTTACAAGAGAAGCGGAAGGCTGGTCATGATTCAGATGATTTTTTTTTACACGATTCATTAGCTCGTGGTTTTCATGAAGCAATAAATATTTCATTTTAATTTTTAGGAGAGCTGTACTGACGCTTGTCCGTGTATGCTTCCAGCATCTTCATCTTCGGGACCAGGTAATTCAGAACCATCAGTTTAATAGCCTCGTGGTCAATGGTTATGCATAGAAATTTCTAGAATTTATGAAGAAATGTTCTATGTGGCGAAATCTGACGTGTCTTCTATGTATCCATAGAGGATGACATCAAACAGTTGCATTCATGTGCCATCACTCGATTTATTTTGGCTATTCTTTTTAAACTACCAGTATGAAATGTCATAAATTCGTTTGATGTTGGATATTCAGATGACTATAAGAAAATGTAGTTACTATAACTTCCGAGGTCTCAAATGTTCTAGCAGCTGCTAATTTTTCCAGGATATGTTCATGGCAGCTCCAAAACTTGCAGTGCAATGTGAAATCAGCGAGATACTATGTTCATTATTTCTTCAACTGTATGAGAATGGTAAAAATGTTCTAAGCCACTACTGTTAGAAACAAAAAATATTGAATGTGCAGGGTGCCATATGGAATCCACTAACTAATGTATTGTTAAAGGTAGATATGATGCTATGACATGGATGTGTATGATGAGGAGAACATATTTCCCTGTTATTTGATTTGCATCAATGATGGCTGCGGATCAGCGGAGGCTGCTTGGTTATGTTTTTGTATGAAAATCTCTCTGTTCTCCATTTTATCATCAATGGAACTACGATGTGAGTATAAAAATGCATTATGAGGCCAACAAACTGGTACAGAAATTGACTTTTATATCATTTATTTTTGGTTTTCGTTGCAACGCACGGGCATTGTGCTAGTTTATTTATAAAATGCTAAATAAAAGTGTAGACTCTTTATTGCGTTGCTCAAAACCCTAATCCTAGGACAACATACATGAATTCTTTAAGGCTTGTTCGGTTTGATAAATTTCAAAGGGGATTGACAAGGGTTGAGGTGGATTAAATCATAAGTCAAAATTTTCCCTAATCCCCTCCAAACCACTCCAATCCATCTGTGGAAGGGATTAACCGAACAAGCCCTTGTGGGGTTTTCTCTCCCTCATGTACCCAAAAAAAAATGATCAAGATTCTTTCTTTTTGAATCTTTTTATTCTTCTTATAAATTTCTATTTTTTCATGATAAATTTATATCTCAAAAAATTTATTTTCTTAAATGATGTGATGGATAGGTTTTGCCACGTCACCTAAAAATGTTTTCAAATAGTCACTGTACTTTGGAACCGTTTTAGTATGTTTAAAGGGAATGGTCACTTTGTCCGAAATTGAGAGTGAGTAAGAGGCGGTAGAAGCATACCCTTTCCTTTAATAATGCATACACCACATACTATCTGCACCTAGCTAATACCAAGAAGATATTGTACAACGTGCTATATCGTGAACCGACTTATTTGAAGAGTTCCCATTAAATGCAGTGAAGTGTAAAGGCTATTAGTTCAGGATATTGTGTTTCTATGCAAAGTCCGACCATGCACAAGACCAGAAGTTTGTCATCTTTCGCTCTTTCTTTCCGAGCCAATAATTATTCTACTGTTAGGACAAAAGTTCACGACTCCGAAGAAATACATCTCGGGTGCATACGGATCCCTTTCCAATGATTTTGCTTGAATTGTAAGTTTAAATGCTAGCTTGTTTTTATTTATATGAATGTATATTATTAAACTTTGGATCCATCATTCAATGTAATAAAATATCATATGTTTTATCTTCATACTCACGTGTTACTTTGTGTGTGCTAAATACTATACAAGGATAGCACGGTAAACAAATAGATTCGAACCCTACCAAGTTTGGGTCGTTACAAACAATCTGTCGGCAATTGTGACCTTTCTCGACAAGCATCGGTAGGGAATTCAATTGTATTGTGGTGTAGTGTCAACTGATAAGCTATCGTAGCGTTGGGACCATGATTTCAGGGCAAGGTTCATCATTCCATTTAAAATGGTGATTTTTAAACCCTACATATTTTTTGATATGTTTTGCCCAATACTTAATTATTCAACACTAACCTTTTGGTGAATTTAAGTGAAAGTTTAGATTTTGACTGAACTCAACACCGAGCTTACCTAAGTAGTAACTTTGTTAATCTCAGTGATGGCCAAAATTTGACCGAAAACTATCTAAAGTTTCATTTTTTTTTCCAAATGGAGGGTAACGCAGTCTGCTGCACAATTGATGCATGCAGCCTTTACTGACTGGACAGAAATTGGAGATCCAGGATGAAGGCCTGAATAGAAGCAAGTATGGAGCTGCTTGAGGTAAGTCGCGTGATGGGATGATAACAAAGTGTTCATTCGAATGGAAGACATATATATGGATGCATGGAGACTGTTACTGATTGCAGCATATGCATACATGGTATTTTATATTCGCCTCGCGTACAACGTATACAGATAGGCGTTTCGTCCAGTTCTATAGACTGATGGAAGGTCACACCGATCTTTATTTCCACTTTATGCAGCTCGATCGTCACGTACCCTTCCTTCGTTCTTAGTTACCTGTTACCTGTTGGACTCCCTTCCTCGCTGGAGCTGGGCGCTTCTTCATCCCACCCTTTGAGTTGTCATCATCGTCGTCGTCATGGTCGTTGTTCGAGTGGGAATCATTGTCACTTTCATCGTCGTCGTCACCATCATGGTCCGAGTGGGAATCATGGTCATCATCATCATGCCCATCGTTGTTGTCATCGTCATCGTCATCATCATCATTGATCTTCTTTTTCTTACTCCGTCGAG
This sequence comes from Alopecurus myosuroides, assembly GCA_028641055.1. Classification (NCBI taxonomy): domain Eukaryota; kingdom Viridiplantae; phylum Streptophyta; class Magnoliopsida; order Poales; family Poaceae; genus Alopecurus; species Alopecurus myosuroides. Next base: position 52,087,261 of record CM054058.1, read on the forward strand.
GGTGAGGCCCGGGCTTCTGGGCTTGCTCCTCCGCGGACGCCAAATCTGCTAGATCACCGGCAGTCTGGTCGTCCTTCCTGGCCACTGCTTCCTCTGTCTGCTTGCAGCAGTGAGTCGGTGGTGCAGAATGTGCACTGACTGCCTGCACGGCTGTCAGCGACTCCGAGGCAGCGTAGACAAAGAGAAAGGCGAGGGCGAGCAGGAGGACGGCCAGCCAGACGGCGGCCCGACCCATCTGTGGGCGTGTCGGGTGCGTGCTCAGGCGCGGCGGTGACATCTCGTGGTTGGTTGCCTGCGTGAATCCCTGTGTGGGCTTGTGGCGAGCTGAACACAGACAGGGTATATGTATATGTTGGCTGCATTGTGGTGTTGGCACTAGAGCCGAAAGCTGCGTGCGGCTGAGTCACGTACATTATCTAAGCATTGTTTTCTCCTCCACAAAATATCTCCTTTTTTGGTTATGTCGATCCGTGATTTAGTGCATCGAGCCTAGGAAGGCACCATGTGTTATACGAGGAAGGTTGGCACCGAAGAAGTTCAGCTATTTACCTGGTAAATCTCAGCTCCATGATGCCACCCGCAGTTTGACTGTCAAGTCGATTGTAGAGGAGCAATGTTCCAATCTGTTGTCACTACCATATGTATTCTAGAAAAAGCGATTCAGACAACAATGACAATGGAGCAGGGATTACATTCATGAGGATCACTAAGCATTACATGTAATGCTGTGTTTGGTTGCACATAATTCATCTCTGAATTGAACTGGCAATACAATACCAAATCAACGATTTCAATGGAATACCACAATTGTTGTTTGGATGCGCGTGGTATTCATCTGCAGAATCGAAAAAGCAATGGAATTCTAAATCATGTTTGGATGCACATTGTGTGGAATTGAATGTTTTTTCAAGTTCGAACAATATAAAATGTGTAATATGGATGAAATATATATATATATATATATATATATATATATATATATATTAGAATACTATTTTTCACATAACAATCTTTTTTTCTCTTTCCTTTTTTTTCTTTCTTTTTTCTTTTCTCCTTTTTTTCACATAAGGAACCAGAGGAAGACGGCAGAGAGCCGGAGCTCGTCGCCGGCGGATGATTCTAGGCACCCCAGTACGCGTGGATGGGCTCGTTGGAAGGCCCTCGTCGAGACGATCAGGAAGGTGGTGGCGCCGTCCCGAAATCGCCACCGGAGACTCGCCGCCGTGTAGTTTTGCCGGCGGCGGGGACGATTCCGTGCACGGGAAAAAGGGAGGAGGGCATGGGGAGGGAGCTACGCTCATGGCGAGTGCAGAGAGAGGGTCGGGGAGGTCGGAGAAGCAGTGACGATGGCGGAAACGAGATTGGCGGAGCTCTGGCCGGGGTTGAGGAAGACGGTCGATTCGTGGCATTCAGGCCATCCCGGCAAGCGAGGTTCGGCGAGGAGGGGGAGAGGAGGACGGCGGGACTCCTCGGGAGCTCAACGAGGCGGGGCGAGGCTCCAATCGCCGGCAGCGACAAATCGCGGTGGTGGCTACGGTTTCGGTTGTGAGGGGAACAGAGGAAGGAGAGGGCGCGAGGCCAGGAGGACGGGGAGGGAGGCGTGGGCTCAATTCCGAGCGATTCAGAGGTCTGGACCTTGGAATCTTTTGGGAAAAAAATTACACGCGCGGGTCGGGGGCTCGGAATTGAGCCCAAATTCCATGACTCAATTCTGAGCGCAACCAAACAGCGGAATTTGCCTATTTGGGCCTCAATTCCAATTCCCAGCCCCAATTCCTTGCAACCAAACAGGGCATAAAGGTTTAGACAAGACATATAGAGATCATGCATTCTTTGACGTGAAATTCAATTCAGTTGGAGTAAATTTTACCCTAGACAAGTTTGATAAGTAAAACTGATACTTCTAACACGTCCACGTTACGAGAAGTTTCAACCTAATATTGGCAGGAGGGACGCAGATATCTAATGTATCACTATAAACTTCATCATGCTGTTTTTTTTTTCTTAAAAAAGGATCATGAAAAGATTTTGGATTTTGATCTCAATTTTCTCGCCTGATTTTGTTTACCACGGCAAACTTCTTGGTACATCATTTTATAGTACAGCACAATTTCCATGGAAAAGGTAACATCATTCTGGAAATATGCAAAACATAATAAACAACTTACGGCTGTTCGTCGTGCAACCTACACACCAAAAAGAAGAAGCATAAGAACATTTTGTAAAATTGAATATTCAATAGAAAACAAAACTTCAGATAAATACTACTGATAGAAACAGAGCAAGAAAATCAGAAAGGTGTCTCATTCTTGAGATCAAGAGTTCAGAACAAGTAACCATGTGGCCATTTAGTTGTGTTTAAATTCACATCAGTAAGAGTTTCAGAATACAACATTCTTTCTTCTTTTTTTTTTGCTCCACAAACAAAAACAGAGCAAGGAAACCAGATAAGTTTCTCATTCATGTTATTCCATAATTTGAAGAAATTGTTAATTGACAAGATAATGCAAAGAGTGAGGAAACTCCTCATCGGAATGCACCTGGCAAATTAACGGGATCTTGTTGGGATCATCATGTATTCATACCAGCATGCCCAGTAATGTTGTTTTTTTTTTTTGAAACGGTTAACCCAGCCTCTGCATCTAGGAGATGCACACGGCTTATTTTATATTAATAAAAAGTGCCCAAGTATGTGTCTTACAAAATTACTGAAAATCATCAACAAAACTGCAGTGTGGCAACAAAAATCATCCAACGGAAAATCACCGACATCTGCCAACTACACATGTTGTAATCTTCTAGCGTGCAAGCAGCCACCCTGGTTGAAGATAGCCCGTACTACCGCCATCAACCTGGTGCATCCAGAATCCAAACGTCCCCTTTGGCCTTCTGGTAGCAGAAAAGACCACATGTGAATCCAATGAACTGCACAATGAAGGACCTGCAAGAAATGACCAGCTTTGAAGTTGTTAAAAATCACATCATTTCGACAATTCCAAATTGCCCATAAAAAAGCACATACACCCACGCGTATACTAGGTTTAGTTTCTCTATCCACCCATTGTAGCCAATTTCCAAATAAGTTGGTTACCGAAAGTGGTGGTGAAATACTGAAAGTAAAGTGAATTAACCTCCAAATTTTTCTTGCAAAAGAACACTTAACAAACAAGTGCTCCACAGTCTCCTCATCCCTACAGAAAAAGCACTTAGAACAACCTAACCATCGTCGTTTTTTAAGGTTATCTTTAATGAGCAGTTCTTCGCGGTACAAAAACCACATAAATATCTTAATATTTAAAGGAACCTTCAACTTCCACAAGTACTTACGTAAAAACCTAGTATTACCATTCATTAGATCTTCATATAAGGATTTTAAGGAAAAACCCCCGATTGAGTTAAGTTCCATCGAAAAGAATCATCATCGTTTGATAGATGAACACCCATCAATCTTTCCACAATATTAACCAAGATTCCCATCTATCCCCTAAGAGGGACCTCCTAAACGTAATATTGGGATGATCCCCACTTAGAACATCATCAACTAAAACATTCCGATGTCTAACGATATTATATAACGATGGATACTGAACCGCAAGCAAATTCTGTCCAATCCAAATGTCCTCCCAAAACCTGACATTCTTCCCATCACCAATCAGACAGGTGACATGTGGAAAAAAATCTCCCTTGACCTTCATCACCCCTTTCCAAAAAGGTGAATCTGTAGGTTTTGCTTCAATCTGAGAAAGAGTCTTCCCCTTTAAATATTTGTTCTGTAGCAACTCATGCCACACTCCTTGTTCAGTTAAAAGTTTAAAAAGCCATTTTCTTAGTAAACATCTATTTTTTACAAACAGAACCTCTATCCCAAGACCGCCTTGATGTTTGGGACGACAAACAATATTCCATTTAGACAATCTATATTTCCTCTTGAGCTTATCACATTGCCAAAAAATCGGGATCTGTAGAAGTCTAGCCTTCTTCTTACCCCCACAAGTATTTCAAAGAAGGATAGAAAAAACATCGGTAAGCTAGACAAAACTGAATTAATAAGCACTAAGAGGTCCCCGTAGGATAACAACTTACCTACCCATGAACTTAGCTTTGAATCAAACTGATCTTCAATCGGTTTTCACTCCTTATTAAGAAGTTTCCTGTAATGAATAGGTATACCCAAATACCTAAAAGGAAGAGATCCTACATCACATCCAAAGATGTGTCTATAATCTTCCCGAGATTCTGCCGCTTTACCAAAGCAGAAAATTCCATTCTTGTGAAAATTAATCTTAAGTCCCGATAGTTTCTCAAAGAATGCTAGCAACAGTTTCATATTAACTGCCTTATCCAGATCATGCTCAAGGAACAAAATAGTATCGTCAGCATACTGTAGAATGGACACACCCCCTTCTACAAGGTGTGGAACCAATCCACCTATCTGACCTTCCTCCTTGGCCCTAGAAATTAAGACGCTAACATATCAGCTACCAAATTAAAAAGGGTAGGGGATAATGGATCACCCTGACGCAATCCCTTCAAAGTCTGAAAAAATGACCTATGTCATCATTCACCTTGATCCCCACACTCCCTCCGTGCACAAACCTGGCAACCCACTCACACCACTGTGGTGTGAAACCTTTCATGCGAAGTGTCTGCTGAAGAAACTCCCAATTAACTTTATCGTAGGCTTTCTCAAAATCAATTTTGAGCAAAACCCCATCCAGTTTCTTACGCTTCAGTTCGCGAATCGTTTCATGAAGAACTACTACTCCCTCTAGAATGTTTCTGCCTGGAAGGAACACCGATTGCGAAGGTCTAATCACCTTCTGCGCAATCTAAGTCACCCGATTAGTTCCAACTTTCGTAAAACTTGAAACTAACATTAAGCAAACAAACCGGTCTATATTGCTCTATATGGCTAGCATCCTCAATTTTAGGTAGCAAGGTTATAACACTAAAATTCAGTTTGAACAAATTCAAATCTCCTCCACGGAGCTGAGAGAATAGTGCCATAATATCATCCTTAAGTATAACCCAAAATTTCTTATAGAATTGTGCCGGAAACCCATCTGGCCCCAATGCTTTATTTAACTCCATTTGAGAGATAGCATCGAACACCTCCTCTTCAGTAAAAGGTTGTGTTAGAATATTATTCTCCAATTCAGATACTTGAGCAATATCATCCACTCTCGATTCATCCACCGAGACTGTAGTTGGAGCCGGCGGCCCAAACAATTTTTTATAGTACTCAGAAATAAAAGTTTTAAGGTTTTCCTGACCAATGATCGTTCCCTCGTCCTGTTCTAACTAGAATATCATCTTTTTTCGACGTTTACCATTAGCAACCAGATGAAAATATCTAGTATTATTTCCACCCTCCTGAATGTGTCCAACCTTAGCACGTTGAGCCCATTTGGACTCCTCATCACGTCTAAGCTTAAATAGATGAGAATCAGCCTCTCTCTTAATCCTCATTTCATCGTCAGAAAGAGGACCACACTCGGCTTTCAAATCTAATTCATTAATAAGGAGAATCAGTTTCTCCCTCAACCTGTTATATTCGCCGCTTAAATTTTTTGCCCACCCCCTTAAGAAACTATGGAGATGTCTGATTTTATTCTGCCATTTCTCTATTGGAGTCTCCCCCGTCAACACGGAGTTCCATTGCTCCTTAACCATTTAAAAAAAAACCTCTTACCGAAACCAAGACAGCTCAAAAGAGAATATCGAGTTATTCCCTGCATGAGCCGAACATCCCGAGTCAATGAGAAGTGGCACATGATCAGATTCAGTACGTACCATCGCCTGAACTGTAACAAGAGGGTATTTTTGTTCCCAGGACACCGTGGCCAGTACCCTATCCAACTTTTCATGGGTTGGAATATCCCGTTTGCTAGTCCACATATATTGTCTCCCTAACATCTCTAATTATTTTAAGTCAAGGCTCTGAATAATGGCATTAAAAATAAACGGCCACCGAGGATTAAAATTATCATTATTTTTCTCATGTTTCCTTCTAATAATATTGAAACCCCCTCCAACAATCATGGGCAAGGGCTCCCCCTCGCAAATCCGCACTAATTCGGAAAGGAACTCTGGTTTTTAATCATCCTGAGCTGCTCCATAAACAACTACCAACGCCCAAAGAAAATCATCATTCTTTGTACGTAGATGAAATTTAACCGAAAAATCTCCTGCAATAACCGTCCGCATAGCTATCTTTGCAGAATTGAAACCAACGAGAATCCCTCCCGATCTACCATGAGGTGGTAGACAGTACCAACAAAAATTATACCCCCCGGCCAAATGATTTAGTAAACTATTATGAAAACGGACCTTCCTGTTTCCATAATTGCAACGAAGTCAAGTTTACAATCCTCACCGCCTCATTAACCGAACGATGCTTAGCCGGGTCCCCAAACCCGTCACTATTCCAAAACATCCCTTTCATTGCTAATTATTTTTAAACGATTTTATCCTAGCGCTTCGTCTCTTCGAGCTTGAATTTACAACCTTCTTGCCTTTGCGAGGGTTTTTTGGCTTAACATCCTGGGTAGACGACTCAAGTACATCCACCAGACCCTCTGCCTTGTCATCGTCGTAATCCTCACACAAACTGGAGGCCTTACGCACTACTAAGCTAGTAGATTCCAAATCTACCACACTGCTTAGATTGTTTCTCACAAAATTCAGCTGCCGTGCACATTCTAATTTTTTCCAGTTCATTAACCGTGCCCTCTACATTAGACGATGAATTACCCAAAGAAATCCCAATCTAGAAGCCCTCTCGATAATACAGTTATTAAGCATAGCAGAAAAAGAAAGATTAGCTTTTGGTGAAATACCTGCTACTTTCTCATCACGGCGAGCAGCTAGTCGCTCCGCCTTTTCCATCACAGGAACACCAGTGTCCGGGTTAGCTCGAAGCCGTGCACTCGAGCGCTGTCCCCTAGACGCCGACGACGCAATGTCGCCGTAAGCGACCACCTCGGCCCTCGATGTCGATGGAGTGAAGGGGGAAGCCCTCCCGTCTAGCCTAAGCACTCGTCTACCTGACCGTGCCAGACTGGGGCTAGACAGAGAGCCACCCAAAGTCGGTGCAGTAGCCGTACAGCTCTCCCACTCGAACGACTCCGGTCCACCTGACCTGGGTGTGAGTAGAGAGGTTACATCATCTTCCGTAGCGCTGGCAGCAGTGGCATCGGCCACAGCCACGTCGGAGTCGTGGCCCACCACCTGCTCCGTCACGCGTACGTCAACCACAGCAGAAGGCTGGGAGACCCCCGTCACCCGCGCGCCTGCAAGTTGGCCCGCACTCGCGTCGAGCTCGTGACCGTTCGCCTCCTCCCTCGCACTAACATCAGCAACAGCAGGGTACCTGGCGACCAACGTCTCCCTCGCGGCACCGAGCTGGGTCTCCACATGAACCGGTAGCACACTCACCGGTGTGCTGTCAGCATGCATCGGACTTTCCGACACGGGGCTGCCACTAGACGCTGCCCTTTCAGTCGAAGCAAATTTTAACTCCACAACACTTGACAGCAGCTCACACGAACTCTCCGCAGAAGTAATGTTGTTTCTGGTTATCCTTTAGATGTCCAGGTTGTTGGCACGATGATGTTCAGCCTTACTTAACGTTCCTCAAGGTCAACCATAGGGTGAATAGCAAATATTTCATGACAAGAGCAGGACATCAGTTGAATCTCTTTGTAGGAGTACTTGTGTAACTCTCAAATTGATGATTTCTTCCTACACAATAACCATCCTGGCATGGAAGCTTGAGATACCAACGGTTACCATGATCTAAAATGGAACAAAAGGAGCAAACTTCGTGTGGCGGAACAAGCATGGGCACTAATGTACTGATAATCTTCCGGTGTGCTACTTTCACCGCCAAATGTAAGGGTAGGCTGCATGACAGCTTTGACACCTATTTGACATTCCAATTTTTCCCAACGTTCAACACTATCAAACTGCAGTTCCCGCAACTTTAGTGGTAAACTGTGCATCTGGAAAGGAAGCCTCTCCAGCTTTGGACAAAACTAAATCACATCAGGGCTACCAATGCTGACCAACCCAAGGTTGAACGAAAGATGCAAATGCTTGAGGCAAGAAAATTATACAAGATGACTGGTCACTCTTAAAAGGTATGAGACACATTATATGAAGGGTTCGTTGCATAGAAAACAAAAATTTTCCTACGCGATAGACACCCGAAAGACCAAGATCTAATCTAGGAGACAAAGTGCAACGGGCAACGAGAGGGTTAAGGAGAACACATACCCTCGAAGACTCAAAGTGGTACGAGATCAAATCTCGTTGTTGGCGTAGTCGTACTCACACCGATCCCGATAGCGAGAAGATGAGCACCGCAATCCGGCGGTGCATCCGTGATTGGTCACACGTACGGTTGATGACGACCTCCGTTCCCTCGTTCCAGCGGGGCGCGGAAGTAGAGGATCCCTCGGAACTCCAGCAGCACGACGACGTGGTGGTGGTGAAGAATCCCACGGTCAGGGCTTCGCCAAGCCGGAGACCATGAAATGGAGCAGCGGGTGGAGGGAAAGGGAAGTGGCAAAGTGTGTGGAGGAGGGAGAGCTCTCACCCTCCTTTTATAGGAGAGGGGGGAGGCAGCCCAAGGGGGGTGCGGCCAGCCCATGGGGTTGCCCCCACCTCTTCCCTCATCATGTGAGTGGACACTCCACTCACACCCACTCATTTCCCCATTATTTCCCACTTGGAAAATCCAAAGGTTTTCTTTTAATAAATAAATAAAACCTTTTTATTTCTTTATTTCAGCATTTGTTAATTCTATTAACAAACATTTGCATAAAGCACCTCGAATCATTTGTTAATTCTATTAACAACCATTCGATGAAAAACCCCTTGAACTATTTCAATTTTCCCCGAAACAATTTCGGTGCTGCCCAAAATATTCTTCGATATTCCGTATCCTCTCAAACGCGTCATCGAACCTTAAGTGTGTCACCCTACGGTTCGCGAATAAGATAGACATGATCGAGACTCCTCTCCGATCAATAATCAACAGCGGGATCTGGAGATCCGTGATGACTCCTATATATTCAACGATGACTCTCGTGATCGTGTGAACCAACAACGCCGTGAACTATTCCCTTTGTCTCGCGATATTTTACTTGTCCGAGATTCGATCATTGGTATCAACCATACCTTGTTCAATCTCGTTACCGACAAGTACTCTTTTCTCGTTCCCGTGATATAACATCCTTGTGATCATATCACGTGCTTGCAAGCGGTTTCGATGTGATATCACCGAGAGGGCCCAGAGTATATCTCTCCGTCATTTGGATGGACAAATCCCACTCTTGATCCATGATCCTCAACTAATACTTTCTGAATACTTAACGACACCTTTATAGTCACCCTGTCACGGTGTGACGTTTGATGCCATCAAAGCACTCTTCCGGTATCAGTGATTGACATGATCTCAAGGTCTAAGGAATAAGTTACTTCGTATGTTTGATATAACAATGTAAACTAAATGACTTGATCGCATTGCTATATTCTCTTTGGGTATATGTTCATCACATCATTCTTCTAATGACATGACCCCGTTATTAATAACATCCAATGTTCATGATCAGGAAACCTTGATCATCTATTAATCAACGAGCTAGTTAAAAGAGAGGCTTTACTAGGAACCATTGTTTGTTTATTAAGCACACATGTATCAACGTTTCCGGTTAATACAATTCTAGCATGAGAAATAAACATTCATCATAAACAAGGAATAAGATAATAACCATTTTATTATTGCCTCTCGGGCATATTCCCTTCAGTCTCCCACTTGCACTAGAGTCAATAATCTAGTCTGTAAGCACTTTAACACATATGGCGTACCAGTGTTATTACCATGCTTCGCATGCGGTAAACATCATCAAAAAGATCTGAACTGTTCAGGTCCTATTGTATTTGCATGTTCTTTGCGTCTACACGCATCACTCATTCTCTAATGAGATGGCTTTGTATATATATGGTCAATTGATGAAAACTTAATTCCTCAGCTTAAACTGATGTCACTAACATTGTGAAAATGTAGCTTCATAGTGTTAGCATTCTTGGAAACTCACCAAGTTCCGGTGATACCTTAATTCCTCAGCTTAAACTGATGTCACTAACATTGTGAAAATGTAGCTTCATAGTTTCAGTATTCTTGGAAATTCACCAAGTTCAATAAAGAACTCCTTGACACAAAATACGCTTATAATCAGTTGTTAACACAACGATATACTTTAGCCTTTGTTGTAGTATCTGTCAAAATATTTTAATTTTGAAACTCTTTCAAATCCAGCATGGAACTTTCTTCCATCCTATTGTGCTACCCTTCATCACATATTTTATTTGAGATAAAATTACTTGAATAAATGACAAGACTATTAGTGTAACATATTACAACTAATATTTTGTCATTACTATATAGGAAAACATATCCTTAGCATTTCTAAAATGACACAAGGATCTCTCCCACTGTCGTCTAATCATCATATGAATTATCCTACTATAACATTTTATAGCATAGGACTCATCTGGTTGTGTACATAGCATGGAAACATGACTTAGAAATCTCAATTTCAATGATGCTCATCATGTGTCAAAACACATGAATCTTGCTCAATTATTTTCCATGTGACAAGAACTCCTTCTTGTCATTTTCATATTGACTTACTTCAATATTTCATCTATGTAATTTGGCTTCAATCATATCAGGCGCTTCAATCCATCTTTTATAGATATCGATGCCCAATATCTTCTAAGCCTTTCATCAATATGAAAATCTTAATAGTGTTAATTTAAAATACATATTTTCCAATCAACCATATGTCATCTACATAAAGTATTGGAAATATGTCATAGCGCTCCCACTTAATTTCTTGTAACTTTACAAGCATCTTTATCGTTCATGATGGAATCAAACTCTTTTGATAACTTCATTAAGGTAAAGATTTCAACTTCGTTATGCTCATTTCAACCATTGAAGTGTGCATACCTTTCTAGCAACCTTTTGAATTTTCCAAAACTCTCAGACTGTGTCAAGTACACATCCTTGATCAAACTTCCTCGAGAGGAGAGTTGGTTTTGTTATTCAACTGCCATATCATAATATGTAACTTTTTGCTAGAACTATCCGCAAAGACTAAAGCATCACTACGGAAGATCAAAATCTTGTAGTAGTTCACGCTTTGAACTTCGTCGAAAACAACTTTTCGATAAGTACAATTTTAATAAGATGTAAAATCCATGTCTTTGTCGCTATATAGACCCTTTTGCTATCGCTAGGCATCATGCCTATCGAAAGGACTACCAAGTCACATACTTGATATTCATACAAGGATACTATGGAGGATATAATGACTCATAGTCAATTTTACGAAGTCAGGGCCCATCATTTGCTTCCTTTATAAGGTCCAGGTCCTTTTGTTGTCAAAACAACACTTTACACTTAAACCACAAGTTGTTCTAAGTACAAAGTTTTTGGACTTTTCTGGTACAGCTCGCAAACTCATTTGAAGTATCTACAACATTTGTAGTGTCTTCTACTTAGTCAAAATAGTAAACCCCGGAACAACTTCCAGTGCTGCGCTACTCTTGACATGATAACGAAGATTCTCTAACCTTGTTGAGTTTGTACTGTGCTCCCACTCACTTGTTTCGCAAGAACTACTTTCTCGAGAAATCAACCCTTTCTGACAAACAACATTTGTCTTTTGGTTCGGTGATAGGAGAAATACCCAATGTTTTATTTGGGATAACCTTATAAACATATATTTATCCTATTTTGGTTGTAAACATTTTACACATGCTATGCATACCAAAACTTAAGAAAGTGACAATTCGGGTCACTACCCAAACCATATCTTATATGTTGTCAATTTCAGCGGATCATGATGGTGCTCTTTTCAGTGGAAAAACGGTTGTCACTAATGTATAAACTACAAAATTATAATGGCAATTTTATTAATCTTACCATGTCAAACAGGGTTTGATTTTGTCTTTTGAATACTCCAATCTAATGTGGGGTATTCGAGAAGTATAAGTTGTAGAACAATTCTGCAACTTCTCAGATGTTTTGCTAAACTTGTAACTCAAACTTTATCCTTTATGATCCAATCATAAATACTTCATTATCTTGTTACGTTGATTTTAACTTCATATTAACAACCTTTTGAACCAATTCAAAATGTCAAACTCTGTTCCCTTGAAATAGATATACTCACATATCTACTTAAATCATCGACAGAATTTTATGAAGGAAAAATTAATCCACCATACATGACTACACATAATGGACTATATACATCAATATGTATAATCTCCACTAAATTAGTCGTCCATTCTACTTTGGCCTAAGAACGGAATTCTAGTCATCTTTTGGAAGAGGTCTCACAAGCGTCAATAAAATGACTCCGGAAGTCCATCAATATGGAGTTCCTTCATGTTTTCCTTTCCGATATGAACTAAAATGGTGGTGTCACAATTTAAGTGAAACTCTTCAACGTCTTGCAACGTTTAGCATTTAGTCTTATAGATGTTTACTTTACCAACATGATTTATATTAACATATCCATCAATTATGGAATATGATCATAGTTTGAACAATCTCATTTGTTCTCACAAAAGACTAGAACAAAATAACAAATTATTAAGTTCTTCAAATAAATCTTGACTGGTTGGTTCGATACGACAATGGACACAATAACACTTTATTTATGTTCTTGTCATAATCGATTCCACATCTATTACTAGTTCCTTTTAGGCCCTTGTATTTCTTTCATTGCGTTGCTTTGTATGACAACTCATACCAACCAATGTGGTATCAAAATACCAAAAATACTTTGTTAACTAGTAATACATCTATAACTTGTATATCAAGTATATACTCCTGAGCTGGACTTTTCCAGTTATCTTCTTTTCTGCCATATATCTATTTGTAATTCTATTTTCAATATTCCCTTTCCTTTATAGAAGAATCATTCAACATCAAACAATGCTAGTCTTACTAGCTCATTTTCTTTGGCGTGTTAGTCATATACTATCACCCATTGAGTCATACTTTGAGTTTGATTGTTCTACTAATATCACCATATTAATAGAATTCTTCTAGATTCCACTCTTAGCAATCTCCAAGTAAGGTAAACAACTTTACACATACTTTTAATCCATCCCATCATAACAATTTTATGATTAAACTACTATAGCTCGAAGGAAGGAATTTAGAGGATAATTTTTAGCATCCAATTTCTTGGAATATTCAAACACCTAGCGTCTTCAATCATTGCATATATTCAGATAATATAAGCAAACATTGTCACGCTAAATTTGCATATATTCAGATAATATAAGCAAACATTATCACGCTAAATTATATTCAGTCATGTTGCCACAAATAAGTTTCTAGATATCAATATATCTTTCACTTGATTGTTTCTAAAAACAACTCTTTTTAGTTCCTAAATCACCTTCATCAACAAAACATTCTTTTGAAGATAAAGTAATAATGAAGCAACCATGACTCTGGATTCTAAGTAGGAATTGGTTGCTCTCTAGATCAATCAATCATTAATCACATGGAGCTAGGTAGGAAATACCAAAAAATCTACAATAGGACTCAAATTTAAATTTCACTAATACGGTACCAATCTTAAATGGTATTTACCAGATCATAACAGTTATATCTCAATTAACAATCTAAGTGTAAGGTAATTATAGATGCCAATGAATACTACAATTTGTGCAAATTCACTTTGATTGGTTGTTCATGATAAATAAGTTCAAGTTAATTCAAAAATTAAACCATGAACTCCCACTCAAAAACAACATCCCTCTTAGTCGTCTTTAGTGATTACACGAACCAAATTCACTACACCAAAACCGATCATCACGTGAGATGATGTAGTTTCAAAGGCGAACATCGACATGTTCATCATATCATCCATATGACTCATGCTTTACCTTTCGGTTACGTGTTCCGAGGCCATGTCTGTACATGCTAGGCTCGCCAAGTAGAACCGTAGTATTGCGTGTGTTTCAAGGCCATGTCTGTACATGCTAGGCTTGAAAACACCCGTTGTATGCGAACGTTGAGTCTGTCACACCCGATCATCACGTGGTGTCTCGAAACGACGAACTTTCTTAACGGTGCATACTTAAGGAAGAACACATTATTATCTTGATATTAAGTGAGAGGGATCATCTTATAATGCTACCGTCGCTATCTAAGCAAAACAAGATGCATAAAAGTATTAACATCACATACATCACATGTAAGGATAACGTGATATGATATGGTCCTCCTTGCACTTGATCTCCATCATGTGCATCATGGTATGATTTCCATCATTCCACCGGCGTGGTACCAAGTACCATGGCACCCAATCTTGATTGTTCATCAAGAAGAAGACAATCATATGGACACCTTTCGGTATATCAATAATTTACAATATAGATCATCTCATAATCAAATTTGTAATATTGACCATATCACATCACATGCCCAGCAAAAACTAGTTAGACGCCTCTAATTTATTTTTGCATATTTTACGTGGCTTAGGACTTTCGATGATAGAACCGTTCATACCTACGAACATCAACCACAACATTGATAAACATATTTTTAGCAACCCTTCATAGATTAGATCTTAACTATAGTAGGAGAAACAGACACCCGCAAGCCACTTATGCAATACAAGTTGCATGTCAGTTGTGGAACAAGTCTCATGTACGTGGACATGTAAGGTTAGTCCGGGCCGCTTCATCCCACTATGCCACTAAGATCATAAAATAATCAAGGAGGTAATAACATGATCATCAACGCCCACATACACCTATGTGTTCTACCCGTACAAAACATCTACGCATAGATCCGGCTCTGATACCACTGAAGGGTTCGTTGCATAGAAAACAAAAATTTTCCTACGCGATAGACACCCGAAAGACCAAGATCTAATCTAGGAGACAAAGTGCAACGGGCAACGAGAGGGTTAAGGAGAACACATACCCTCGAAGACTCAAAGTGGTACGAGATCAAATCTCGTTGTTGGCGTAGTCGTACTCACACCGATCCCGATAGCGAGAAGATGAGCACCGCAATCCGGCGGTGCATCCGTGATTGGTCACACGTACGGTTGATGACGACCTCCGTTCCCTCGTTCCAGCGGGGCGCGGAAGTAGAGGATCCCTCGGAACTCCAGCAGCACGACGACGTGGTGGTGGTGAAGAATCCCACGGTCAGGGCTTCGCCAAGCCGGAGACCATGAAATGGAGCAGCGGGTGGAGGGAAAGGGAAGTGGCAAAGTGTGTGGAGGAGGGAGAGCTCTCACCCTCCTTTTATAGGAGAGGGGGGAGGCAGCCCAAGGGGGGTGCGGCCAGCCCATGGGGTTGCCCCCACCTCTTCCCTCATCATGTGAGTGGACACTCCACTCACACCCACTCATTTCCCCATTATTTCCCACTTGGAAAATCCAAAGGTTTTCTTTTAATAAATAAATAAAACCTTTTTATTTCTTTATTTCAGCATTTGTTAATTCTATTAACAAACATTTGCATAAAGCACCTCGAATCATTTGTTAATTCTATTAACAACCATTCGATGAAAAACCCCTTGAACTATTTCAATTTTCCCCGAAACAATTTCGGTGCTGCCCAAAATATTCTTCGATATTCCGTATCCTCTCAAACGCGTCATCGAACCTTAAGTGTGTCACCCTACGGTTCGCGAATAAGATAGACATGATCGAGACTCCTCTCCGATCAATAATCAACAGCGGGATCTGGAGATCCGTGATGACTCCTATATATTCAACGATGACTCTCGTGATCGTGTGAACCAACAACGCCGTGAACTATTCCCTTTGTCTCGCGATATTTTACTTGTCCGAGATTCGATCATTGGTATCAACCATACCTTGTTCAATCTCGTTACCGACAAGTACTCTTTTCTCGTTCCCGTGATATAACATCCTTGTGATCATATCACGTGCTTGCAAGCGGTTTCGATGTGATATCACCGAGAGGGCCCAGAGTATATCTCTCCGTCATTTGGATGGACAAATCCCACTCTTGATCCATGATCCTCAACTAATACTTTCTGAATACTTAACGACACCTTTATAGTCACCCTGTCACGGTGTGACGTTTGATGCCATCAAAGCACTCTTCCGGTATCAGTGATTGACATGATCTCAAGGTCTAAGGAATAAGTTACTTCGTATGTTTGATATAACAATGTAAACTAAATGACTTGATCGCATTGCTATATTCTCTTTGGATATATGTTCATCACATCATTCTTCTAATGACATGACCCCGTTATTAATAACATCCAATGTTCATGATCAGGAAACCTTGATCATCTATTAATCAACGAGCTAGTTAAAAGAGAGGCTTTACTAGGAACCATTGTTTGTTTATTAAGCACACATGTATCAACGTTTCCGGTTAATACAATTCTAGCATGAGAAATAAACATTCATCATAAACAAGGAATAAGATAATAACCATTTTATTATTGCCTCTCGGGCATATTCCCTTCATTATAGCATTCCTATTTTCAGTAGCACTATAATTTATAACATCAAGTAACATATGACCATCATCTAGAGTATTATAATATAAATTTTCTAAACAAACTTTCTCATTATCATGCATAACAATAGTTCAAATAAATAGAGGATTATCATAAGATTTATCAAAGTAGCATGGATTATCATAAATAATAGTAGCCGTATCATTTTCAAAAGTTTCATTCATAGTAGTATCAAGGTCACGAGTATAGTAAGTATCAATTTCATCAAAAAAGGAGATTTCAAAAGAATCAATAGGATCATCACAACTATCAATATAACACTCGTCATCCTTTGGTAAGGATGGAGGGAAATCAAATAAGGTATGAGTTAAAGAGTTACTCTCAGTGAGAGGTAGACATGGGTAGCTACTCCATTCTTTCCTCCTCTTGGTCATCATTCTCCTCCTCTTTTTCATCCAATGAGTTTCCAGATTCAACAATTTTTCTTCCATAGGCTTCTGGAATTCATTAGTCTCTTCTTTTGGTGGAGAGCATTTATAAAGATATTTAAGAATATAGCCATTTTCTTCCTTGTAATTATCAAAGAAAAATTCAAGTATATCATAGATATCATATTTATAAGGTGCATCATCAATATTTTCAAGCAAATAAGCAATTTCGAATGCACCCTTCCAAGCAATAAATTCTTCAATTTGTTCCACATCATAAAAGTCATAATTTCCCTTAAAATAACAAGATATGGTAACATTATCATTATACTCACATTGAAAAGGAGGTGTTTATACCTCCTACAGCAACAAGATTTATCAAAGCAATAAGTAACATTATAAGTAGAGCACAAGTTTTTAGCATAGTTATTCAACTTATTAATTTATTCCCATAAGTGTAGCCTTTTTTGTGACAAGCGTTGTTACTTATAATATTTTTGTTGTTCTTCCGTGAACCCACCTTGCTAATAAGATCTAGTTTCAAAGAAATCAACCATTGACAGCAAGCATGATAAAGCAAGTAAAAGGCAAGACAATAACAAATTAAAGAGATTGGAAGTGAGAGACTTCCTTTGCAGAAAACGACGCCAAAAGAGTGCTTGATGGCGTGTGGACAC
Source organism: Alopecurus myosuroides (assembly GCA_028641055.1). NCBI lineage: Eukaryota > Viridiplantae > Streptophyta > Magnoliopsida > Poales > Poaceae > Alopecurus > Alopecurus myosuroides. The sequence continues at coordinate 52,104,921 of CM054058.1, forward strand.
ACGTTCGTTGGGAGACCCCGAGAGGAAGGTATGATGAGTACAACAGCAAGATTTTCCCTCAGAAAGAAACCAAGGTTTAATCGGACCAGTTTCAGAAAGAAATCACTTCTGAAGGTTGTTGACAACTGATGTTGGCAGGACGCAGTGCTAGGGTTAGCAGCAACGTGGAATCTGGACACAACACAACCAAGATACTTTGCCCCAATGAAACAGTGAGGTTGTCAATCTCACCTGTCTTGCTGAAAACAAAGGATCAGACGTATAGTGTGGAAAATGATGTTTGTTTGCAGTGAATGAAATAATAACAGTGTTTGCAGTAAAAAAGAACAGTGTTTGCAGTAGGTTGTATAATTAGTGTAAAAGAATGGACCGAGGTATATAGTTCACTAGTGGTGTCTCTCCAAAGCAGATAAATAACATGCTGGATGAACAAATTACAGCTGGACAATTGACAAAATAGAGACTGCATCATAGTGCATATACATGATATGATGATTACTATGAGATTCATTTGGGCATTACAACATGATACATAGACCGTCATCTAACTGCATCTATGACTAATAATCTACCCTCAGTACATCGTCCGAACAAACTTTGAATATTAAGTTGCAAGCAACATATTATTGCATTAAGTAAAGTGCGTAATGTAAACAATACACTTATGCTTAGACATAGCATTGATGTTTTATCCCTAGTGGCAACAACACATCCACAATCTTAGAAGGTATTGTCACTCTCCCAGATTACTGGAGGCATGAACCCACTATCTAGCCTAAGTACTCCGTCTTGGAGCCACAAGAATCTACTTGGCCAAAGCAACGGAGAGCATGCAAGATCACAAATAATATATATGATAGATCTATAATCAACTTGACATAGTATTCAATATTCATCGGATCCTAGCAAACACAACATGTAGCATGACAAATAGATGATCTTGATCATGTTAGGCAGCTCACAAGATCTAAACATGATAGCACAAATAGGAGAAGACAACCATCTAGCTACCGCTATGGACCCGTAGTCCAATGATGAACTACTCACGCATCACTTTGGAGGCAGACATGGTGATGAAGAGCCCTCCGGTGATGATTTCCCCCTCGGGCAGGATGCCGGGGAGTGCTTCACAACTCTCCCAAACTAGGGTTGACGACGGCGGCGGCTACAGAATTTTTCGTGGATGGAAGCTCGGGTACTTAGGGTTTTCCCGAGGAAGACATTATATAGGCGGAAGGGAGATGTCGATGGACGCTGAGGGGGCCCACACCACGTGGCCATGCGGCCAAGGGAGGCGCGCCGCCACATGGTGTGGAAACCTCCGTGGCCCCCTTCGAGTCTCCTCCGGACTCCGTGTACGTGACAGAAAAATAGAGACTTTGGCTTTTGTTTCGTCCAATTCCGAGAATATTTCTAGAACATTTTTTCTGAAATATAAAACAGCAGAAAACAGGAACTGACACTGTGGCATCTTGTCAATAGCTTAGTCCGAGAAAATGCATAAAAATACTATGAAGTGTATAGAAAACATTTAGCGATTGGCATAATATCAACATGGAACATCACAAATTATATATACATTGGAGACGTATTAGTACGTAGATACTAAAACATGTCTACATACATGCAAATTTGAACAAATGAAAGTCATCTATTTTAGAACAGGTGGAGTACGTATTTTGCTGCTGCTAATCTGCTTAAAAAAGGATTTTTTTCCGTGTATTTTAAAGAATTCATTAAATAAAAAATATGCATAAATTTGAAAAAAAACCTATGAATGTATAAGTGCTTGTGAATTTTTAAAAATATTCATGAATTTAAATAACGTTTGCAAAATTAAAAAAATTCATATTAATTAAAAAAATGCTCGTCGATTTGAAAATAATCACAGATGTTCACGGATTATAAAAATGTTCACCAATTTAAACAATAAGCTCATGAATTTTAAATGTGTTCATGGAATTATTTTATTGACGGATTTCAAAATTATTCATGGATTTGAAATGTTGCCCAAATTAATAAAATATTCATATTTTAAAATGGTCAAATATAAAAAATATTCAGATTTTAAAAAAGATAAGATTCTGAAATTTTGAAAATGTTCAGATTTTTCTTAACAAGAAAAACAGAAAAGAAAAAAGGTCAAAGAAAAAATAAAAACAACAAATAAAATAAAATTGGAACACTGGAAAGAAAAGGAACCAAGAAATACGAAAACCAGCAAAACCAGTCAAAAACCGAGGGGGAAGCTTCCGAAAAGTTCCCAAAATTAGAGGAGCAATTTAAGATGGTCAGACCTAGTTAATACTCCCTCCGTCCAGGGTTACTAGACCCCTAGTGAATTGCATCGCGACCAAAGTAGCATCCTATTGGCGTGATATATCGAGGCATGATCTGCCATTTCTTCTAATGACGTGACAGTTTCAAGTTTCCTTAGTAATAGGCCACGCTTATTTAGGAAAATTATTGATTACAACCCTTATGGGAGAGAGGAAGGTGAAATCGGGTGGGATTTTACATTAATAGACCACGCTTATTTAGGAAGAATTAATGATTACGAGTCTTATGGGAAGATGATATCTGAACAAATAAATTTTCACTAGGGGACTAGTAATCCTGGACGTAGGGATTAGTTTACTGTTGTAGGGGGTAGCGGACCCTATGTGCGTCAAATAGGAAATGCCGGAAACATATATTGATGCATCAATGCGGCGAGCCAGCTTGCGCCATCAGGGATGGCAATGGTTTGCACACTTCACATCGATACGACCGAATAGAAAGGAAACGGACCTCCTTTGCTCCGTTTATATTTTCGGCCAACCAAGTGGCAAAACTGGGATAGGTTGGGAAGTTTGTGTGCTCCTGGAGTGCATGTTTGCCGAGTGTGCATGGTAATACACGTGCGTGCAAACATCATCGGCAGTCGGCATATTGCCCTTCCAGCAATATGCATCCACCAATTTTCATAATCCCTTGCTTGGATAAATTCAAAATTCTATTTTATTAAATCTAAAAGTGAAGTTCGTACAACCTCATTTTTGTCCCCATTGAAAAATCAATTAGAAAGCATGCTCAGCAATAATTTAATGGGGAGGGTTTCCCATCGCATTTCTGTTTCTATTTAAAGAAACAAGCACCGTTCGTTAATAGGCACTACTCTGCGCCACCCACCAGCGATCATGCATCTGGCAAAAGAAGCTAACAGGAAGCACAGTTCAGCAAAACATCTTCCAGTATAAGCATGATATAAAACTTAAATGAGATTCAGTCGATAATGAACAATCACACCCCGGTTATCAGGTCCTTACAATCATATTCACACGAACAGAAAAAAAATAAAACACAAAGTGCCAAAATAATATAGAGCAGGTCTTTTCTCTTGAATATTTTGAAATTCAAATTTATTACCCCTAGAAAAAGTCAGCAGTTGGCTTCAGACAGAAGTCCGTTTGCAAATGCAATCACATGTCAAAAGCACAACCACAAGTTTATTAACATACTCTGAAATAACCCGAGCTGTCTCGTCACAGTATCAGAGGAGATGATGTCACAACTCCTTCTCCCTAGACCGGACGAGTTTACCTATGGCGTTTCACATGACCGGAGAACCTGTGTGCACACATGAGACCACATTTAATAGCTTAGAGTACTTTTAAGTTTTGAAAATATAGGAAAAACACGTAGTTAGGTATTACACGAAAACTTACGCATATTTTTTTTGTAAAACAGTATGACCATTTGCCACCTGTGCGAAAATCAGAAAATGAGAAAGCTAAAGCACAGGTTATGCAACCAGTAACTCTTATTTTTCTAACCTTTCCTCAGAACACATATGGTCGTAACTTTTCTAAAGGAAAAAAAAAATACATGGGCAAGTTTTCATCCAATACCTGTACATGCATGCATTTTTATTACTTGTCAAAACATAAAAGATAATATACTATCTTTACTACCTTATTTCCAGTCTCTAATTACTGCGAAGCTCACAGGTTCAGTAATGCCAAACTTAAGACTGGGTTGCACGAAAGATTTGACACCTTCTTCCCATCTCAGTTTCTCCCAGGATTCAACCGTATCAATTAGCAGTACCTGCAGCTTATTTGGCAAATTATGCATCTGGAAAGGAAGCCTCTCCAACTTTGAACAACCATTAATCATCATTTGCTCTAGGGATGGGAATGGCACATCAGGATCGCAAATGGTGGCCAACTTTCTGTTGTCCGAAAGGCGCAGATGTTTCAGGCAAGAAAATGTGCCATGGGGTATCGGCTTCAGAAATGCTTCCTTCATGCTGTCACATGCAACTATCTCGAGTCGTTCAAGGCAATGTAAATGCATCACCCAAGAGAGATGCTCTAGCCTGACACAATAACGCACGTCCAAACAAGTGAGCATTGGGAATACAGATGGTGGAGATCTTACAATCCACGTTATCTCTTTCAACATAGGCAACATGTTCAAGCTGATCTTGTTGAGAACCGGAAAATGTGGTTCTTCAAACTGGCATATGGCTATTATCTCCATGCGGCATCTTCTAATTTCCAGTTCAACTAAGGTTCGTTGCACAAAGTCAAGTGACGAAATTTCAGAAAGGCATTGTGTATGGCTTCCTCGGAGTTCCGCCAGACGTAAGGTCCTGACCGGAAGGTTGGTGGCACATGTTAACAATTCATACTCAGCAGTACCTTCAATCCCAATACTAACTGCTTTCAAATCAGCTAGGCTCCCCAACTCTCCACATACTGCAAGGTTATGATTGTCAGGATCTTCACCAAATATTATGCAACCTCTTATATCTATTACTTGCAATGCTTTAAGGTTCACTATGACACCCTCATGTATTGTGTGTATGCCACAATCTATTAGGTACAAGAACTTGAGCTTAATGAGGTTCCTGAACAAGTTAAACTGTTGTTCTTCCAGATCATTGTGTGACAAATCGAGGTGCTCCAAGTTTACCAAGGTAAAAAATTCATCAGGTAAATTTTCAAGAAAGTTCTGGCTCAAATCCACATATGTCACCGAAGTGAAGTTGTTGATTCTTTGATTTATTCTTCCACTCCGACCAAAACACTGAAGGCATAATATCTTCAGCGTCATGAGACCTGGGTAGATGTCCGGAGGAGGAAATTCATGCATTTGATTCCACATCAGTGAGATATATTCAACTTTTCTCCAAGGGATGCTCAATCTATCATTTTTAGCAAGTCGTGCACGGACGAACCACTTGTCATTCTCTTCATTGCAGCCACATGAGATCCATAAAGCCATATCACGAATCACATCATGCATTCTAACATAACCATGCCAACCTCCCCGGCTCTCTAACAAAGATGCATCTCTAAGGTCGCCTATTAGACTATATGCTTTATCATAGGAACTTTCTATATCAGTCTCATCCAATAGGCCTAAGCCCATCCATCATCTAGCGAGTTCAGCTTTACTAATCTCCCAATCCTCTGGCCAAAGTGCGCAAGTCAAGAAACAATCTCTCAAGGTTTTATTTCTCAAACTATCATAACTAAACTTGAGCGATTCAAAAACAGAGTTCATATCTTCAGAGCGTGAGAGTTTCATATGTTCGATGGCATATTCCCATCTTTTTAGATCTTTGCCATACATTGCCCTTCCAATAACTTCCAAAGCTAATGGCAAACCCTTCAATTCTTTCGCAAGTTCTCTTGCACGGGGTTGAATATGAGGATGAGAAGAAAGAGTTAGTTGACCGACCTTTTCTTGGAATAATTGCCATGCCTCATCCTCCTCCAAGCAAGGGACATTTATCTCTTCTTCCACCTCCATTTCACCACAAACATTGCTTAGTCTCGTTGTAATCACCACTTTTCTCTTGAATTGCTTTACAAATCCAAGGGGATAAGGTACACCAACCGCTTGTAGATCAATTTTTTCCCAAAGGTCATCCAACAATACAAGAAAGCTTCTCTTTTTTAGGAAATTAAAAATCGTTTGCTTTCGAGTTTCTACATTAGGATCCTTTTTCATTCCAAGCTTATCTAGAAAATCTACTTGGATCTTTTCCACTGAACACCCCCTAGAGGCCATCACAAAGATAACATGAAATGACATGTCTCCAGTAATAGCAATTGAGTTATTGATACTATTCAAAAGATATGTTTTCCCAACTCCACCTTGACCCAATATTCCAATCATCCCCAAGGGATCGTCCTCAATTAACCGGAGAGCTCTTTCAAGGTTATGGTTCTTGGCAGACATAGATGGACCAGATATTTCTTGCACAGGAGGAGGCACAAAAATGAGAGAAATGTTGTCATTATTGGGACAATCCCTAAGACATGCTTGAACCTCAGGAATCTTCTCAGTTGCCTGCATAGTAACATCCTTATTCAATTTGTTTTCCTCAAGGATTATCTGCACGTCAGATCGGATGGCAGCCTCTTTTTTTAGCCACATTTCCACCTCATTGGTGGATGTCATCCCCTGCCGTTCCGCGGCATCAATCTTGCGATGGACATCAGTGCTCCTCGCAAGCAAGTTGCTGGTGGCATCCTCAAGATTTCTCAAAGTCCTTCCAGCCTTCAAGACAAGAAAACAAATGCTAATTAGTACTAAAAGAGGGGATTAGAACCATATATAAATACGTAACTAACTTTCAGATTTGATTTTCATACTTACCAAAGTTGGGTCTTTCTTTCGGAAGTTAGATTTCCTTACTATCTGGATGACATCTTCCCACTCTCTTGGATCTCTTTTACCCAGCATTTGCTTCCCAATATGTATCAAGTCTGACGGCACACCTTTTTGTTCCTTTACAAGCTCCTTTGCCAGGGCCCCGATACGGGAATCATATTCAATATCTCTCTGACCAACGGCATGTGCAAATAGCTTGAGTGCTTCATCCTCACCCAGACCAGGCACTTCTACATATGTATTCACATCCATTTGTTCACATATAGTTTTTGATCGTGAGGTGATTACCACTTTCCTCTTGAACTCACCTATAGTTCCAAGAGGATATGGAATGCCAACTAATTGAAGGTCTAGCTTCTCATAAAGGTCATCCACCAACAATAGAAAGTTTCTTTTCGTGAGTAGTTTTGATATGTTGGTGGCTTGAGTTGCAACATCATCATCGTTTTTTATTTCAAGCCGATGTATGATTTGAGCTTGAATCATTCGTACTGAACATTCTCCGGAGGCCCTAGCAAAGATAACAAAAATAGGAAGAATCTCCAATAAACGAGTTATTGATCTTCTTGAGAAGATGTGTGTTCCCAATTCCATCTGGACCCCATATTCCTATCATTCTAAATCGATCTTCTATACTCGTAATGCACTGATAAACATTAAGTCGGATAATCTCTTGACTTGGTAGTTGAGCAGACTGGATAGGGATATCCACAACAGAAGGTGGCGGGCATTTGACTATGGCATTCTCCGGTTTAGTATCAACACATGCTTGCACTTCAGCCATTTCCTTAGCCGCTCTCTTACCAATCTTGTAGTTTGCACAAGAAATCAGGGAACACAACATTCCGCCTCTTTTGTCATATTGTTCACGGTTTTTCTCTACTTTAGATGTAGCCTCATTAACCCTCTTCAGCCACAAGTCTGTTTCATTTGTTATTATGAAGCCATTGGGGATGCCAACTTCGATCTCGCCTTCGATAGCAGCTTGTTTACCCTTCAAAGTAGTAGCAACCGTCTCATGATCTCTAATGTTGTTGCCAGTGTTGAGGCAATGCGATAAATGTGTACATAAAATATCTTTGACTGGGCTTAAGAATGTGTTGATAGTAGCACCGAACCAACTACCAAAGGCTGCCATTGTTTCCACCAGTTTAAGGAAGAACACAAGCAAAATACTGCAACACAACTCGTGTGTCCCGCTTATCAATATGCTAGAAGAATGCCCTGCAAGTACTTTTTTTATTAAAAACCGAAACAACAATATCACGTGCAATAAGAAATGTAGGCATGACATGTGGAACTCATGAAAATTGCATAATTATTGACATATAGAGCCGCAAACTGTGGATACCCGACTCGAGGACAACTTTAAGGATTCTTAGATAAAGGGTAATATATTATAATCAAGAACATTTCAAGTACACTCAGGTTCTACAAAAAATAAATCTCACGAGAAATCTGTCGAGGATAAACACAACCAAAATATTGAAAATAAAAAGACAAAGCTAGATTTAAAGGCACATAGTAACCAAAGTCGACATTAACCATTGTCCTAACAACACAAAAGCCGCGAGAATGTTCTCCAAAAGTAACACCATCAGAAGACCATGATGAGACATTTGCACCCGTCGGAAAGATGAGCACAAAAGAACTCTTTTTGTTTGTGCTACTAACTTTGGGAGTCCATTGCACCAACTAGATATCAAGAATGCATTCTCGAAAGGAGATCTTCAATAGAAGGTTTATATGGAAATCCCACTCGGCTTTAGTACCCCAAACACCACCGGGATGGTGTGCAAATTAAAAGGTCCTTGTATGGTATTAATCATTCACCAAGGGTGTGGTTTGGAAGATTTTGGCGAGCCATGTGCAATATGGGTTACAACCAATGTAATGGGGATCATACGATGTTTTATAGGTATTCAGAGAGTCGTATTACCATTCTTGCTATTTATGTGTACGATATTGTTATCACCGGAGATGATAATGTGGAGATAAGTCGGCTAAAGGTGAGACTGAGCAAATAATTTGATGTCAAGGATTTGGGTACTCAAATATTTTTTGGGCATTGAGATTGCAAGATCTCAAAAGGAATAGTTCTCTCTCAATAAAAATATGTATTGGATCTTCTCAATGAGACCGACATGCCTGGGTGTCAAGCTAGCTACACTTCGACTCCTATTTAGAAAAACCACCAAATGTGTGTACCATTAGGAGATCCAATTGATAGAAAGAGCTACCAACGGCTCGTACATAGACTCATATGTTTGTGCCACACGAGACCTGGCATATACTACGAAGTGGCTGTGATCAGCCGCTACATGTATGACCCAACAAGTGGACATTTAAAGGCATCATCCTGAGTTTTGGGATATATAAAAGGGAGTCCTCGAAGAGGTTTATGCTTAAAGGACAATGGACAATTGAATGTAGAGGGATAGTGTGATACCGATTGGGCAAGTTGCCTTGATGATAGAAGGTCAACATGTGGTTTTTGTGTATTTCTTGGAGGAAACCTAGTATCTTGGAGGATCAAGAAGAAACCCGTGGTCTCTCGATCTACCGCAGAAGCAAAATATAGAGCAATCTAAGTCTGCCTGAGTGTGATGCTACGGATGAAGGGCCTCTTATCAAAACAAAAACTACTAAGGATAGGACCATTGAATCTGTGTGTGTTAACAAGACGGCAATCGACATTGAAAACAATCCAGTTCATGATGACTAACGAAGCATGTGGAGGTATATCGTTTTTCATCAAAGAGAGGCTTGATGAGGGAGCACGGAAGCTAAGTCACATCACTTCCGGAGAACAATTAGCTGATTGTCTAACAAAGGCTTTAGGGGCCAAGGATTGCTTGTTAGCATGTGACAAGACGGGGATGATAGATATCTATCGCCCATCTTGAGAGAGAGGGGGGGGGGGGGGGAGGAGGGGGGTTGCGTGCGTCGCCCATGAGGCCCGTGTATACTCGTATTATTATGTCTAGAAAGGGAGTGTAGAGCGAACATAACAATTCCAGAAATTTTCCAAAGAAACAACTCAAACCTTCAATAGAAAATCATAGTCTAGATGCAAAGATGAAAAACCAAGAGAACTCAGTATATAAGTATATTAATATTATAATTTAGAAAATGTGCACCAATGTTTTCTCTCTTGTAATTTCTTATTTCTTTCCTATGTATGCCAATTCAAAAGTTTAGAGGAAGGAGGGGACAGTAATTTCTCATTTAGTTATATGTGTGCTTATCAACAACAAGAATAAATAGAACTAGACGTTGACGGAAAAACATAAATTAAATAGACTCAAAGCTCAACGTGGAAGACGCGTGTATGACTAGAGTTAGTGTAAATTAGAATTACTGAATTATGTCTACTATGAAAACAGAAGTAATAAAATACTTCCTCCGTCCACTTTTATAAGGCACACTTCCTACCATTTTAATGCTTAGAGGTGTGGCTTATAAAAGTGGACGGAGGGAGTATCAATTTGTAAACACGTAAAAGGGGAAATAAAAGGTTACTACAGAGTACAAATGTACTTACTGTGAATCTGTTGTTTTCAACTGTTCTTCAAGAAGATAAATACATAGTGCAAAATCTTTTTTTCTACTAATTACTTCAAGCAGATCGAATTTTGTCACGAGCAAACCAAAATAGTCTGCTTATGTCCCCTTGGAGACTCGAAGACTAAGGTTCATGATAGAGTTAATTATGATCACGGGGAGTTCTCTGTAACTATTCATTCTCACTCTGCAATCAAACAGAAAACGATATTAAATAAACCGTTCAATTGAATATCTTATTTGGATGCCAAAGATGAAAAACAAAGAAAACTAAGTATGTTACTATTAGGACGTATAAGCAAACTAGCAAAGTGACACAAAGTTTATCTTCTGTATTTTTTTTTCTTTTCTATGTACGCCAAGGGGAAAGTTTAGCAGTGGGGATATTAAATGGTCTTTTCTCAGTTATATGCCTACAAAATTTTACCAACAGTAAAAAAAAAAACAAGAGAATGACCTGTTTACAAGTCAAAACAAGAAATTAAATAGAGGGTAAAGTTCAACGGCGTGTGAAAGATGCAATGTATGACTTTATGTAGCACCAATTAGAATACTGGAAATATGTCAATGAGAAATTAGAACTCGTAAAAGATGATTATAACCACGGAAAAGTGAAATATTTTTATTTAGAGAAATACTTACTGTGGATCTCCTATTTGTAGCATCTGCTTCAGTAAGATGAATGTTTAATGCAAAAGCTCAATCCCATTTCCAGAAGTTTACTTCGAGAAGATCAAGTATAATCTCGAGGAAACAAAATAATCTCCTTATGTCGCCTTGGAGACTGGATAAGGGAAAAGGAGGCAGAGAATACCAAGGTACGAAATAGAGATATGACCACACAGAAATCTGTTTAACTGTTCTTTCTCTTCCTGAAGTAGGACACCAATGAGGATAGTAAATCAACTGTTCAATCAAAATCATATTCTTGACACAAAGCTTAACAAACACAGAGAACTTAGTATATTAACATAGAAGAAAAGTGCAAAAAAAAGTTCTCTTTTGTAAATTCTTATTGTATTTCTCGATTCTTAGGGCATCTCCAGTCGTCCCCCCGAGCCCCCCCAAGCGGCGTTTTTGACCCAAAAAGCGCCGTTTTAGCGCCGAATTCCACCAGTCAGCCCCTCAGGAGCTGAAAAAGCGCCGTTTTAGCGCCGGCGCACCCAAGCCAAACCCAGCCCCTTGGGTTTGGCCTGGGGGGCAAAATGCGCCGCTTTACATGCAAAAAGGAATCTTTCTCCTACTTTTGCCCCACTTTGCATGCAAAGATGCCTCTCTCTCCTACTTTTGCCCCACTTTTCATGGAAAAGCCCCCCATTTTGGCTGGTTTGGTGGGCTACGACTGGTAAATGACCATGCCCCAGATTTTGATTTTGCGCCGTTTGTACTATTTGTGTTGATTTTCTTGTGCTGGGGGGGTTGCAACGACCAGAGATGCCCTTAGAGGAGAACGGGTTCCACTAGAGCGGTTAAAGAACATATATATTTTTCTAAAGATTAAAACACATCCATGGAAAAGAATGAATCTTTGCTTAGACGAAAACAAATCCATGCTTATACAGAGAATAAAATGGCAACAAGGAAATTACTGAAAGCTTCTACTGCCGGAAAATGACTTTGAACGAACTGTGAATAGGTTCTCATGTAAGGAAGGAATTCCAGCAGAAAAGCACCACCTAGCAGAGAGCAAACCGTACTGCAGAAATGGCAGGAAGCAGGCAACAAAGGATGTACACAACTTAATGAGATGTGAGACGATTAGGAGAGCAAAGAGCAAGAGACTCAACTTGGCTTGATTCGATGCAGGAGAGGAACTGGTATGCAGCACCTCGAAGAGGAGAGGTTTCAGGGGTCAGTAGGCGATGAGGCAAGTGGCAAGAAGGATATGGTCAGAATGAGATGTCGAACTAGAAGGAAGCAACGAAGACGACTTTGGCAGCTGCAGAAGTGGATCTGAGATTCCTTGCGAGGGAGAGGTTAGTCAACGACATGTTTGCAGGACCAAATTAGCAACATTAATGTTCCTGAATGATTGCTTCCAAGAGGGTGAAGGACAACCAGAAGCTGGGTCAGTCCAAGGATAATAAACAGCTTGGTGGAAGGTAGAACCGTAAATTGACCTGTTTTGAAGTTGGAACTGCACAGTTCACTCTGAATGCGGTTACGTGTACGTGTTCCGTCCACAAAGCCTGCAAATTATATCCGCAAAATTCGTCGAACAGTCGGTGCGCATGTGCGGTATAGCAGGCTTGGGTTCGTATCGGTCCACCCTAGCCTTCCAGCGCCACCCATTTTTCTTTGGTAGAAGGAATAACGATAAGCCGTGGAGAGCGGTCGCGTCCAGAGGAATAGTTGGTGGGGACGCGATTGGGTTTGAAGTGAAATATCAAATGCTTACGCTCCTCATCGTTTCAGCGACTAAATAGTTCATGAGCAGAGCAATCGGGCTGGTGGTATGATTTCAAGTGGCATGGGATCAGGGTGTTCATTTCCCATCATGTATGAGAGTTCACCTACCCCATTTGCCCACTTTCCACTTATCCCTCAAATCCAAATATTAGTGGGCTTTTAAGGGATGTCCCACTTGTCCCACCAAATCCCACTTAAATATTTTTTACTCCATGTAATTAGTAGCAGGAATTTTTCCTCCAATGCAATTAGTTGTCTTCTCGACCGACAACGTGGAGAATTGTCTTTCATCTTAATCATTTGTATGCAGTACAAATAGTGTGTGCACGCTGCTCGATAGGCTCAGCGGTACGGTGCTTGTTGCTGAGCGCGCGTGGAGGCTCATCACCGTCTCCTCCGGCGAGAACATGCCGTGCTTCAGCCCCGGCCGCACGTAGTTGATCCAACGTAGCCTGCAGCTCTTGTCGTTCCGCTGGAGCCTTGCAACACCACCGGCCGGAAAGTTTCAGTCAAGACCAGCTAACCAATGTGTATAAGTAGTTCGAACACCGGAACAAATTGGAACGATAGAGGGATAGGTGGGACTTCCGATGGGCTTGGTGGGTTTGTCCCATTTAACCCATACGGGATTAGTGGGATTGTTAAACGGAATAAGTGGGTAATTATTGGTGGTATGGGACGTGGGATTTGTGGGAAATCCCATCCCACTTGAAATTTTACCCCAACCCCATCCTGCGGCCCGTGCCGATGTAACGCACATGCGCACCGAACTGTTCGACGAATTTGCTCACCCGCACTCACAGTACCGCTGAGCCTATCGAGCGGCACACACGCACTGTCACTAGTGGAAACAACCCCTCTCGTCCAGGGGGCCAGGGGGCAGCTGTCCCGGTTGCAACAAAATCCGGGACAAATGCCATGCATTGGTCCCGGTTCGTGCGCCCGGTGTAACAGGAATCGCCTGGGGGCATTTGTCCCGGTTCGTGGGGGCATATCGGTCCCGGCTCTTGCCACGGACCGGGACCAATGCCTAGCCACATGCCACGTGGCACGCGCATGACCTATTGTCCCGGTTCAGTCCACGAACCGGGACCAATGTCCCCTTCCCCTATATATACTGTCCCAGCCCTCCGCTCCTTCAATCGTTTTTTTTTGGGATAATTAACAAGGTGCCCTCAGTTGGCACCACGACCTCAGTTTTACCCCTAGCGCCGAATCGATCTCAGTTCTGCCCCTAGTCAGTGCGCAAGGACTCCTTTCGCTGCTCCCACCGTTATTTTCGGCCCCCCGTTAGGATCCTGACCTGTGGGACCCATCATAGAACCGTTGGCGCGGCCTGTGGGCCCCAGCTGTTGAGCGTTGGCGCGGTTTGTGTGCTCCAGCTGTTGACGGTTGGCGCTGCATGTGGGCCCCACCCGTTGACCGTTCCTTGCGGCCCAATGTCACATGAGGCCCAATGTCAACATGTAGACTACACATTATCCATTTATATTTATTAATCACTACATGCAGACTACGCATTATCCATTTATTAAACCATCAAATTATTCGTATTAATAATATAAAATATACTGTGCTCAACTCTTTTTTTTTATGTTATCTTAGAAAACATAATGCAGCTCTTTTAGAAAATATAAAATATATAAATTTTGTTTACAATGTGCAGATTTTAAAGCGATGATTAGAAAGGATAAAACTTCTAAACAGTGGGTACATTTGGACAAATATAAGAACATAACTTTATATATAGGGCTTATATATAATTAAACATACTTAGAAAGGATAACTGGCCCCACTTTACATATAATCAGTGGGGCCGGATAAACATTACATTTAACTAAAAAAAAAAAGGGCTAGCCCTAACTGCTCCCGCTCTGCATGCATGCGGGAGCCCTTCCCGCCCTCCGGCGCCGCCCTACTTCCTCCACTCCGTCGCCCGGATCTCCATCTCCTGCTTGATCCGGGCGTTGTGGTTCTCCGCCCGCATCCTCTCCTCCTGCCTCTCACGGGACCGATTGATGCTGGCCCGGAAAGCCTTCGCGTCCTCCTTCGCCTCCTTCTTCTCCATCGCCTTCAACTCCTTCTTCTCCAGCCGCTCCAGTCTCTTGAGGCGGCGGTTCGTCTTGGGGGAGATGTCCGACGTCTTGGTGGTGGTGGAAGGGACGGGGCGGTGGACGAAGGGCGGCGTCGGCGATCGCTCGCGTTTGGGAGAGTCGTCGACAGGAAGCACGATGGGCAGGACGTCCAACTCCGCCTCGGGCCACTCGGCCTCGTACCAAGGCAGAGCCTTGGGGTGGTTGTCCTCGTCGGAGACCGACTCCGAGCTTGAAGGTAGTGAGTAGGAAGACATTGTGCGTTAGGGCTTGAAGGGAGAGAAGGGCAAATGGCTGGAGAGGGATGAGAATATGGAGGACGACTGAAGGAATATTTAAAGACACGATTAGACGTGAATTTATTTGGGTAGATGAAGCAAACTGTGTGAAAACCTTGGATGCAGTGTATTAGAGTAGATGCATGGTCAAAGCGGTGTAGAACAGGCATAGGCGTAGGCGTAGGCCGGACAGCTATTGATACGGAGTACGAGCGCGTGTGCATTCGTCAGTCGAAGTGATTCAACGTTGCATGCGTGTATTAAAGAGGTGAAGAGAAGAAAGTCCAAAGTCTCACGCCAAATCCTGCCTCGCTGCATATGCATTGATGCGTATCTTCTGAAAACTAGGCGTGGAGGGCTGCGTCGCTGCAAATGCGACGCGACTCGTGTTTCTGAAACCAGGCGTGGAGGGGCTGCGTCGCTGCAAATGCGACGCGACTCGTGTTTCTGAAACAAGGCGTGCAGGGCTGCTGCAAATGCGACGCGACGTTAACTATTTTCTTCTTCTGCCACGTTGTTTACTCTGAAAAAACGAGTCGTGCATGCACCGGGCTGGTGAACGGGGCCGTTACATTGAGACAAAACACCCAGACCATGCACCGCTTCATTTTCGATCGTTTGATCGTAAGGAACGGTGCAGATCGAGTCCATGCATGCAAACTACGGCGTCAACGGCCTGCAGACGCTGAGACGAGCGCTTCTCTGTGCGGGAACGCGATCCTCTGACTTGAGGTCACTGACAAATGGAGCCCATCACACACCAGACCCACGTGTCATGGGCGAAAGTCAGAGAACATAAGGTGGGCAAAGTAAGAGGATCTGGTTCCCTCTGTTTTTAAGGCATGTACAAGTACAATAGTGTAGACGGGTGCTGTCTGCACTACTCGGCCATGTCGACATTTTTAGAGATATTTGCTTGGTTGTGCTAGGATAGCCCATAGGAACACAGAACAAAAAGGTAGAACCCACCTCTTCGGAAGATTCACGATGTTTGGTCCGATACAGGAGTTTCACCCTAAGCGCTCACGAGAGAGAAGTGGATGCCGGTGAAGCGGGTCACACCCGGAGAGAAATCTTTGACATCCAAAGCACACAAACACACCTATACTAACATGGTATGGCACCCCCTAGCTTATGTTGGGATCCAGACACTCCGTAGCCCCCCTCCCGGTGAAACCCTAGCCCCGCTGGAGAAATACCTGACTTATACGGAAACACGCGGTAACTGCGTCGAAAGGGGGTAGCAATGTGGAACTATTTGCTTGGTTGTGCTAGGATATCCCATAGGAACAAAAAACAAAAAGGTAGAACCCATCTCTTCGGAAGATTCAGGATGTTTGGTCCGATACAGGAGTTTCACCCTGTAAGCGCTCACGAGAGAGAAATGGATGCCGGTGAAGCGGGTCACACCCCGGAGATCAATCTTTGACATCCAAAGCACACAACACACATACAATAACATGGTATGGCACCCCCTAGATTATTTTGGGATTCAGACGCTCCGTATCCCCCCTCCCGGTGAAACCCTAGCCCCGCTGGAGAAATACCGGACTTATACGGAAACACGCGGTAACTGCGTCGAAAGGGGGTAGCAATGTGGAACTATTTGCTTGGTTGTGCTAGGATAGCCCATAGGAACAAAAAACAAAAAGGTAGAAGCCACCTCTTCGGAAGATTCACGGTGTTTGGTCCGATACGGGAGTTTCACCCTGTAAGCGCTCACGAGAGAGAAATGGATGCCGGTGAAGCGGGTCACACCCCGGAGATCAATCTTTGACATCCAAAGCACACAACACACATATAATAACATGGTATGGCACCCCCTAGATTATGTTGGGATTCAGACGCTCCGTAGCCCCCCTCCCGGTGAAACCCTAGCCCCGCTGGAGAAATACCTGACTTATACGGAAACACGCGGTAACTGCGTCGAAAGGGGGTAGCAATGTGGAACTATTTGCTTGGTTGTGCTAGGATAGCCCATAGGAACAAAAAACAAAAAGGTAGAACCCACCTCTTCGGAAGATTCACGGTGTTTGGTCCGATACGGGAGTTTCACCCTGTAAGCGCTCATGAGAGAGAAATGGATGCCGGTGAAGCGGGTCACACCCCGGAGATCAATCTTTGACATCCAAAGCACACAACACACATATAATAACATGGTATGACACCCCCTAGCTTGTGTTGGGATTCAGACGCTCCGTAGCCCCCCTCCCGGTGAAACCCTAGCCCCGCTGGAGAAATACCGGACTTATACGGAAACACGCGGTAACATCGTCGAAAGGGGGTAGCAATGTGGAACTATTTGCTTGGTTGTGCTAGGATAGCCCATAGGAACAAAAAACAAAAAGGTAGAACCCACCTCTTCGGAAGATTAACGGTGTTTGGTCCGATACGGGAGTTTCACCCTGTAATCGCCTACGAGAGAGAAGTGGATGCCGGTGAAGCCGGGTCACACCCCAGAGAGCAATCTTGGACATACAAAGCACACAACACACCTATACTAACATGGTATGGCACCCCCTAGATTGTGTTGGGATCCAGACGCTCCGTAGCCTCCCGGTGAAACCCTAGCCCCGCTGGAGAAATACCGGACTTATACGGAAACACGCGGTAACAGCGTCGAAAGGGGGTAGCAATGTGGAACTATTTGCTTGGTTGTGCTAGTATAGCCCATAAGAACACAAAACAAAAAGGTAGAACCCACCTCTTCGGAAGATTCACAATGTTTCCACCTCTTATTCTTTGAAATCTCTAGTCTTGTATTCGAGGAATCTCATTTTAGTGATGGATTTCGTTCTAATGTTTATAAATCCTATTTATATTTTTACTAGACTTGTATTAGACCTATATAATGCAATTCCGAAGCCCAAAAATTTATTGGATGAATATTCGTATTATTTATTTTCTTTTGAATAATAATGGTTTTAATCGAAAATCGTAAATAAAACAAGTTTAAAACATCAAAATGAAAAAATAACTTTGGATCTTTCTTAGTCACACCAAAATGAAGCTTTGGTGAGATTTTGACCTTATTTGAGTTCAAAAGGTTTGAAACTCATCTCATTATCTTGAACTCTCTACTAGACTGTTCAAGATATCATATGTTACACAAGGTTTTTTCGTTCCATTCTTTATAAGACAGGTTTATATTTTTTCTCTCGTTACTATATGACATAACACTACTATGTGCGTTGCCAATATATTTTTTCGATTTTTTTTGAATTATTTATGCTCATTTCAAGCTTGGTCAACCCTCTGTTTGACCAGCCGAAAAGCTTCTAGAAGGAAACACAGAGATTCGACCTGGGCTGTTGGATCGACGCCTTCTAGAAGGAATCGTGCATCGGACGGATGCGCTCGCAGCCACAGCGATCCGCGAGACGTTCGTTCTGCGCTCTGATTGGTTGGTACGTTGGCCACAGGGATCGATGGTTCTACATATGATTTCTTTGCTGTTAAGTATTATAAACCATGTTATTTAAATAAAAAATATAATGAAACTTTAGATTTACTACAGAGATGATTTTTATCAGTTTTACATATGATTTTTCTATTAAACCATGTTATTTAAATAAAAAATAAAAAATAGAAGAATTATTCAAAACATAATGAAACTTCAGATTTACACTATACGTGTAGAATAGATGTCTAGGAAATTCATTTGGTTGATTTATAAAATATGCCAAAAAATGTTGAAGCACAAATGGGGGTATTTACCCTAGCTTCGGACCTCATTTGAAGCACATTTCTAACGAGAATTGAGCGATGGTTGCAAATGAGCATAAAAAATTCAAAACAAATCAAAATGACATGAATCCAACGCACAACATTGTTATATGTGATATAGTTGATCCTCAAATTTCTATGGATAATTTTGGCAAGGTCGAATTTTTCATGAAATTATAAACCGGGGTATTTACCCTTGCTTCGGACCTCATTTGAAGCACATTTCTCACGAGAATTGAGCGATGGTTGCAAATGAGCATAAAAAATTCAAAACAAATCAAAATGACATGAATCCAACACACAACGTTGTTATATGTGATATAGTTGATCCTCAAATTTCTATGGATAATTTTGGCAAGGTCGAATTGTTCATGAAATTATAAACGGGGGTATTTACCCTTGCTTCGGACCTCATTTGAAGAACATTTCTCACGAGAATAGAGCGATGGTTTTAAATGAGCATAAAAAATTCAAAACAAATCAAAATGACATGAATCCAACGCACAACGTTGTTATATGTGATTTACCCTAGCTTCAGACCTCATTTGAAGCACATTTGCCCAAAATTTTGGAATGACTTAGTTCAACATGCATCATATATACAACATTATTCAAACATTCTTTTCGCTTTTAGTCTACATTCTGGCTCGTGATTGCGTTCAGGAATACTCAAAATTAATTAAAAAACGCGAACTCGTTGAAATAGGCTCAAATTCATAGATTCGACGATAGTTTTACAGAAAGCTAGACGGCATAATTTAACTAAAAACATTGGAAAAACTTAAAAAAAAAAACTACGGTTGCCCGAGAGGCTCGCTGCGATCACCCGGCCTAGTCGTCGCCCTCCTCCTAGACGTCGTCCTCTACTCCTCTTCCTCGTCGTCCTCATCGCTGTCGTCGTAGGCCAGCATGCTGGAGGGCCCCGCCTCGTGGTCGTTCTTGGCTAAGGGCGATGGGTTCGCCAGCGTAGCGATCGCATGCCGCTCCGCTCTGCCTCGATTCCGCAGCCGGTGCAGCTGCGCCTGCTCGAGGGATGGCGGCGGTCCCCCTCTCGCTCTGCAGCGGCCTGGCCCGTGTCGCCGAGCTCTCGTACAGCGCGACGACCGCCTGCTGCTCATCCGACGCCGCGGTTGCGGCGAGCTCCCGGTAGACCTGGCGCTCCGCCTGCTCCCTCTGGTGGGTCTCCAGGGATGCACGAACAGCGGCAGCCTCGGGCCAGATAGGCTGCATCCGCCTGAGCCTCCTCCAGCGCGGCGCCTCCTGCGGCGGCTCCTGCTCGGGCGCCGCCTCCTCCTCCGGCGGCTCCTGCTCGGGCGCCGCCTCCTCCTGCGGCTGCTGCTGCTCGGGCCCCGCCTCCTCCTGCGGCAGCTGCTGCTCGGGCGCTGCCTCCTCCGGCGCCGGCTGCTCGTTCTCCTCGCCGTCATTGTGGCCCCGCGTCGCGGCCGTGGGTCGGCAGTACAACGGCGAGTTGCGCCATGCACGGAGTCGGCGAGGCATCTTCTCGGGGTGTCTGGTGAAGTGCGGCGAGGGCGATGAGAGTTTGTGCGGTGAGGGCGAGGAGATGAACGGCGAGAATGGGGAGAGCGGCGAGCGGTGAGGGGCCTTTTGTAGCCCCGGCGGGTCATTTACTGCGACGCGCGTGTCGTTACTCCGGCAGACTTTGAACGACCCGGGGGCCCACGGTTTTTCCACGCGTAGCTGACAGCTCTGGCCAGCGTGGGCTGCCCCGCCTTTTCGCCCCCCAAGCCGAGCCCAGCGGCGGTGGTGGTGGTGGTGGTGGTGGTGCTGCTGCAGGTGCTCATGGCGCAGCAGGGGATGGTGCGGCGGTGGCGGCGGCGAGAGCTGCAGCGCACGACGGCGGGTCAACTAAATTGGGCGGCAGCGCACGACGGTGGTGGCGGGAAACTCGGGTGTGGACTATTCAGCGTAGTCAACTAACTGCGCGGTCCCACCTGTAAGCTCCGGATGGTTTCAACGAACTTGGCAGTCCCACCCGGACCCACTTCGCGAAACGGAGTCTGACTCCTCGGTCCCACTTCGCGAAACGGAGTCGACTCCAAACTTACCGTTCCAGCCTCTCCATAGTAGTTGCGCACAGACTAGGGGCAAAACTGAGGTCGATTCAGCTCTAGGGGTAAAACTGAGTACAAGTGGTCCGCTGTGGGCAATTCGATAAATGACCCTTTTTGTTTTGCTTGGAGGTGTGAGAGAGTGTGGTGTTAGTGTGTTTTATTTTACTATGCACACGAGGTGTTCGACGAAATTCCCGAGCCGCACATAAGCTCACTGAAAATGGTATCTTCGACCGAGGTTAACAAATTATCTTTTTCATCTGTAACTTATACATAAAAAATTAGTATTTGTCGATGTACTGTGGTCATCTCTGTATTAATATGTTATTGTAATGTATTTTGATAAACTTAATTATATGATGCAGATGGATGCACGGCAGCGATGGATGTACGGTGACCGACGCACTTCCGAGTATATGGAAGGCCTGAATGCATTTCTTGCTGTAGCTCAGGCGAACAAAGATAATGGCTTCATGTGTTGCCCATGTGTTGATTGTCGGAACGTCAGAGAACATTCTTCCGAAAGAATCCTTCACGGCCATCTACTTCGGAGAGGTTTCATGCCCAGCTATAATTGCTGGACCAAGCATGGAGAAAGAGGGGTTGTGATGGAAGACGATGAAGAAGAAGAAGAAGATCCTTTGTTCCCTGAATACGACGATACTGCAATGGAAGAGAATGCAGAAGATCGAGGTGATCAAGAACAGGCATCAGAAGAGCCCGATGATGATCTTGGCCGAGTTATTGCTGATGCAAGGGAAGACTGTGAAAATAAATTGGAGAGGTTGAACCTGGACAACATGTTACAGGATCACAAAAAATTGTTGTACCCAAATTGCGAAGATGGTAGCACAAAGCTCGGTACCACACTGGAGTTGCTGAAATGGAAGGCACAGAACGGTGTGACTGACAAGGCATTTGAGAGTTTACTTCAACTAATGAAGTCAAAACTTCCAAAGGATAACGAATTGCCTGAGAGTACGTACGAAGCAAAGAAAGCTCTCTGCCCTCTAGGATTAGATGTGCAGAAGATACATGCATGCATTAATGACTGCATTCTCTTCCGCGGTGAGAAGTACGAGAATTTGGATGAATATCCGATATGCACTGCACTGCGGTATAAGATCAGAGCAGATGATCCTGGTGATGTTGACGGCGAGCCCCCCCGTAAGAGGGTTCCTGCTAAGGTGATGTGGTATGCTCCTATAATACCACGGCTGAAACGTCTGTTTAGAAACAAAGAGCATGCTAGGTTGTTGCGATGGCACAAAGAAGACCGTAAGAAAGACGGAAAGTTAAGGCACCCCGCCGATGGATCGCAGTGGAGAAAGATCGAGAGAGACTTCCCAGACTTTGCAGGAGAGGCGAGAAACTTATGGTTTGGTCTAAGTACCGATGGCTTTAATCCTTTTGGGGAGCAGAGCTCCAGTCAAAGCACTTGGCCTGTAACTCTATGTATGTACAACCTTCCTCCTTGGTTGTGCATGAAGCGCAAGTTTATTATGATGCCAGTTCTCATCCAAGGCCCGAGGCAACCTGGCAACGACATTGATGTGTATCTAAGGCCATTAGTGGAAGAACTCTTACAACTGTGGGGCAAACCAGGTGTACGTGTGTGGGATGAGAACGAACAAAAGCCATTTGACCTACGGGCGTTGCTTTTCGTGACCATCAATGATTGGCCTGCTCTTAGTAACATTTCCGGACATACAAATAAGGGATACAATGCATGCACACACTGTTTAGATAAGACTGACAGTGTTTTTTTGGATAAATGTAAAAAGGTTGTATACCTGGGGCATCGTAGATTTCTTCCGATCAAGCATCCCTTACGGAAAAAAGGAGGGAAGCATTTCAGATGTGAGGCAGATAACCGAAAGAAGCCTGAGCTCCGTAGTGGTAATGATATATTCGATATGGTCAAGGACCTAGAAGTAATCTTTGGTAAGGCTGCTGGCAGCCAACCAGTTCCGTACGGCCCTGATAAGCGCGCACCAATGTGGAAGAAGAAATCTATATTTTGGGAGCTACCCTATTGGAAAGTTTTAGAGGTCCGGTGTTCGATCGACGTGATGCACGTGACAAAGAATCTTTGTGTCAATCTGCTATGCTTCCTGGGCGTGTATGGGAAGTCCAAAGATACGCCAGAAGCACGGGAGGACCAGCAACGTATGAAAGACCCAAGCAACAAGCACACAGATAGGCGCCATTACTTAAGCAGCTACGCTCTTACTAAAGCAGAGAAGGAAATATTCTCTGAAGTCCTTTACAGTATCAAGGTTCCGTCTGGCTTCTCGTCGAATATAAAGGGGATAATAAACATGGCAGAGAAAAAATTCCAAAACCTGAAGTCTCATGACTGCCACGTGATTATGACGCAGTTGCTTCCGATTGCATTAAGGGGGCTTCTACCGGAAAATGTTCGAGTACCCATTGTGAAGCTATGTGCATTCATGAACGCAATATCTCAGAAGGTAATCGATCCATAAAGTCTGACAAGATTACAGAGGGATGTGGTCCAGTGTCTTGTTAGTTTTGAGTTGGTGTTCCCACCATCCTTCTTCAACATTATGACTCATCTCCTGGTTCACCTATGTGAAGAGATTCATATTCTTGGCCCGGTATTTCTACACAATATGTTCCCCTTTGAGAGGTTCATGGGAGTCTTGAAGAAATATGTTCATAACCGTGCTAGGCCAGAAGGAAGCATCTCGAAGGGCTATGGAACAGAGGAGGTCATTGGGTTCTGTGTTGACTTTATTCCTGACCTAAAGACAATAGGTGTTCCTGAATCGCGGCATGAGGGGAGACTGAGGGGAAAAGGAACGCTGGGAAAGAAAACAATGATACCTAGGGACGGGCATTCTTTGACCAAAGCACACTACACAGTTCTACAAAATTCTATGTTCATGGCTACGTATCTCGAGGAACACAAGAATATTGTACGGTCTGCAAACCCGGGGAAGGATGACTCATGGATTAAACGCGAACACATGGAGACTTTCGGAAGTTGGTTGCAAACACATCTTATAAATGACAGCACTGTTGAAGATCAGCTATACATGTTGGCAGGGTCACCATCTTCGACTATTGGGAGTTTTCAAGGGTACGAGATAAATGGGAATACATTTTACACGAGCTCCCAAGATAAGAAGAGCACCAACCAAAACAGTGGTGTCCGCTTTGATACAACAAACGAGAATGGAAAAAATGACACATACTATGGTTACATAGAGGAGATATGGGAACTTGACTATGGACCTTCTTTTAAGGTCCCTTTGTTCAAGTGCAAATGGGTCAACCTGAATGGAGAAGGGGTAAAGGTAGACCCGCTTTATGGAATGACAACAGTGGATCTCAACAATATTGGTTACAATGATGAACCATTCGTCCTAGCCAATGATGTGGCTCAGGTCTTTTATGTGAAGGAAATGTCTTCTAGACCGAAGAAAAGAAAAAATAAGGAAACAAATTCATCATACGATGAGCCGAAGCGTCACATAGTTCTCTCAGGGAAAAGAAACATCGTGGGAATCGAGGACACGACAGACATGTCAGAAGATTATAATAAATTTGTTGAAATTCCACCCTTCACAGTGAAAGCTGACCCCACCATCCCGTTAAATAATGAAGATACTCCATGGTTACGGCCGAAGCGATCATAAGCAAGGGACACGAACTCATCCACCCCGGCCGAAGAGTAGGTGTAAGTTTGACGAATAATTTGTATTGATCGGTCAAAAGCTGGCAAGCATTGAGTGCTTGACAACTATGACCAGCCTGACTTCATTATTATTCCAACCAGCGGCACACCCACCAACTTTTCTGTTTCTCTCTCCTCCGTCTGTTGGTGATGTGTAATAATAAGCGTGGAATACATGATCATATAGTTCTGTTTGATCAGTATTTTGTATTGACCGGTAAAAGGCTGACAACTATGACCAGCCTGACTTCGAAAATGTAGGTCTTCCGTGTTGCCAGGTACTGAAGGTTCTTGAGATCAGAAATATCCAAGAAATTCCACCACACTATGTTTTGAAAAGATGGCGAAAGAATGCTCAGAGTAAACCTTAACAGGAAAACTATGGTTTTTCTGTTGTAGACGAAGATCTAAAATTCACCGTGCCAATAAGGTACAACTCGCTTTGTCGAACCCGGGATAGAGAAAGATTGGCTTTGCCTTATGGGTGTCATATATTCTGCGCAGATATTGCAGGCACACTTCGAAGTGATAGCAGGGATATATACCATCCTGACAGATATCCTTAAAACAGAAATAGAGCTTCGGTACTTATTTAACAGATATGATAAACTTTTGGAGGAGAAACGTCTAACTGAACAACAAAGTTCCCAAATGTTGAAGGAGGAGGGGAGCGCGAAGGCGACGGCGGAGCAGAGGAGAGGAAAGCGCGAGAGCAACGGCGCGGTCTCCCCCGCCCGACCGCCCGTCTCTGCTTTAAGTCTGCTGCTCCCGCTGTGGCTTGCCGCGTACACGGAAGTTACTATGCGCAGAGTAAACCTTCGAAGCAGAACTTGTCGAAATTTATATAAATCACCCGGGATGCCTTGTATGCTCTGGACTAACTCGGAAGATCGCGAGAGAAAACAAAAATTGTAACATTTTTATATTCAAATTATATACAAATGGTAAAATAATTAATAGTTTCAATAGTTAGAATAATTATTTAGTTAAACGAAAAATGGATTTAAATTAGTTTTGCAAATTCTAGCATTTTTCATGTTGGAATTTTTGTCAAATTTGAAAGTATATAGAAGTTGTTAATGTGCAAACTTAACCCTTTTCAAATTTTGGCGCTAAATTTTTTTGGGCGCGCAGGGAGGCACCGAAATTCGAAATTAGTTTTTGGTCCCGACCCGGGGTACTAACCGGGACCAAAGGGGCTCTAGTCCCGGTTGGTGGCACGGGCCGGGACTAGAGGCCCAGGTGTATAAAAATCGCGGCCCTCTCTCCAGGCCGAACGAACACCCCAGGACAGTGGACATGGCTTGGCGAAGCCCTGCCGGCGGCAGGAACGAGTAGACAGATCCCGCCGGCGGACCGCCGGCGGGGATGGGCTAGGGACACGGTAGACTAGAGCACACAACTTATATTAAAAAAAAGGCCAGGGGCCTTGCTTACATAGATAGGGGGCGGCGCGGCCACAGGCGGCCGACCGTACTTGCATAAAGGGGGCGGCAGCGTGGCCACAGGCGGCCGGCCGTTTTCTTGGGGGGGGGGGGTAGCTTAGTCTAGGGGGGGCGCACCGGCGCCGATCTACTCGTCCTCCTCGTCGGAGGAGATGCACTGGTAGGGGGGGTGGCTGCCACAGGTGGGCAGGCGGCTGGGCGGGCCCGGCGGGGGCGGAGGCATCGGGGGCGCGTACGGCGGTGGCGGGGGCAGCACCTCCTTGCAAATTCTAGCATTTTTTCATGTTGGAATTTTTGTCAAATTTGAAAGTATATAGAAGTTGTTAATGTGCAAACTTAACCCTTTTCAAATTTTGGCGCTAAATTTTTTTGGGCGCGCAGGGAGGCACCGAAATTCGAAATTAGTTTTTGTCCCGGCCCGGGGTACTAACCGGGACCAAAGGGGCTCTAGTCCCGGTTGGTGGCACGGGCCGGGACTAGAGGCCCAGGTGTATAAAAATCGCGGCCCTCTCTCCAGGCCGAACGAACACCCCAGGACAGTGGACATGGCTTGGCGAAGCCCTGCCGGCGGCAGGAACGAGTAGACAGATCCCGCCGGCGGACCGCCGGCGGGGATGGGCTAGGGACACGGTAGACTAGGGCACACAACTTACATTAAAAAAAAGGCCAGGGGCCTTGCTTACATAGATAGGGGGCGGCGCGGCCACAGGCGGCCGACCGTACTTGCATAAAGGGGGCGGCGGCGCGGCCACAGGCGGCCGGCCGTTTTCTTGGGGGGGGGGGGGGGTAGCTTAGTCTAGGGGGGGCGCACCGGCGCCGATCTACTCGTCCTCCTCGTCGGAGGAGATGCACTGGTAGGGGGGTGGCTGCCACAGGTGGGCAGGCGGCTGGGCGGGCCCGGCGGGGGCGGAGGCATCGGGGGCGCGTACGGCGGTGGCGGGGGCAGCACCTCCTGCGGCGGCGGTGGTGGGGGTAGCTCCTCCTGCTCCGGCGACCAAACGCCTCCGGTCCAGGCCCAGGACTTGCCGTACTCCAGGCCTGGGGGGAGCGGCTGCGGCGGCGGCTGGTCCTCGGACGCCTCCCACTCGGCGTACAGCGCGTGTCACCAGGGGGTAGGCTCGGTAGGGGGCGGCGGCGGCATGGAGGCGGCGTCGGCGGCGGCGGCGGCCACGACCCGCTCCCACCGCTTGATTTCGTCGTCGATGAGGGAGCGGCGGGAGGCCTCGCAGGCCTCCTCCATGCTGGCCCGGAGCTCGGGGTCCTCCTCCCCGGAGAAGTCCTCCCCGATGTCCTCGAGGAACCATAGCTCCTTCTCCCGGTCGGGCGGTGCCGCGGGCTAGTCGTCCACGTTCACCTCCTCGTGGGGGACGGGGATGAAGGAGCGCCGGCGCTGCTCGTGCTCCTGCTGGAACCAGGTGGCCCAGTAGGGGGAGCTGCGCGCGTACGCGCGGTCCCTGAGGAGGGGGGCCGGCAGGAGACGGCGCCGGCGGTCGATCTCCTCGAGCAGCACCTCGCCGGTCGGGGCCGGCGGCACAGGGATCCGCTGGGGGTTCAGGTGCCAGCCGTCCGGGAGGTGGACGTCTGGCCAGAACACTGGAGTGGCGTTGTTCCAGTGCCACTCGGCCTCCGGTGACCGGATGTACCGGCGGAAGCGCTTGCCCTTGGGCGCGGCGCGGGGCGGCGGGCGTGCCGCCGGAGGTGGCGCTGGGACGCGCGGCGTCCCGCCGATGCGGACACCTCCAGGGCCGTAGCCGAAGGCCTCCGCCGGCGGGGGTGGGACGCGGCCGGCGCCGCTCGAGGAGCCTTCGTGGTCGTTCCTGGGGCGCTTGCCGGAGCCGCTCGTGACAGGGGGATGCTAACCCGGTATGCCAAGCTCTGAGGAATAACCCGGCCCAAAGGATGGTGTGCAGGATTCGGCTAAGAATAAAGAAGCTTGTGAAGGCCCAAACTTGTGGGCTTAACGGCCCGGGTTATGGGTTATTGTAAAGGAAAGTTATGGTTAGTGCGCCGTGTCCAGGTAGGATCCGAAATATGCCTTGCCGAATAAGCTAGGGGGTACGGGTGCTTTATAAACCGACCCCCAGGTATAGTTTTAGGTAGAGATCTAAGAGCCCTAGCAATATCGCGTGATATCGATCATCCAGTGTAAACCCTAATCGAATTATCATATCGAGAATAGAGATCCGACGACTTCGATTGCCGGCTATCAGATCAAATTGCACCATGTTTTCCCTTGAGCTAAACCCTCTCCCAAACGCCTGTGTCGACTTGCCCCAAGATCAGTTACCCCTGGTAACATCTGCCGTGATTATCCCACGACAGTTGGCGCCCATCGTGGGGCCTGCGTCCAAAGGTGTTTACATCACGGGAGAAGCTCGGAAGGGCATGGAAAATCTTGTCATTGGCGAAATCTACATCGACCACGAAGGAGAAAAGATGGTGGACGATTCCGGCTGGGGGCCAGAATCGGATCGCCTCGAGTCCGGATCTATATTGACGATCGGCCGGATCAACATCTTCATCGGCACGGTACGAACGACTAATTTAAAAGGACAATATCATGTGCATACTACAGGAACTTCCAGCAGGAACGAGAAGACATTAAAGCAAGCGGCAAACTCGATTTCGTTGGCCGCGCCGGGACATCTCAGATGGGTGGAACAAGAGGTAACATGGAGTAGAAAAGACCATCCGGAGAAAATAGAGCGTCCAGGAGTCTTGGCATTGGTGGTTGCTCCACAGGTTAATGGTTACGAATTGAAGAAGGTCCTGATGGACGGTGGAAGCAGCATCAACATCCTTTATTGGGAAACCTTCTTACGGATGAGTCTCAAAGAGTCTCAGTTACAAAAAAGTTCGACAATCTTTCATGGGATCGTGCCAGGTCACTCGGCGAGCCCCGAGGGAAGGATCACCTTGGAAGTTGCTTTTGGCGAATCGACGGATAATTATCGAGTTGAGTGGCTCACGTTCGAGGTGGTCAAATTGCGCAGTCCTTACCACGCACTGTTTGGGAGGCCGGCTTACGCTCAATTCATGGCTAGGCCGTGCTACGTGTATTTGAGCTGAAAATCCCGGGTCCTAAACGGACCATCACTATACATGGGAACCGGGATGTAGCGGCCGAGTGCGACGAAGGAGATTCAGTTATGGCCGAGCAGGCATGCAGGAAGGAAGAGCTCGAATATTACCGGTCTCAAGTAAATCCGGACGATAGAACAGCCTTGAAAAAGCCTAATACTGAGGATGAGAGAGCAAAATTCAAGGCAGCGCAAGACACCAAGAAGATAGATTTTGTCGAAGGGGATTCCACTAAGCAGTTTACCATAGGGTCTAACCTGGGAAAAGAGCAGGAGGGAGCGCTCGTGGAGTTTATTCGCTCGAATGCATATGTGTTTGCCTGGACACCTAGCGACATGCCGGGTATCCCTACAGAATTGGCTGAGCACAGTTTGCATGTGGATCCCAAGTCCAGGCCCGTGAAACAAGGTTTGAGGAAAATGAATGAGGAAAGAAGGAAGGCTATAGGCGAAGAGATCGCTCGGCTATTGGCAGCCGGCTTTATCATGGAATTATTTCACCCGGATTGGTTGGCTAACCCGGTTCTGGTGATGAAAAAGACCAACGAGTGGAGGATGTGCATTGACTTCACGAGTATCAACAAACATTGCCCAAAGGATCCGTTCGCGCTGCCAAGGATAGATCAGATTATAGACGCAGTAGCTGGAAGCGATCTGTTATGCTTCCTGGACGCATATTCCGGGTATCATCAGATTAAGCTCAAAAGGGAGGATTGGGAGAAAACATCATTCATAACCCCTTTTGGGGCCTTTTGTTATAAAACTATGACGTTTGGGTTGAAGAACGCTGGCGCAACTTACCAACGGTGTATTCAAAAGTGCTTTGAGGACCAAATCGGACGTAACGTCCATGCCTATGTGGATGACGTGGTCATCAAGACTAGGAAGGCGGAGACATTTACCGATGATCTAAAGGAGACGTTCAAAAACTTGAGGAGGTACCAGATGAAGCTTAACCCGACAAAGTGCGTGTTTGGAGTTCCAGCTGGGAAATTAGTCGGCTTCATAGTTTCCGAGAGAGGAATCGAGGCAAATCCGGATAAAATCAAGGCCATCCAGAGTCTGAAAAAACCGGAAAATTTGAAGCATGTTCAAAAGCTCACGGGCTGCGTAGCAGCCTTGAGCCGATTCATATCCAGACTCGGAGAAAAAGCAATACCATTGTACCGGCTCTTGCGGAAATCAGATAAGTTCGTGTGGGATCAAGAGGCAGACGAGGCATTTGAGGCACTAAAGAAGCAGTTATCTGAAGCACCAGTACTAGCGGCGCCGGGTCCTAAAGAACCTATGTTACTATATGTGGCAGCTGGCCCCTGAGCCGTTAGTGCAGTAGTTGTCGTGGAACGCCAAGAGGATGGGAAAGGATACCCGGTTCAAAGGCCGGTTTATTACGTCAGCGAGGTATTATCAGAAGCAAAGCAGCGCTATCCACATTGGCAAAAGTTGGTGTTCGGGGTCTTTATGGCCAGCCGGAAGCTGAAGCCGTATTTCCAAGAACATCCCATAACAGTGGTTAGTTCAATACCAATGTCGGATATCATCAGAAACTCGGACGCGACGGGAAGAATAGCCAAATGGGCGATAGAGATGGGGGATTATCATATCAACTACGAACCCAGGTCAGCAATCAAATCTCAAGCTTTAATTAATTTCGTTAACGACTGGACACATACAGGCATGACTGCAACGGTTCCAAATTCCGAGTCATGGATCATGCACTTCGACGGATCAAAGCAGTACGAGGGGTCAGGAGCTGGGGTGGTGCTAACATCACCCAAAGGGGACAAATTGAGTTACGTGCTACAAATTCACTTCGACTGTTCCAACAACGTGGCCGAGTATGAGGCCCTGTTGCATGGCTTAAAGGTAGCCAAAGAGATGAACATCAAGAGGATACGATGCTTCGGAGATTCGGACCTTGTGGTACAGCAGGTGTCAGGAACGTGGGATAGAAAGGACGCAACTATGGCAGCATACCGCAGGGAAGTTGATAGGGTCGCAGGATGTTTTTCCGGGTATGAGGTGGAGCATATAGACAGAAGAAAGAATGAGGCAGCCGACGCCCTCGCCAGACTCGGCTCGCGCAGAGAGCCGGTTCCACCTAACGTTTTCCTGGACGAATTATGGCGACCATCAGTTAAAATCGAGTCAGAGGAGGAATTGGCAAATCAAGACCCGGATTCAGGACTCGTAGCCACTGTACGTACTATTCCCGAGTGGACAGAACCATTTTTGGCCTACCTATCACAAGGCGAGTTACCACAACAGGAGGTATTAGCAAGGCAAATTTTGAGGCGAGCAAAGGGATATTCTATCATCAATGGGGAATTGTACAAGAGAAGTGCAGCAGGAGTCTTTTTGCGCTGCGTAGCGCCGGAAGAAGGCAGACAGATTCTCAAGGAAATCCATGAAGGCGACTGTGGACATCATGCGTCCACAAGGTCTCTTGTGGCTAAAGCTTATCGACACGGGTTTTTCTGGCTCACGGCCCTAGCGGATGCGGAACGATTGGTAGCAAGGTGTGACGGATGTCAAAGGTACGCTCGCCAAACCCATGTGCCGGCTATGGAATTGCGGACTATCCCGTTAACTTGGCCGTTTGCCGTCTGGGGTATGGACATGGTTGGCCCCTTTCATATGTCACCATGCAAGAAGACACATCTTTTGGTGGCTATTGATAAGTTTACCAAGTGGGTTGAGGTTATGCCAGTTACTAATTGCGAAGCAGCTACAGCAGTCAAGTTCCTGAAAAGGATTATCTACCGGTTCGGGTACCCCCACAGCATAATTACCGACAATGGAACCAACATGTCCCTTGGTGAGATGGAGAAGTTTTGTGGCAACAATGGAATCCGGCTCGATGTGGCATCGGTGGCTCATCCCCAGGCCAATGGACAAGTGGAGAGGGCAAACCAAGAATTGCTTCGCGGATTAAAACCACGATTGCGAGTTCCCTGTGTCAGGGCTGCTGGTGCATGGGTCGAAGAACTTCCTTCTGTGGTTTGGGGTATCAACACTACACCTAACAGATCCACTCAGATGACACCCTTCTTCATGGTCTATGGTGCGGAAGCAGTATTACCGAGTGACATTATTCACGATTCGCCTAGAGTATCAGCTTACGTCGAAGTAGAGAACGAAAAAACTCGGCAGGACGCCGTAGATATGTTAGAAGAGCAAAGAGAACAAGCCCTGGAAAGATCAGCCATATATCAGCAAGATCTACGGAGGTATCATAGCCGGCGTGAGAAGACCCGGGTATTCCAGGAAGGAGACTTGGTTCTGCGCCTGGTGCAGTCAAACGAAGGAAAACACAAATTATCACCACCATGGGAAGGACCATTTATCATAAGCCGGAACCTGCATAATGGATCATATTATATGATAGATGCAAGGGAAGAGTCGGCTACAGTCAACGACACCGCACACACCACTTCATCTATGCAAGAAAGAGATAGACCATGGAACGTGGCTCAGCTACGTCCGTATTATACTTAGTAAAGACTATATTGGCAAGTGGAATTGCACGATGTAATAGGCAGCAGGTTTTCTGACGTACTCTTTTCCTATCCAGGGTACCTTTGGGGACTGGACGGGTTTTTAATGAGGCGGCTTGCTGACCTACATTTTTCATATCAAGTAAAGAGATGGTTATCAAGAAAAGAGATGGTTATCAAGAAAAGAGATGGTTATCAAGAAAAGAGATGGTTGTTATCAGGTTATGTATTCTCAGTACGATGCGTATATCTAGGTCTTGGGGGCTGGTCGCTTGAATAGCACAGTTACAAACTCAAAGACCCGGCCATGATGCCTATGAGTTATAAGGGCCGATTACTTGCAAACGAGTACGGCTACAATCTTATAACCGGACAAAGAAGTCCAAATTTCTTGGCTGTTCTTACTTAAGCTCGATGTGACTCGCATTAAAGTGGCATGATGTGTTCGCTTACGATGGCAGTTAGTCATGAAACCCGACGGGGATTGGCTGGCTACGTCTTCGTATTGATGTAACAACATGGTATCCACGCGAAAGCCGGCTTACAGTACAAGACAGTCAAAAGGGTCATCTAAACCACAAGTTATGCAGAGTACAAGGCTGAATAGCTGGAAACTCAACGACTATTAAGCATAACTTCAAAACCTATGTGAAACAACTCATGGATCTTTGTGAAATTAGCAGTAAGCAGTTTGTTCCCTTTTCAAGATCAAGTGTCCTAGACTCGGCAATCCGGGCCCGGTAGCTTGAAATCTTGAAAAGAGAAAAAGTGGCTTACTGGTATAGTTGCAAAGATCCAAATATCCGAGTCTTGGGGACTTGGGGACTTCGAAGCAAAATCCGCTTGTCAATACCCATGAGACCCGGAAATTGAGTTTTCACAAAAGGAACAATAAATAAAACCGGATATCGAGAACAGATGAGCTTAAACTTAAAAGGCCGGAACAGGCATCGAGTATATCAAGGCCTTAGCGTGCATTACAAAATCCTGATGAAAAAATATCATAGGTGCACAGGTGCACCACACAAAATATAAATGTTTCAAAACGTATGTTGACCGACTGGCGCTTAAGAAGAGGCATTAGAGACCACATATCACTCGGCGTTCATCTTGGCCTTCCCCTTGCCATCATTGGTAGCAGCAGCACCCGGATCAGCGGTACCAGCCCCCGCAGGGGGCGGAACGACTGGTGTTGAGGTAGCAGGAGCAGAGTCGGCTTCAGCTTGCTTCCTGGCAGCCTCCGCCCTTATCGCGGCAGCTTCCTCCTTCCACCGGGCAAGCATGTCATACGGCTCAGGAAGATCCGACTTAATTACTTTAACGGCAGAATCATATGCTGGAACAAGTATATTAACGTCCAGCTCATCAGCAATTACGCTGGCCGGGTAACGGACCTCCTTCTGGATGGCCTGAAAATCCTTCACCGAAAACTTGGATCCGTCAAGCTTGAACTCTGGGAAGCCGCTCATAAGCCTCGCTAGCTCGAGCTTGGGGAGATAAGCCTTGGCAAGTGCAAGCCCCCGGGTCATTCCAACCCGGCAAGACGAGCGCTTCCAGTGCCGAATCCACTCGGGAACAGTGGATAAGGCGTCCAGCAGCCTCTTCAGATCAACATGTCCTCTACCCGGACACCGCAACTCGTCAAGGATCCATCTGGTTCCGGCACATAGCTGCCGGATAACACTCTTTATGGTTTTCAGCTTGGCAATGTCATCTTCATCCGGCATGGCTTCGTCCGGGCCTGAAGTAAAATGAAGATATAAGTTGGAAAATTTTTGCTGTTTTTCAAAAGAACAAACCCGGAGAAGGAAGCGTACCAAGCAAAGAACGATATGTATCAGATATTTCGACGGAAAGGCTTGTCAGGTCATCTTCGGCTTTGTGAGCCCTTCTTCGGTACTTCTTCATTAATTGCCTATTCCTCCTGGCTTCAGCCTCGGCTGCTTCACGTAAAGATATCTCCTTTTCAATGAGCTTGGCGGCGTCCACAAGTTTCTCCTCATATTGAGTCACGAAAGACTACACGGATGTTAAAAAAGCATTAGTCAGGTAGAAGAGCACAGTTATCAGTCATTGGTATAATAAAAGTCCCGAGCAAGTCATGAATGAACTCACTCGGAACTTGGGGACTGGACAAAGGTACAAGCAATATTAATCGAATTTACCTCGTGTTTGGTTATTAAAGACCCCAAGATGTTTTCCTCGTTAGCCCTTAAGGTGCGCAGAGTTTCCAGCATCTGGGCAAAAGTTAACTCCTCGGAGCGAGTCCCGGAAGAGCCGGCAGCTTGATCATCTGGTAGGGGGGTTCTCCTCGCATTTGGAGTGGAGACTCGGACAGTCTGAGTGTCCGGGTTGGGAGAACTCATCCTTGTATCTAGAATTTCTATCTCTTCGTCTACTGGTTCCGATAAGGAAGGAGATCCGACGGTTTGGGAAAGTGGATTGTTCAGAGGGCCTTGTTCCCGGTTAGTTGTCGCATCACCACCAGTTGCGGCGTCTGCGTCGTCAGTCGGCTTCTCCACCTGGAGGTTATCCGTTTCTGTGTTTTCTGGGTCACTGACGGTGACTTGAGCGCTGAAGGAAAGATGAGAAAAGGAAGTTATTAATGATGACGGCGGCTAGAATGAAAGTTTGTCAGATGCAAAAAGAAATAATATAGCAAAAACTTACCCGGCATTTACGGTGTAATCCGGTGGGAGCTCGCCACTGGAAGCAGATGAGGTCTTCGCAGGAACCACTAGTGGAACCCGGAATTGCCCGGCACGTGGGTGGTTAGGAGAAGGGTGGCGCTGAGGAGAGTTGGAAGAACGAGATGGAGGAGCACTGCCACGAGGGACCGAGGGGGCGGAGATGCCCGGGTTAAGGGGATCTTCACCTGGGGAGCTCCGAGTTACTCTGCGCTTGGCTGGGAAAGAATCCTTCAAGCATGACGAATTTGATAATTGATGGTTAAGTCGTCGCATGACGTCAAAGGAGTAAGGTTCAGAGGATAATGAGGAAAAAGGAACCTTGGACACTGTCCCCCTGCCTTTCCTCTTGGCCCCGACTGTTGCCTCTGGGTCAGACTCGGTTCTCTCCGGGTCGTCTTCATTGTTTCCACCCTCGTCCTCTAGCCCTGCGAACCAGGTGTGTATTCATTGGAAAAAAGACAGACGAGAGGAAAGTAATGCAAGTAAAAATATGCAGATCCTGAGTGAGTACCTTCACTATCGTCAGCCGCCTCGTCCTCCTCTTCCGGGTCTCTGGAGGGGGGGAGTGGTTCAACTCTCCAGAAAGGGTCATCAGCCTGAGGTAAAAAGATAAGATTAAGGCTTAGAAGCAGTATCGAGTTGAAATGTGGAAACAAGTTATGAGCGCCGGGTATTACCGCTGGAGCTGGATTTTCCCGGGTAAACGGGGGTAACCCGGCGATGCCCTTTATCACCTCCAGTTTCTCCGCCAAGAAGCCCTTGATGGTCTTTATAGTATCACCGGTCGCAAAGCTCTTGGTGAGTAGCGGAGTGCGTCTGTGGTGTGCCCCGAATACTCGCACATCAATTTGGTGCGAACGGAATTAGGTTGGATTCGGAAATCGACCCAAGTTTTTATTAAATTGAGCCCTAGGAGGCCTTGGGCTGAGAGAATGGCTATCTTGGCTAGCGAAGGAAGGATTGCCTCCCTGTCTGAGTCTGATGCGAAGGCATTGAAAGACTCGGAGGGCTTGAGGGGGGTCTCTGAGTAACCCGGCAGCTTCTTTTCGCTGTCGGGGGAGGTATCGTGGCAGTAAAAGAAAGATAGCTGCCAATGTTTAACGTGGGAGTGCAGGTTGAGGGTTGGCATCAAAGAATTCTTACGGCGTTGGATGGATACCCCGCCGCAAGTGAGAAGCGCTCCGTCGCCGCTTTCCGCGGCACGGCTTGCACTGGAATAACTCAATGAAAAGAGTCAGACTCGGTGGCATCACAAGTACGAGTCAGATAGAACAATGAAGTGGGTAATGTTCAACATGGAGTTAGGCCCTATGTCGAACACCCGAGTCCATAATGATCTAAGACCTCCCTAAAGAAAGGATGACCCGGAGGACGATTTCCTCGGGTCACGTGGTCAACGAAGCAGATTACCTCGTTTTCTTCGGGGGGTGGGGACGAGTCTCATTACCCGGTACCCTCCAGTGGATGTCTTTTTGAGAAGGGAGGGTTCCTAATTCGGCTAGCTCGTCCAATTTGGCTTTCGTGGTTGTGGAACGCCCCCAGTTGGCGGATATGGTTTGGGTGGTCCTCGCTGGAGCCGGTTGTTTTCCTTGTCGCTTGGGAGCCATGGGCCAGCCTGCAAAACACAAAGAGAAGAGGCGTGTGAAATAAGACCCGGGAATGCTGAAATATCCGAGTATAAAGGTATCAAGAAGGTACGAAGCTGATAACTGTCCGGGTATTGAGCACACTTGTGGAAATTGTTGGTCACTTACGTAGGGAAAGGTATTTGGGGATGACGGATGGTTGCCCATATTTATACCGCAAATGAAATAGCTGGAAAAGGAGGGTTTTTCCGGGTGTTAATGCAATAAGCGGAAAATCGAGGAGGAACGGATCTAGATGGAAATGCTTGCGGATGATTTTTAAGTAAAATTGGTAATCAATGATGGTTGGAGGATCATTTGTGACTATAGGGCAGATGATTAAAGGAGTTGGCAAGCATCGAATCGATCTAATTTGGTGCAATCGGACAAATGACTTGCGGGTTGACCTAGATCTGATCTTGGATAAATTGAAAGTTGTGAGGTTGAATTAACTGGTTGCGAGAAGCTTACCGGGGAGATTGGAGTCTAATACGATGGCGACGAGCGGCGTGGCTCGAATGAGAGAAATGGAGGAGCAACGGTGACACTTGACGGTGGCGCAAGGCGACTCAAGGGAGGGCGCGGCCGCTGGTGGTCTTGCGTTGGTAGCAGGTACGAGCTCCTCACGGTGGTGCTGCGAGGGTGTTAGGAGCAAGGAAGAAGAGGGAAGTTGTGGCGTGGTGAGGGGCTTAGGGTTACCCATTAAGTGCTATTTATAAGGCAAGGGTGAGCCTATCCTAACGGCCAGAAGCCGGAAACCGCGGGGTAATGGTTATCAGCGAAGATTTTGCGAGATATGCGTCAAGTATTGGGCGAGGCATTGGGATAGAAGAAGGAAGGGATTTGCCCCGTAATGACGGGACTGATTATCGAGCATGAGATCTTGGCATTTTTGTTGTAGTCTGGACCTGGGAATTTGAACCTAAGTGTCTGGAAGCCAAATCCGGGTTATTACATGGCCACCATGGAGTGAGGCCTAGCAGAATATCAAAACATCTTAACTCGGCTTCCATATGCCCGTATGTTCGACATCTTTGCGGGGAATAGCAAGCGCTTCAAGGAGGATCCATGAAGCCCAGGCTATTCTGGGGACTACTGACAGGGGGATGCTAACCCGGTATGCCAAGCTCTGAGGAATAACCCGGCCCAAAGGATGGTGTGCAGGATTCGGCTAAGAATAAAGAAGCTTGTGAAGGCCCAAACTTGTGGGCTTAACGGCCCGGGTTATGGGTTATTGTAAAGGAAAGTTATGGTTAGTGCGCCGTGTCCAGGTAGGATCCGAAATATGCCTTGCCGAATAAGCTAGGGGGTACGGGTGCTTTATAAACCGACCCCCAGGTATAGTTTTAGGTAGAGATCTAAGAGCCCAAGCAATATCGCGTGATATCGATCATCCAGTGTAAACCCTAATCGAATTATCATATCGAGAATAGAGATCCGGCGACTTCGATTGCCGGCTATCAGATCAAATTGCACCATGTTTTCCCTTGAGCTAAACCCTCTCCCAAACGCCTGTGTCGACTTGCCCCAAGATCAGTTACCCCTGGTAACATCTGCCGTGATTATCCCACGACAGCTCGAGAACCAGCGGGACATGGTGGCTAGTGTTGCTTTGCCTTGGGCGCGGCTGGGGTGGATGGGTTGTACGGGCGGCGGAGGCCCTTTAAAAAGGACCCGGGGGGGCTGGCATGCCAACCGGCGGCCTGAACGTGGCGGCGGTTGCAGGCGGCCATGAATGCGGGGCGGGAGCCGAGGCGTGGCGGCGGTTGCAGCTGTGGCACGCGCGCGTGGGGAAGTGGGGGCGCGGGAAGCCGAGGCGGGGCGGGAAGACGAGGCGACAGTGGGCCCTTTGACCGCCCCTGTGGTCTTAATTTAAGGGACCAGGCGAGCCAGCCACTAGGCCGCTGGCCAGTGGCCCCTTCGAACCGTTGACCGACCATAATAAAAGACGAGGGCCAGTGGGCCCTTTTGACCAAAAAATGTGGCCAGTGGGCTTAATAAAAGACGTGGGCCTGGACGCGGTTGGGGAAGAGGGAGGCCGGCTGGGGATTGCGAGACAGGAGTCCAAAAAACGAAACGAAAAAAAACCTGCCGCGGCAGGGGAAAATTGACGGCTATTTTTTTTTAAAGTATCCATCCCGGTCCCTTGAACGAACCGGGACGAACTCCCTGGCCGACCCCTAGCCCAGGTTCGCCACGTGGCCTATCCTTACCATCCCGGGTCCTGGCACAATCGGGACCAATGGGGGAGGGCCATTTGTCCCGGCTAGCCCATCCCGGTTGCACAACCGGGACAACTGGCCCTTATGACCCGGGACAAAAGGCCCTGTTTCCACTAGTGTGTTTGTACTGCACACAAATGATTGAGATGAAAGACAATTCTCCATGTTGTCTGTCGAGAAGACAACTAATTGCATTGGAGGAAAAATTCCTGCTACTAATTACATGGATTAAAAAATATTTAAGTGTGATTTGGTGGGACAAGTGGAACACCCCTTAAAAGCTTATTAATATTTGGATTTGCGGGATAAGTGGAAAGTGGGCAAATGGGATAGGTGGACTCTCATACATGGTGGGAAATGGACACCCCAATCCTATCCCACTTGGAATCATAGGTTGGTGTTTGTGTCGATACAGCCGTCCAGCGCCACCCATTTTCCTTGGTAAAAGGAATGGTGATAAGCCGTTGGCGGTCGCATCCATAGGAATAGTTGGTGGGGACACGATTGGGGGTGAAGGTGAACGATCAGTGCTTACGCTCCTGCTTGTCGTTTCATCAACTAAATAGTTCATGAGCAGATCAATCGGCGGCTGGTGGCCAATTGGGACGACCTTGCCCGCCGCAGCGACGCCGACATGGCGCAAGCAGCATGCATGTACCCCATCCCTCCCCACGCGTTCCCCTCCTCTCTCTCCCTTGAGTGGGGCACTGGTCGGCCGGTGGCCATGGTATGGGGCAGCGACAGCGACACCACCGTGCACGTCAGAGCATATCCGGTCGTTCGCCCAAGCACATCCGTCAGCATTTGCGCCGGTGTTATTTTTGACCTGAGGCTCATGTTTCCCGCCACTCTCCTAGTTTTGGCTCCTAAGCGTATCAAAATTGGCGACATTTGAAACTTCAGTCCCGCTACCAAAAAGGACTTAGGTTCGAGCGATCATGGCTGGAAATCAAATGATGCGATCCTCCACCTCCCTCGTAGCAGCAGGCGTCACCTTCGTAGCCGGCGTCGAAGAAGTCGTTGGGACCGTGCTGAGCGAATGTGTGGAACCTGTCGGTGCGGCGGAGCTCGGCGGTGCTATAGATGTGGGCGGTGGCGTCGCTGTAGTATACAGCGGTGGAGTCGCCCCGTTTTCCCATATCAGGCTCAAGGTGAGCCCATGGTGCCCAAGGTACCGCGCCTTCACCTCATCGTCCATCATGGCCGTGTCGCTGCCCATCAGGAACGTCGGGTTTCTTCCTCTTCTTCTCCACGACATTGGAAGCTTGCAACATTTATACCGTTGCTGCCAAGTCCCTCGCCATTTTGGTTTGCTTGTTCCCATCGGGCCGTGTGTCACGGATATGGGAAACGAGTACCCACATGGAGGTAGGCCTTGGCCCATGATGAAAACTGGCCCAGCAGGACAAGTGAAGGAGTCTGAGTACCACCCGGACTATTATTTGACTTGGAGTAGAATCAGGACTAGTTTGTATCCAACTAGAACTTTACATGTAAGTCGGCCCCTTCCACCTATATAAGGAGGGGCAAGACGCCCCAAGAGGGCAGACGGACAAATACTGAGACTCAGAGACTCAGACAAAGACAGCCATAGATAGGATGTCTCTGATCTAGACAAAAACTAGAGGAGAGCCGGCACTCGGACGTCTCTCTCGTGAGCATACGGAATAAGACCTAGCCACAAACAACACGCAGGGCTTTTACCGGATGATGTTTCCCGTGGCCTGAAGCTGTATAAATCTTGTCTATATGTGTGCTAACACACCTCGCGATCTCCACGCGTACCTATCCTCGGATGATACCGTTGATAAATAACATCGACACCGCCCTTCCTCCGCGGCAGGGGGCGACACGTCTGGGTTCTATACTGTCCCTAGTCTTGGCGAGAGCGAGAAGAACCTCCGTCCACTTCTCTCATAAATTTGGAGGAACCATGTAAAGATATGGAGGAATTTGAACTTGGCGTCATTCTTGTCTTGGCGGTAGGCGGCGAACATTCAAACCATCTGCCAAGTCAAAAACGAGGAGTCAGCGAGCATGAACGGCGGAAAGGATAGCAGTCATTCTGGCTAAAGAGGATCATACCCATCGCTCGATGTTGGAGCTAGATGATCAATCTATGGTTGGCCATGGACTTCTTCCCATGATCCATGTGTACCGACATGAAGTCGGGATCCCAAAGCTTGCAGTCGTCTCATACGTCCCAAACGTATCTATATTTTTTATTTTTCATGCTTATTTTCTACATGTTTTTTCTATGTTCTCTATCATTCATTGGACTAACCTATTAACAAGTGGGTAGTGCCAGTTCCTGTTTATTTGTTTATGCATTGCAGAAATAGGTCAAAAATCAAAGTGCTCGGAATGAGCTGAAATTTTTTGAGAATTTTTTATTCCCCGGAAAACTCCACGAGCCAAAGGGTAGCCCAAGGTGGGGCCCACAACCCCCCTTGCCCGTTCTTGGTGGGCCCCTCGATGCCCCTGGCACCGCCTCGTGTCGCCTCTTCACTTATAAATTCAGTCTTGACCTAAAAACAGAGGAACCGACGATGATTTTTCCAGATACGCATCTGAGCTCCGCTTCCATCGAAAACCCTAATTTGGGGGACATAAGTCTCTTTTCTAGCACTCTGCCGGGACGGGGAAGTGCCCCCAGAGCCATCTCCATCGACCGTTGTTCCTCCATGATGCTTCGTGAGTAGTTCCCCCATGGACTATGGGTTCATAGCAGTAGCTAGTTGGTATTGTCTCCGCCTTGATGTTCAACGTCATGGTCTCATGGCATGCCTTACATGACTTAGATCCATCTGATGTAATACTATCTGTTGTGTTTACTAAGATCCGACAAACCATGGAATTATGATTATTTTCTTCATTTCATTATATGAGAATCTTCACTTATATCCTTAGAGTGTTTTAATGTGTTCTTGCATGCTCTTCGATGTGTATGATTATCTTGATCACAGAGTTGTATGCATCTCCAAGAGGGAGTATTTATGCTAGATAGTGGGTTCATGTCTCCCTTACATCTATACTCGAGTGACAGAAACGTGATGGATGGGGGATGTGCGGTTGCCACTAGAGAGAAAACGGTGCTCTTTTCTACGGATGAAACCCATCGCTTACATTACGTATTGTTCTTAATGCAATTGTCTATTGCACACAAAGCAATCACTTCGTTGCTGCAATTTAATACCAGAGAGATTTTCTGGATAGCTTTCTTGAGGTGGACTGTTAGATATAGATGCATGATGGATAGCGGTCTATATGTCTTGACGTAATGTCTACCATGTTAGAACCCGTGAACTATATCTCGTCATAATAGCATTGCTATTTCCCCGTGATTTTTCAATTTTCTAACTATAATTTGTTTACCCAACACTTGTTCTATTCTTTGGAGAGTTACAACTAGTGAACCTGTGAACCCTAGTCTATCTTTTACTATTATTGCTACTGGTTTTACATACTTTTACTACTTATTTTCTTATAGGTCCGTTTATTACAGATTACACATATCACTTGTTTCACTCCGTATTACAGCAGCTATCTTTTCGTTGAACCAGTGCATCTATACAATCTCCATTGTATTAGGTGTGTTGAGAAGCAAGAGAATCATCACGCCACCACTCGATCCACTGTTTATTTCACCTTTTATTACTAATATATTTCGCTAAGTTCTTCTTAGGTGTGGTTGAATTAAAACGTAGTTGCTAAGGCTTATAGGTATTATTTTGCTCCCCTTGTGTCGAATCGATAAATTGGGTTACACTTACCCTCCAA
This sequence comes from Alopecurus myosuroides, assembly GCA_028641055.1. Lineage (NCBI taxonomy): Eukaryota > Viridiplantae > Streptophyta > Magnoliopsida > Poales > Poaceae > Alopecurus > Alopecurus myosuroides. Next base: position 52,147,774 of record CM054058.1, read on the forward strand.
GACTGTTGTCATCCCCTACACTTGTGGGTCATCAAGACTATTTTATGGCGCCGTTCCCTGGGAGCATAGCTCTATCTATAACTTCACTTGGGAAGTACAATCTTACTTTTTACTTGCTTTATTATTCTTGCTATCAATGGTTGATTTCTGTGAAACTAGATCTTATTGGTGAGGTGGGTTCACCGAAGAACAACCAAAATATTATAAGGAACACCACTTGTCACAAAAATGGATACACTTATGGGAACAAATAAATAAACTGAATGATTATGCTAAAAACTTGTGCTCTACTTATAATGTTTCCTGTTGCTTTGCTAAATCTTGCTACTGTATGAGGTATAAACACATTCCTTTTCAATTTGAGTATAATGGTAATGATACCATAGACTCTTATGTTAGAGGAAATTATGACTTTAATGATGTGGAACAAATTGAAGAATTTATTTCTTGGAAGGGTGCATTCGAAATTCCTTATTTGCTTGAAAATATTGATGATGCTACTTATAAATATGAGTGATATACTTGAATATTTCTTTGATAACTACAAGGACTAGCAAAGTGCCCGTGCGTTGCAACGGGGTATAAAATAAATAATACATAATAGGTATTTAGTAAACTCTCGTTTTTGTGAATAGTATGAAGTAAATTTCAATTTTGGTTTCTATCATCGTTTTAGAAGTATTAGAAGTATGTTGGCATTCTCTGACAATTAAATTATCTTAGACGTCCAATTATACAACAATCCTCGTAGAGGTAAGCAAAATAATCCCAACTAACTTTCAAATGTTCTTTGATTACATCATTGTTTTCCAAAAGAAACACGCATATTTTCGAACAAATTTTTTATATAGCCCACAACCAAATCAATCTTAGAGAATGGAAATATATGTGCAACTCGGAGCAATCTCAGGTAACTAATACTAAAACTATGCTTAAAGATTTTTTTCGAGAATTGTGCTTAAAGAATTAAAAAAGGGTAAGGGAAGGGAAAAGTGAGGCTATTATATCTCATATACACCCTCCAAGTTTAAACCAGATATGTATTGTACGAATTTAAACTTAGGATGTGTTAGCGGTAAGAAAAATGGTTCCACTATATATTTAGTTATTTAATGATCAAGCATTCCATCTACCCAAGCTCTACTCTCCAGTAATCAAATAGGTTGGCAACAATGCAATCTTCGATTGAGATAATCTTCAATTCTCCGGATTCAAGCCCACTCATGAGCAATGTTAATTAAGTTCGCCACATGCATGCGTACTAAATTGCATGCAGATGACTAATAGATGCATCGAGTATGCTCATATAGAACTAATCGAAAGGTGACCACCCCAAACTTCACAATGTCAAAATACAACATATAAAGCTGGATTGCGATACATAACCAGGAATAGTTTGCATGTATGTACCAAGATGTATAACAACACTAAGCCCATTCAAATAGCTGCTCTCAAGAAAATGCAGTTACCTTGACGAGAAAAGGGAACCATTATGTATTCTGAACCGAAAGAACAGTTTGGTTTCACCAAAAGAACTTGAAAAACATGCATGTCCAATAGATTTGAATTGAAATACGAAGACCTATTTGCTTATGGAAAATACTAAGTTTCGTTCTGTTTTCATAAATAGCTAGTTGGAATGAAGCCTCAACCTTCTCTCACTACTCGACATGTCAAGCTCCTTTGAATGCTTCAGACTCCTGCTATTTAGCGTCTCAAGCAGCAAGATGTACATTTCAGAGTTTGGCGCGGCTACTTCGCCAACATGGCATCCAATAGCTCCTTGGCCTTTAAGCTCCTATAATTGGCACAAAGGGCAGCCATACGGAGGTTATACGTCATGACATTGGCTTTAGTGTTCTCTTGCCGCCCATGATCTCATTCAGCAACTTGTCAAACCCGGTATAGTCTCCCGTCTTGAGGAACCCTGAACATCTCGTTGTACGAGACTATGTACGGCTGCACGCCGGCCTTGTGAGCATTTCATCAAACACTGGATGTGCGCCCGCGGTATTAGCAAGGTTGGTAATGTAACGTGTTGCCGATTCTAGTCGTCGGCCCCACATCCTTGCCCATGCGGTGTGGAGAGAGGGACGACATGCGCTGAGAGAGAGAGAGAGAAAGTTGTCGTGAGCTCGCTCTTCAGCCGACGTCGCACGCCCACCTGCCGGGGTCTCCAAATACTCATCTGGCGCATAGTATGCCGCCACCTGGGGAGGAGGACCGGGGTCGAGCATCCGCGACTCTGAGAGATCGGCGCACTTCGGTAGGGATGAACCTAGGAGGCGACAACTCTCTGTCCTAATAGGAGGTCGGGAGATTCTGGAGAGATGTCGTCCAGTAGAGCCAGATAAAAAAAACATGACTGAGGGTTTTTCCCCATCTTTGTGAGGGGCTAAACTGCAAAATAGGCGCGACATAGGAGACCAATGCACGACGTGTGATGTATACCGAGTTTTTAGCAATCGCTTTTTTCTAGAGATCTCGTGTGTGTCGTTATACGTCATAAACGTATCCTTAATTTATGATGTTCCATGTTGTTTTCATGCCATATTCTACATGTTTTCCTTACACTTTATGTCATTTTTTATCGATTTCCCGGGACTAACCTATTGACAAGATGCCACAGAGCTAGTTACTGTTTTCTGCTGTTTTTGGTTTCAGAAAAGTTGTTCTAGAAATATTCTCGGAATTGGACGATTCAAAAGCCAGAAGTTTTAGAAGTCCCGGAGGGTCAAGGAAGTCCAAAGGATACCCAGAGGGGGGGGCGGAGACCCTACATCATTCCTGGGCGCGGGTGGACCTCTGACCGTGCCAGGAGGTGGTGTGGGCTCCTCGGGCGCCCACCGACGTTGCTCTTTCGCCTATATAATCCCCCCGATGCATAAAACCTACAGAAGATAGACTTTTTCCACGAAAAGTTCCGTAGCTCCGCCGCCGCTGCCACCACGTTTTGGGGACAGTTCTCCTCCGGGGCTGAGGGCTCTACCGGTAGCTATGTGTTTCATCTCTCTATCCCATGGTGTGATCTTTATGTGATCATGAGCTTTGTAATCTAGTTAAATATGTAGATGTAATGTTCATCTGTTATGCTACTCAAATGTTTTTTTATTGAGATCTCCGTAGACACTTTGATCACGGTGTAAATGTGACAGTGTGTGCATCGTGTGGTTTAGCATGATATTATATCTTGTGTTGGATACCCTATGAAATTGTGGTGTTTTCCTAGTACCTTCTAGGTCACTCATAGTGACAGCGTGGGGTTAATTAGACATGGAAATGCGACTTTGAGGAGTGCTGTTACAACCCTACGCAATGAATTGGTGTTTGTTATTCGACCGGAGAGTGGTTCGGAGTAGCATAGTGAAGAGATGATATTTATGCATTCAATTATGTTATCATGGTTGAGAGTGTTCACTAGTGAAAGTATGATCCCTAGGCTTTGTTTCTAAGCATTGAAACACTGTTTACAATCAGTTCTGCTACATGTTTGCTTGCTGCCATTTTTATTTCAGATTGCAATCACTACTTATAATCATCTGTATTACTTGTATTTCACTCTCTCTTCGCCGAAATAGTGCACCTATACAACTGACAATTGTATTATGTGTGTTGGAGACACAGGAGACTTCTTGTATCGTAATTGCAGGGTTGCTTGAGAGGGATACCTTTGACCTCTTCCTCCCTGAGTTCGATAAACCTTGGGTAATACACTTAAGGGAAAATTGCTGCTCTTACAAACCTCTGCACTTGGAGGCCCAACACTGTCTACCAGAATAGAAGCGTGTGTAGACATCAAGCTCTTTTCTGGCGTCGTTGTCGGGGAGTTTAGGTAAAAAGTACGCACATCCTCTGTGAGTGCTCGAAGTTATTTCCTTTAGATTCTGCAATTCTATCTTATTGTTTCTTATTTTCACTAGTTTTGCTTGTTTTTTTTCTTTTACTAGTTAGTCTTAATGGAAAATAACAAAAATATGATAGAGCTTTATTTGCATGCTAGTAAGAATGTTATTAGCATTTTTCTTTGGATACCATTATTTCTGATGCCATGGAAAAGTCTAAGCTTGGGGAAGCTAGTTTTTATAATCTTTTTAGTTCCCCAGTTTTAGAGGAGAAAATTTGCTCTGATGATACTTTATTTCCCATATGTGATAAATCTAATGATGCTTGTGATATTTTAAATCCTCCTGCTGAAAGTGTTCCTTTTGAAATACCTATGAAAATTCTTGAACGTGTCATGAATAACTACTATTTTAGAGATGGAACTATCCATCCTCGTAATCATTTACTCTTTATACATGAATTATGCAGGTTGTTCAAGTGTGCAGGTATTTCAATGGACAAAGTTAAGAGGAGGATATTCTCTTTGTCACTTAAGGACAAGGCAAGGGAGTGGTATGAGCTACTAGATGATACTCATCATTTGGAGTGGAAGGAGCTTGAATCTCTATTTTATTCTTAATTTTGTTCTTCTCATGAACTGTATTTAGATAGGAATTACATTTATAATTTTTGTCCTCGTGATGGATAAAGCATTGCTCAAGCTTGGGGAAGACTGAAAACATTGATACTTAAATGTCCTAACCATGGCTTCCTATGGAAATAATTGTTACTAATTTTTATGCAAGGCTTTCAGGACATTACAGGGACTATCTAGATGCATGTTCATAGGGTTCTTTCTCAAGCAAGAAGATTGAAGCTAAATGTGATCTTCTTGAAACAATTCAAACAAATAATGAAGGTTGGAATAACGACAAAGGTAAAGAATCGGGTATAAACTATGAGTATGATTGCATTAAGTCTTTCGCTGAAAGTGCTGATTTTCAAGAGCTTAGTGCTAAATATGGTCTTGATCCTCAAATGATTGTTGGTTGGTATAGATCCTTTGCTTCTTATATTAATGTTCCTAAAGAAAATGGGGACATATATCATGAACCTTTGAAAGACACTTGCATGAAAATGAAATTGTTATTAATGATTACAATGAACATGCTCAAACTTCTGGAAGTACAATTTCTTATAAGCATGTTAATTTTTGTGGAGCACTTAGACCTTGTGAAAAAATCGTATCGAAGAAGAATATTGCAATCATCATAGGAATGAAAAAACTAGAAATTGAGATAGGGCTTTAGATGATCTTGGTAAAAAAGTTTGTGCCCTCTATCCTTTTATTTGCGAACTTTGCTGTAAGTGGGTCATTTCAATTTTCAATGCTTAGGCTGTAATAGCTATTTGAATACTGCAAGTTTGTATTGTGATGACATGATCACTCCTAATAAGCATGATGAACTTACATTATTTTTGACGTGTGAAGAGTTATCAAGAAAAACTTCTTTGGTAGATATGAGTGCTCTTGATATGAATAGTGTCATGCATGGTTGTCACTTTATTATGTCAATAATTTCCACGCAACTACTTACATACAAAATATTATAAAAGAGGATACTTCACCAAAATATGACATGGCTAATATTTGTTTTCATCTTATTAATGAAGAGGAGGAATCCTCCAAGGTTTTTCTATTGTTTCTGACAATAAACCAGGGTACGTGGAGAAGCTTCCTTTCAAGCCTCTCCCTCCTATAGAGAGGAGGAGGAAGAAGAAGAATCAGAAGAAGAGGAGTAAAAGTAGAGAGGTAACGATACCTTTCCCTAAGCATGTTGGTCCTCTCATGGTTATTCCTAGTGAGTATGATTCCAAAATTAACATTGAAGATAATATACATGATTGTTATATTGGTTATTATCGTGATGTTAAGTCTGTAGGAAATATTGAAGATGGTTATTTTATGCCTACTACTTAATTTGATGATCATGAGTGGGACAATGATGATATATACTACTTATAATATTGAAACTATCTCTGGTACCAATTCTGAAAATGATTATAATTGCTGTAATATTAGTACCATCCATGTTCCTTCCAATGATGATATAGAAAGCTCTAAGCTTGTGGATGATGTGTTTGAAAATATTTTTGCTACTGATGATTATATGCTTGATACATCTCTTTCTAGTAAAAATGATGATATGTTTACAAATGAATGCACTTTGGAAGATAACTATCCTATTGCCTATAATGATACTATGCCTCTAGTCTTTGATAACTATTATAAAAGATGCTATAACATACGCTATGATTACAATTATCGTTATGAAACTTGTCATAGTTATGGAGGGATTTCCCAAAACCATCTCCCTAATATACAACTTGTCTATCATGTTGGAGTTCTTTATGATGATTACAATGATGAATATGATATTTTCATTCCACCTACTATTGAGGATAAAGTTAATTATGATTATAATATGCCTCCTATATTTGATGATTATGGTGATGATAATTATAATGATAGCTATTTTGTTGAATTTTCTCCCACTACTATTAATAAGAATTACTATGCTTATGTGGAGAGTATTAATTCTTTTATGCATGTGGCTCATGATAAGAATGTTTTATGTGATAGTTATATTGTTAATTTTATTCATGATGCTACTGAAAGTTATTATGAAAGAGTGAAACATAGTCCTATTGATGACCCACAAGTATAGGGGGTGTATCGTAGTAATTTCGATAAATAAGAGTGTCGAACCCAATGAGGAGCAGAAGGTGTTGACAAGCAGTTTCGATGAAGGAATAACTGTAAATACTGAAAGATAAACTTGTAGGGTTTTTTGATATTGCAGATCAATAAAGTGTGAGTAAATAAAATGCAGTAATAATAATTGTAGCAAGTGGCCCAATCCTTTCTTCAGCAAAGGACAAGCCGGTGGGTTTACTTATGATTAACAAACATTATCGAGGACACACGAGAGGTTTCTATCAAGTGCTTTTTATTCATGCCGCTGAATAATCTTTAGTGTTTTGATAATTGTTGTGTGGGTGAACCTATGCTAATGTACCGTCCCATCCAAGACTAATACATACTTGTGATTATACCCCTTGCAAGCATCCGCAACTACAAGAAAGTAATTAAGAAATAAATCTAACCACAACTTTAAACTCTGGGATCCCACGCTCGCTCGTGCAATGGTTTCCTAACGGGGGTTTAGGTTTCTGTCACTCCGGCAACCCCACAATTAGTAGCCAAATACACGATGCATTCCCCTAGGCCCATAAATGGTGAAGTATCATGTAGTCGACGTTCACATGACACCACTAGAAGAATAACACCACAACTTAAATATCAAACCATTAAATATTACTCAACATTACTTCACTACTAACAACTTGACTTCTCCCATGTCCTCAAGAACAACACGAACTACTCACAAGGCATCATATGGATCATGATCAGAGGTGATATAATGGTGATTAACAATCTGGAAATAAACCTAATCCAATGGTTTCACTCAATAGCATCAACTACAAGTAGTAATCAACACCGGGAAAGTTTCCCCTATAAAATAGACAAGATGCAACCCTAGATGTTACAACGCAACAGAGTGGAGCTGAGGGTAATGATGGTGGAGATGATGTCGATGATGACGATGATTATCCCGATGAAGTTCAGCTCGATGACGGTGACGATGGCGATGATTTCCCCCCTCCGGGAAGGAATTTCCTCGGAATATTTCTCCCTGTCGGAGAGGTTTTCTCTCTTTGTTGTTTTCCATCCCGCAGAGGCGGTGGAAAGACTCCTCGATGATTCTCTGTGCCTTAGGGTTCCTGGGGGATGAAGTATGTCGAAGGGGCAAGCCAGAGGTGGGCTAGGGCCTCCTCACCACCCCAAGGCGCGGCCAGAGGTGGGCCCGCGCCTGGGCATGGTGAGGGCCCTTGGTGGCCCTCCTCCGGCTCCCCTTTTGGCTTCCTCCGTCTTCCGACGAAATAGGAACTTTCCGATGATTTTCGGGGTGCTCTGATCTTGGCGAATATGGTATCCTGACGCTCCGTTTTCCAGCAGAATTCAGACTCCGGGGTTCAACTCTCCAATTGTTGGAAAACATGCAAAATAGGTGAAATAACATAAGTATCATGCTCCAATATGAAATATATCCATGAATAACAGCAAATTATGATATAAAATAGTGATGCAAAATGGACGTATCAACTCCCCCAATCTTAGACCTCGCTTGTCCCCAAGCGAAACTGAACTCAATAAACATGACCACATGTTTATGGAGTGAAGAGTCGATAAATAAAATATTGAAAAGAAGCATCACATTTATCTATGCACCAATCATTATAGACATCAACTTTCTCTCATATAACTTAACTTGAAACGAGTAATGGGAGTCACAAACAAAGATGCAAAAGGGAGAATCAAAATTGGTGATGGCAAACTTCGTTCTTGGTCAGAGAACATTTAATGATATCATACTTATCTTAGGTGAAGTCTTCATAACAAGGCTTATATGGTAGAGCTTAACATGTTTAATTATAACAATCCTTTTACATTGATTCATAGCTTTAAAAGTAATATTCATTGAGATAATAAAGCATGTGCTAAACAAAGAAGGATACAAAACATGATTGAATAAATCAACATATAGATGGTGAGATCACAACAAATCAAATGCTTGCTGGAGACAGAAAGGAATGGGTTTACTGACTCAACATAAAAGTAAAGGATATGCCCTTCGCAGAGGGAAACATGGATCACTCATGTCCTAGAGCTTTTCATTTTTAAATGAATTAGAGGTAATGAAAATAAAGTTTGAGAGTGGTATATGTCTATGTGAACGAATGGCAACGAAAAACTTATCATAACTCATATCAAGCAAGGTTGTCGGTCTTTTGAGAGCGGTTTCCATTGATACTTTTTCTCTTTTCCACATCATTTGCACTCCCCCCACCTTTGCTTACACAAACCGTGGCTAACCGAATCCTCCGGTGCCGACCAATCAATCATCGATCCATGGGGAAGTGCCTTTCATCCATTATTTTCATTTTTTCATGATATTTTGTACCGTCTCTCGGAAATATTAAGACGAGCGCATATTTTATACTCATATGGGTGAAAGGGGGAAGAACCTTGCTTGACATAAGACATAAAAAATTTAACACTACTTCCTCATGAGCTAAAACAGGAGCACAAAATAGGTTTAATATTTTTTGAAGGTTTTAAAGGTAGCACACGAACAATTTACTTGGAGTGGTGGTGAAATACCACGTATAGGACGGTATGGTGGACACAAATGGCAGGTTTTTTGGTTCAGGGTTAGATGCGCGAGTAGAGCTCATACTCATTACATGGTTTTGGCTAGCAATGCTAGGTAGCAATCATAAGAGTTGAGGGGAAACTAAGAAATATACATATGATAAAACCAACCATGCAATCTTCATCGAAAGCACAAACGATCTTAACTTGTGAATGCTAAGTTTATGAGCTAATAGGCAAATTCCTCTTTCTTATACTAGCATCTCAAAATATTATTTCTACTGGCCCATGCTAAGTTTGCCAAAATCAACTAGATTAACTTGATGATCTCCAGAGTGACACCAAATACTAACAACAAGCTCAGCCATATGACAGAAATTGAAAACTAAAATAAGGTGTGCAGAAAGTAAATGATGAAACTTCTCATTAATATTTCAAATCGGCAACTCACACCAAGGGATAATACGAAAACCAACAAAGGAGAGATACTTCCATACTGCAAACCATCCTATATGATAACTTCTCTACTCATGATATGACTCTACTGAAAAGGTAAAAAGATGAAAGATACTGATGTGTGTAACATCCCAAGTATGAAAACTACCCCTAGAATGTTTGATTTCCTGTTTAATTAAAGTATTGCATCATGTCATCATTTTACTCCCTTGTTTGCATTTGTTTAATGTTTGTTTGCACCTGTTTTTATTTGTTTTCATAATGAAATCCAAACAATATTCAACTTTGTTTTCATACTTGCTCTGTTACAACCTTTTAAATAAAAATCTCAAATAAAAACAACCAATTTGTTTTCATATCATTCCATAATGAATCAACTAATAAAATGATGCTTTTATACCAATTAAGTAATTCCAAATTGCTTTCAAATTCAAAGCATCTTCAAACAGCACCTCATTTGAAAATCATATAAATACCAAACAAATTCTAATCACAATTGTTCTATTTTTTTGAATAGGGGTCACCCTAATAAAAAAAACCTGTTTTCAATATTAATTCATTAATTAACAAATTATTCCATTTCAAGCCAAATGTATTCAAACAGAACCCAATTTGGAATTATAAAAATAATAACCAAAACATTTTTATACTCTTTGTTTCCAATTAAATCATTTGGGTCACTCTATTAAAGTGTTGGTTTTAATAATCATTTTAACTATTCAAAATCATCTAAATTTGGTTTATTTCCAAACAGCACAAAAATTTAAACATTTTTGAAATCCAAACTTGGTAATTGGTTGAAATTGACATAATAAGCTCACCCTAATTTTCTAGGATTTTTCCTAACACTAAAACCTAACAATCTCTTCCATTTCTGTTTTGCTACAAAAAAAACAGAAAAAGCAAAAACAAAATAGGAAAAAGAAAACTGCAGCGCGCGCAGCACCTAACCTTCGCGGCCCAGCCCACCTCTTTTCTTCCGCGCGCAGCCCAGCCCAACCACTTAAGCAGCATACCGCTTCGTTTTTTTCCCTTTCCTTCTAATCCATCGTCGTGCTCGTGTACGGCGCCCATCCGGTGGTGCCATGGCGGACGCGGTCACGCCCCGACGGCCAGGAGCCACTGCAGACCCCTATAAAGCCGCCCTAGGGCCGCGTGCCGTGCCCTAGCTAACCCTAGCCCCCTCCCCTCGAGCTCCCGCCGCCGTCTACCCCTCTCACGGCCACCTCCCACTCTCTGTCCCTCTCAACGGAATCGCCGTCGCCTGAATCCGCCCGTACCACGTCCACCACGCTGCACCACCCCACCTCCTATCTACAGAAACCAAACCCCCACCTCTCCAGCTCCCGTTTGGACACCGCGGCTTCCCGGGAAATCAGCCACATCACCGCCGCCATCTTCGACGTCTCCGGCCACCGTGGCGCAACCTCTGAATCTCTGCTCGCCGTCGTCGCTACGGTACCCCTCGCCGTGGTCTAACCACGGGGATCGAATCGCCTCTCCTTCCTCGACAGTCTGGACACCTTCGTGGACCTCGCCGCCGTCTGGATCGTCGCCGCCGTCCACGGATTCGCCGCTGTCGCCGTCGAGCTCGCTGCACCGGACCTCTGCCTCATCTGCAGCCGCTGGTGAGCTCGCCGTGCTTCTCCTCCCTCCCTCTATGCCGTGGTCGCGAGCACGCACACGATCTGCTCAGCCACACGCGAACACCACCACGGCGCAGCACTGCCCCGTCGATCGCCACCGTCGAGCGTTTGACTCCGTCGGGTTCAGTCATGCTTCCGTCAGAAAATTCAGAAGCGCGAGCAACCTCTTACCTTGTCCGTGTTGTGTTACCTGACAACGAACTGAAGGCCACCTCACTGGTTCAGTGCTTTGCACGCACGGGGGAGGTCGCGGGCTCGATCCCTGGCTCTCCCCTGGGATAATATCCCCTCTTTTTTCCGCGCCACGCTGACAGGGTGGCCCCCCTGTCAGCCGCACCGTTGCCACGCGTGCTCTGCGTGGGCCTCGCTGGCCCAGGGCCCCCCTGGCAGTGTCTAGTGTATCCCTGGGTGCGGTAACAAAAGTTTCCAACACATTTTCTGTCCTAAAAACTAATTCTTTTAAATTGCAAATTAATCCCTAAAATTAAAACCTTAATAACTTTTAAAAAATAACTCCAAATAATAAACTTTAAATATGTTTGTTGTTCTAAATTTAATTGCCTATCCAAATAATCCAATGGTGTACTGTTTTGAAATTTCCAAATGCATTTAAATTTCAAATTCAAACAATTCAATTGCAAATTTCTAAAATCCATAACTAATTCATTCTTAATCCAATAAATGCAAATAAAATATGTTTTCCATGCTATTTCAACTCACCTTTTCAAATATAATTTTTTGTTTCATGTTTTGAATAATTAAAATTGCCTAAACAATTTAAACCTTGTTTAATTCCTTTAATGTTGTTAAATTCATAACTTGCCCAAATTTAATTATTCTTGAACATGCAAAATATGTTTTCAAACCGTCAAAGTGTGAACTTTTCAAATGTGAGTTTGAATTTATGTTTTGAACAAATAAAAATTCAATTAAATTCAAACTTGTTTTAAAATCTTTTAAAACTTGTTTAATATTGGTTAATTCATAATAAATTCATCCTAACTCCTATTTCAATAATTGAAACATGTAATCCAACTAAAATTTGATGTTCTTTTCAAATATAAATGTTGTTAATTGTTTTGAACACTTTAACTTGATGAAAACAACAATTTCTTGTGTGACATCTTTAAGTAACCAAACATTTCCAAACTTGTTTTATTCTTTTTCCACTTGCATCTTTTGTTGTTATTTTTGTTGTTATCATCATGCATGCATCATGCTAACAACTTTCACATGATAATTAAATTGTAGATCATTTGTTTCCACTTAATTCATGGACTCTTGCCATATGCAATCCAATTGCATATGGGTCCATTTAAATTGTGTTACCATGTTAGCAAGTTTATTTTGATGCAACCATTAACTTGACATGCATCATCCCATGATTGTGCACTATGCCATGATATTGATTGCCTACCTTTTCTGCATTGTCTGTTTGCTTCTTCTCGGATAAACGACGATGTTGAGACCGACGATCCTTACGACACCCCTTCTATGGAGTTAGCTCAGTACCAGGCTACTTGGTTTGCAGGCAAATTATCACTCACATGAACCACTGTGTTCCTTTCAACATTGGTTACCGATACTTTCCGTTGTTCTTTTCTGCTAGCCTTAGTAGTAGTTGTTTCTGTTACGAACCTATCACATGAATCCCTTAACCCTGATATTGCCTCACCTCCACTCCTATCACCCCTTTGGTTGAGCCAGTGTCTTACTAGCATGCTTAGGTTGTTTTGCTCGAGTCTGTTACCCGTTACTTTCTGTTGCTATTCCTATTACGTTTTGGGGGCTCGATGTTTAATCCATCAATCATGCTAATGTTATTATCAATAATAATTTTGATGATAAGGCACCGGCAGGAGGCCCTTTGTGGTTTTGAGGCCTGCTAGTGTCGACCCTAATAGGAAAAGGGTCTTTTCTACTGATCCATGATGAGCGCACTACCCGCATGTGGGAAGCGAGTATGGGCGCCCCCCTCAACTTGACTCGATTCGCATCTCCACTAGTAGAGAAGTGCCTTTCTATGAAACAGATTCTGTGGCGCATGGATTTTTGGTGCGCCACAGAAATATATTTTTGTGGCGCCCGGGTTGTCATGCGCCACAGAAAAGAGGCATTCTGTGGCGCACGGGACCGTGGTGCGCCACAGAAAACAGGAATTCTGTGGCGCACCGGATAGGGGTGCGCCACAGAAATAAGTTGGGGGCCCACACCATGATTGCCACACTCCTATTCTGTGGCGCATGGTGGTTAGTGCGCCACAGAAATATGACATTTCTGTGGCGCACCCCCCCTTGGTGCGCCACAGAATTCCCATCCGAAAAAATTCTGTCCACACGCACCAACTCCACCCCCCCCGGGAACGCCTTTTCTAGTTTTTGACGGAAGAGTTGGCGGTCTAAAAAGCATCAAAAAATAAATCCCTTATAGATGCACGGAGAGTTTAATGTCTACTTTTTTATCAAATTTTGAAATATGTATTTCGACTTTCTGAGCAAAAGTTTTATAAAAAAAGTAAAATGGGCATAACTTTTGCATACGATGTCGAAAAAAAATGATCAAGATATTAAAAAAAACTAGAGAGAAAAAGGAACAAAAGTTATGGCCGTTTTAAGATTTTGACTAGAAAATAAAAAAAAAGAAAAAAAAATTCTGTGGCGCACCAAGGGGGGGTGCGCCACAGAATTGGGAGGCAGAATTCGAAATCTGCCTCCTCCCCTCCTTTTCTTCCCTTCTCCCCTCCACTTCTCCTCCACTTCTCATCTTCTACCTCTCCTCTCCTCCACCTCTCCTCCTCCTCCACCACCACCACCACCATCACCACCACCACCTCTCCTCCTTCTCCTCCTCCTCCTCCACCACCACCACCATCCTCCTCCTCCTCCTCCTCCTCCACCACCACCACCACCACCACCACCTCCGGTGAGCTCCTCCTCCTCCTCCACCACCACCTCTCCTCCTCCTCTTTCTCCTCCTCCTCCACCACCACCTCTCCTCCTCCTCCTCCTTCTCCTCCTCTATCACCACCACCTCTCCCCCTCCTCCTCCTCCTCCTCCTCCTCCTCCACCACCACCACCTCCGACGATCTTCTCCTTCTCCTCCCCACCAACTCCGGTGACCCCCATCCTCCACCCACCAACTCCGGCGAGCATCCGACGAAATCCGGCGAAATTTCGAAATTTCGAAAATTTCCCGCGGCCAGATCTGGCCGCCTTTTTTTTTTGAAATTCAAAAAAAAATTCTGTGGCGCACCCCCCTTGGTGCGCCACAGAATTGCAAATTTCTGTGGCGCACGGCTGAGGTGCGCCACAGAATTGACATTTCTGTGGCGCACGGCTGAGGTGCGCCACAGAAAAAAAAAATAGTGGCGTGTATTCTGTGGCGCACCCCTCTGGCCCCTAGGTGCGCCACAGAATCCCATTTTGGTGCGCCACAGAAAGGCCTTTTTCTACTAGTGCTCGTCCAAATCGCCTCATTTAGTTCGGGTTTTCCATTTGCTGCATGCATGATCTTGCGAGCCCTTGGATCCCGGGTGGAACTTTCGTAGTCGGCATATAGGGGGACACGTTCTTAGAGTGCTATGAGGGTCCATTTTCTTCTGGGCTCGATTAGCCGTGCGCCCAAGGTTCTTTGGGCTTGATGCGAAGAAGAGTTGAGTTGTGTAGAGTACCCCGCTTGGTGGGAGGCATCCCATCTGGCGGGTTATTCTTGCGTGTACGGCCAAATTGGTGCAACCCTGCAGGGATAATCTTCTCGAGAAGCCGTGTTTTCCGCGGTTATGGATTACTTGGTGAAAGTACTGGCTAACAAGTACTCAGGACAACTTAAACCTAATGTTTAACAACTTTACACCCAATGATTAACAACTTGACTAGTAATAGGCTTATTGACACAATAATCTGAACCATCATTAATCCAACTGTGTGAGTTATCCTCGGATTGCTTCTTTGGATAAGGGGCGAGATCCAGGATTGGTTTGTTTGGAGTTAGTTGATAGGTTGGTTACAATACTCGATCTTATCTCCTTTCTGTTAGCCGGAAGTGGTAGAATCTCTGTAGTTGGTTAGTGCAGCCAGTTGCAGCATCTTTTATATCCCCTCTCTTCCGTTGAACCCAAGGCATCTGTGCTTGGTGTTGACGGTTTACACTTTGGTGAACTGTGAGTCTTGCTTGCCAGTACGTTTATGTACTGACCCCTTTGGGGCTGTGGTTTCCGCAGACGACGTTTCCGAGGATCTACATGGTGGCTACTACGTGGAGTATGACGAGACTGCTGACGAGTAGATAGCGGACCCGGGCAGGATCCGAGACTTCGTGGATGGCCTCCGTCTTTTCGTTTCCGGCCTCTTAGGACTATTTGGATCTTGTCTGTACGCAGACCTTTTGAATGCTTCCGCTGTATTGTAATGATGTATTGTTGGCGCATGTGCCCTCTGAATAATTGTATTTGCTATCTCTGCTATAATGAGAGCCATTTGCAAGTTATTTCAATCTTTTGTGTCGTAGAGATCTGTTGTGATATCCGTTGTTCAACGCTGTTGACGTACCATGTGTGATTGGTATGAAGTACGTCGACAGTAGTGCCTTTGATCTCTAGTGGATAGTTTACATCGACGATGGAATAGCGGAGCTTGGTTGTCGCACATAAGTGCTGGCCTACTCGAGAGCGAGGATGTGGGAGCAGGTATGCCCCATAATCCAAGCATCTGCTATCCAGTTCGGCTCGATGAGTATCCCCTAGAAATCAGGGTACGACAAATGGTATCAGAGCCTGTCTGCCTGTAGGATCCCTTTTACTGGTCGCAGTTTGAGTCTAGAAACTATTTTGTAGCTATATAGGAAAAATGAAACGTGAGAGTAGGAATTCTGTTCTTTTTCTTCTTTCCCCACCCACCCTCCCTTTTCTGGTAAGGAAGTGCAACGTTGTTTTCTCTTCTCACCTAAACTTTCAAGTTAGGATTTCACGAATTCTGGTTTCTCTAGGATGATTATATCTACTAGACCATAGGAATGGAGGTGGTTGTGACATGATTTATCATGTTGCCTACTCACGATTGAGAACGGAGGCGTGTAAGCCCCGGAAGCAGATCCTCTATTCCTTAAGCAGTAGATATTGATCCTTTAGAAGCCCGGAAGGGTTTTCCGTAGTACCTCAGGAGTTTTGTTCTCGTTTTCCCCGATGTTGATATCCTGTTCTTCTCAACATCCTTTTCGTCCGTTAAAATCCTGTTGTTGTTTTCCACTTCAATTCTTCTACCGGCGTCTAATCAAAACTTCCCAAATCTCAAGTCTATCTGGCCAGAAAGGTTGTTGTTGTTTCGAAAACTACCAGGCTATGAGAGCTGGCATTCCTATCACCTGGGGTTGTTTCGAGGAAGCATTCCTGAATCACCACATTCCAGATAGTCTATTCTCCAAATGAATCAAGTTCTATCCAGCTATACACCGTCGATACAAAAACCTCTTCCTTCAATTGAAAATCTTTCGGTGGTTTGCTAATTCCCTGACGTCTATCCAATGTGCACGATGTGTTTCACGTGTCACAACTCAAGAGGATCTTCCCAAGAAGTATCCGGACCTTTTCTTTTCTCAGCAGGAATCTCGGGGAGCGATTCCTTCAAGGGGGGCGTTTTGTAACATCCCAAGTATGAAAACTACCCCTAGAATGTTAGATTTCCTGTTTAATTAAAGTATTGCATCATGTTATCATTTTACTCCCTTGTTTGCATTTGTTTACTGTTTGTTTGCACCTGTTTTTATTTGTTTTCATAATGAAATCCAAACAATATTCAACTTTGTTTTCATACTTGCTCTGTTACAACCTTTTAAATAAAAATCTCAAATAAAAACAACCAATTTGTTTTCATATCATTCCATAATGAATCAACTAATAAAATGATGCTTTTATATCAATTAAGTAATTCCAAATTGCTTTCAAATTCAAAGCATCTTCAAACAGCACCTCATTTGAAAATTATAAAAATACCAAACAAATTCTAATCACAATTGTTCTATTTTTTTTAATAGGGGTCACCCTAATAAAAAAAACCTGTTTTCAATATTAATTCATTAATTAACAAATTATTCCATTTCAAGCCAAATGTATTCAAACAGAACCCAATTTGGAATTATAAAAATAATAACCAAAACATTTTTATACTCTTTGTTTCCAATTAAATCATTTGGGTCACTCTATTAAAGTGTTGGTTTTAATAATCATTTTAACTATTCAAAATCATCTAAATTTGGTTTATTTCCAAACAGCACAAAAATTTAAACATTTTTTAAATCCAAACTTGGTAATTGGTTGAAATTGACATAATAAGCTCACCCTAATTTTCTAGGATTTTTCCTAACACTAAAACCTAACAATCTCTTCCATTTCTGTTTTGCTACAAAGAAAAAACAGAAAAAGCAAAAACAAAATAGGAAAAAGAAAACTGCAGCGCGCGCAGCACCTAACCTTCGCGGCCCAGCCCACCTCTTTTCTTCCGCGCGCAGCCCAGCCCAACCACTTAAGCAGCATACCGCTTTGTTTTTTCCCTTTCCTTCTAATCCATCGTCGTGCTCGTGTACGGCGCCCATCCGGTGGTGCCACGGCGGACGCGGTCACGCCCCGACGGCCAGGAGCCACTGCAGACCCCTATAAAGCCGCCCTAGGGCCGCGCGCCGTGCCCTAGCTAACCCTAGCCCCCTCCCCTCGAGCTCCCGCCGCCGTCTACCCCTCTCACGGCCACCTCCCACTCTCTGTCCCTCTCAACGGAATCGCCGTCGCCTGAATCTGCCCGTACCACGTCCACCACGCTGCGCCACCCCACCTCCTACCTACAGAAACCTAACCCCCACCTCTCCAGCTCCCGTTTGGACACCGCGGCTTCCCGGGAGATCAGCCACATCACCGCCGCCATCTTCGACGTCTCCGGCCACCGTGGCGCAACCTCTGAATCTCTGCTCGCCGTCGTCGCTATGGTACCCCTCGCCGTGGTCTAACCACGGGGATCGAATCTCCTCTCCTTCCTCGACAGTCTGGACACCTTCGTGGACCTCGCCGCCGTCTGGATCGTCGCCGCCGTCCATGGATTCGCCGCTGTCGCCGTCGAGCTCGCTGCACCGGACCTCTGCCTCATCTGCAGCCGCTGGTGAGCTCGCCGTGCTTCTCCTCCCTCCCTCTCTGTCGTGGTCGCGAGCACGCACACGATCTGCTCAGCCACACGCGAACACCACCACGGCGCAGCACTGCCCCGTCGATCGCCGCCGTCGAGCGTTTGACTCCGTCGGGTTCAGTCATGCTTCCGTCAGAAAATTCAGAAGCGCGAGCAACCTCTTACCTTGTCCGTGTTGTGTTACCTGACAACGAACTGAAGGCCACCGCACTGGTTCAGTGCTTTGCACGCACGGGGGAGGTCGCGGGCTCGATCCCTGGCTCTCCCCTGGGATAATATCCCCTCTTTTTTCCGCGCCACGCTGACAGGGTGGCCCCCCTGTCAGCCGTACCGTTGCCACGCGTGCTCTGCGTGGGCCTCGCTGGCCCAGGGCCCCCCTGGCAGTGTCTAGTGTATCCCTGGGTGCGGTAACAAAAGTTTCCAACACATTTTCTGTCCTAAAAACTAATTCTTTTAAATTGCAAATTAATCCCTAAAATTAAAACCTTAATAACTTTTAAAATATAACTCCAAATAATAAACTTTAAATATGTTTGTTGTTCTAAATTTAATTGCCTATCCAAATAATCCAATGGTGTACTGTTTTGAAATTTCCAAATGCATTTAAATTTCAAATTCAAATAATTCAATTGCAAATTTCTAAAATCCATAACTAATTCATTCTTAATCCAATAAATGCAAATAAAATATGTTTTCCATGCTATTTCAACTCACCTTTTCAAATATAATTTTTTGTTTCATGTTTTGAATAATTAAAATTGCCTAAACAATTTAAACCTTGTTTAATTCCTTTAATGTTGTTAAATTCATAACTTGCCCAAATTTAATTATTCTTGAACATGCAAAATATGTTTTCAAACCGTCAAAGTGTGAACTTTTCAAATGTGAGTTTGAATTTATGTTTTGAACAAATAAAAATTCAATTAAATTCAAACTTGTTTTAAAATCTTTTAAAACTTGTTTAATATTGTTTAATTCATAATAAATTCATCCTAACTCCTATTTCAATAATTGAAACATGTAATCCAACTAAAATTTGATGTTCTTTTCAAATATAAATGTTGTTAATTGTTTTGAACACTTTAACTTGATGAAAACAACAATTGCTTGTGTGACATCTTTAAGTAACCAAACATTTCCAAACTTGTTTTATTCTTTTTCCACTTGCATCTTTTGTTGTTATTTTTGTTGTTATCATCATGCATGCATCATGCTAACAACTTTCACATGATAATTAAATTGTAGATCATTTGTTTCCACTTAATTCATGGACTCTTGCCATATGCAATCCAATTGCATATGGGTCCATTTAAATTGTGTTACCATGTTAGCAAGTTTATTTTGATGCAACCATTAACTTGACATGCATCATCCCATGATTGTGCACTATGCCATGATATTGATTGCCTACCTTTTCTGCATTGTCTGTTTGCTTCTTCTTGGATAAACGACGACGTTGAGACCGACGATCCTTACGACACCCCTTCTATGGAGTTAGCTCAGTACCAGGCTACTTGGTTTGCAGGCAAGTTATCACTCACATGAACCACTGTGTTCCTTTCAACATTGGTTACCGATACTTTCCGTTGTTCTTTTCTGCTAGCCTTAGTAGTAGTTGTTTCTGTTACGAACCTATCACATGAATCCCTTAACCCTGATATTGCCTCACCTCCACTCCTATCACCCCTTTGGTTGAGCCAGTGTCTTACTAGCATGCTTAGGTTGTTTTGCTCGAGTCTGTTACCCGTTACTTTCTGTTGCTATTCCTATTACGTTCTGGGGGCTCGATGTTTAATCAATCAATCATGCTAATGTTATTATCAATAATAATTTTGATGATAAGGCACCGGCAGGAGGCCCTTTGTGGTTTTGAGGCCTGCTAGTGTCGACCCTAATAGGAAAAGGGTCTTGTCTACTGATCCATGATGAGCGCACTACCCGCATGTGGGAAGCGAGTATGGGCGCCCCCCTCAACTTGACTCGATTCGCATCTCCACTAATAGAGAAGTGCCTTTCTATGAAACAGATTCTGTGGCGCATGGCTTTTTGGTGCGCCACAGAAATATATTTTTGTGGCGCACGGGTTGTCATGCGCCACAGAAAAGAGGCATTCTGTGGCGCACGGGACCGTGGTGCGCCACAGAAAACAGGAATTCTGTGGTGCACCGGATAGGGGTGCGCCACAGAAATAAGTTGGGGGCCCACACCATGATTGCCACACTCCTATTCTGTGGCGCATGGTGGTTAGTGCGCCACAGAAATATGACATTTCCGTGGCGCACCCCCCCTTGGTGCGCCACAGAATTCCCATCCGAAAAAATTCTGTCCACACGCACCAACTCCACCCCCCCCCGGGAACGCCTTTTCTAGTTTTTGACGGAAGAGTTGGCGGTCTAAAAAGCATCAAAAAATAAATCCCTTATAGATGCACGAAGAGTTTAATGTCTACTTTTTTATCAAATTTTGAAATATGTATTTCGACTTTCTGAGCAAAAGTTTTATAAAAAAAGTAAAATGGGCATAAATTTTGCATACGATGTCGAAAAAAAATGATCAAGATATTAAAAAAAACTAGAGAGAAAAAGGAACAAAAGTTATGGCCGTTTTAAGATTTTGACTAGAAAATAAAAAAAAGAAAAAAAAATCTGTGGCGCACCAAGGGGGGGTGCGCCACAGAATTGGGAGGCAGAATTCGAAATCTGCCTCCTCCCTTCTTTTCTTCCCTTCTCCCCTCCACTTCTCATCTTCTACCTCTCCTCTCCTCCACCTCTCCTCCTCCTCTACCACCACCACCACCATCACCAACACCACCTCTCCTCCTTCTCCTCCTCCTCCTCCACCACCACCACCATCACCACCACCACCACCACCATCCTCCTCCTCCTCCTCCTCCTCCTCCTCCACCACCACCACCACCACCACCTCCTCCGGTGAGCTCCTCCTCCTCCTCCACCACCACCTCTCCTCCTCCTCCTCCTCTATCACCACCACCTCTCCTCCTCCTCCTCCTCCTCCTCTTCCTCCTCCTCCTCCACCACCACCACCTCCGGCGATCTTCTCCTTCTCCTCGCCACCAACTCCGGTGACCCCCATCCTCCACCCACCAACTCCAGCGAGCATCCGACGAAATCCGGCGAAATTTCGAAATTTCGAAAATTTCCCGCGGCCAGATCTGGCCGCCTTTTTTTT
Source organism: Alopecurus myosuroides (assembly GCA_028641055.1). NCBI lineage: Eukaryota > Viridiplantae > Streptophyta > Magnoliopsida > Poales > Poaceae > Alopecurus > Alopecurus myosuroides. The sequence goes on from CM054058.1 coordinate 52,169,329, forward strand.
TGAAATTCAAAAAAAAATCTGTGGCGCACCCCCCCTTGGTGCGCCACAGAATTGCAAATTTCTGTGGCGCACGGCTGAGGTGCGCCACAGAATTGACATTTCTGTGGCGCACGGCTGAGGTGCGCCACAGAAAAAAAATTAGTGGCGTGTATTCTGTGGCGCACCCCTCTGGCCCCTAGGTGCGCCACAGAATCCCATTTTGGTGCGCCACAGAAAGGCCTTTTTCTACTAGTGCTCGTCCAAATCGCCTCATTTAGTTCGGGTTTTCCATTTGCTGCATGCATGATCTTGCGAGCCCTTGGATCCCGGGTGGAACTCTCGTAGTCGGCATATAGGGGGACACGTTCTTAGAGTGCTATGAGGGTCCATTTTCTTCTGGGCTCGATTAGCCGTGCGCCCAAGGTTCTTTGGGCTTGATGCGAATAAGAGTTGAGTTGTGTAGGGTACCCCGCTTGGTGGGAGGCATCCCATCTGGCGGGTTATTCTTGCGTGTACGGCCAAATTGGTGCAACCCTGCAGGGATAATCTTCTCGAGAAGCCGTGTTTTCCGCGGTTATGGATTACTTGGTGAAAGTACTGGCTAACAAGTACTCAGGACAACTTAAACCTAATGTTTAACACCTTTACACCCAATGATTAACAACTTGACTAGTAATAGGCTTATTGACACAATAATCTGAACCATCATTAATCCAACTGTGTGAGTTATCCTCGGATTGCTTCTTTGGATAAGGGGCGAGATCCAGGATGGGTTTGTTTGGAGTTAGTTGATAGGTTGGTTACAATACTCAATCTTATCTCCTTTCTGTTAGCCGGAAGTGGTAGAATCTCTGTAGTTGGTTAGTGCAGCCAGTTGCAGCATCTTTTATATCCCCTCTCTTCCGTTGAACCCAAGGCATCTGTGCTTGGTGTTGACGGTTTACACTTTGGTGAACTGTGAGTCTTGCTTGCCAGTACGTTTATGTACTGACCCCTTTGGGGTTGTGGTTTCCGCAGACGACGTTTCCGAGGATCTACATGGTGGCTACTACGTGGAGTATGACGAGACTGTTGACGAGTAGATAGCGGACCTGGGCAGGATCCGAGATTTCGTGGATGGGCTCCGTCTTTTCGTTTCCGGCCTCTTAGGCCTATTTGGATCTTGTCTGTACTCAGACCTTTTGAATGCTTCCGCTGTATTGTAATGATGTATTGTTGGGGCATGTGCCCTCTGAATGATTGTATTTGCTATCTCTGCTCTAATGAGAGCCATTTGCAAGTTATTTCAATCTTTTGTGTCGTAGAGATCTGTTGTGATATCCGTTGTTCAACGCTATTGACGTACCATGTGTGATTGGTATGAAGTACGTCGACACTAGTGCCTTTGATCTCTAGTGGATAGTTTACATCGACGATGGAATAGCGGAGCTTGGTTGTCGCACATAAGTGATGGCCTACTCGAGAGCGAGGATGTGGGAGCAGGTATGCCCCATAATCCAAGCATCTGCTATCCAGTTCGGCCCGATGAGTATCCCCTAGAAATCAGGGTACGACAAATGGTATCAGAGCCTGTCTGCCTGTAGGATCCCTTTTACTGGTCGCAGTTTGAGTCTAGAAACTATTTTGTAGCTATATAGGAAAAATGAAACGTGAGAGTAGGAATTCTGTTCTTTTTCTTCTTTCCCCACCCACCCTCCCTTTTCTGGTAAGGAAGTGCAACGTTGTTTTCTCTTCTCACCTAAACTTTCAAGTTAGGATTTCACGAATTCTGGTTTCTCTAGGATGATTATATCTACTAGACCATAGGAATGGAGATGGTTGTGACATGATTTATCATGTTGCCTACTCACGATTGAGAACGGAGGCGTGTAAGCCCCGGAAGCAGATCCTTTAGAAGACCGGATGGGTTTTCCGTAGTACCTCAGGAGTTTTGTTCTTGTTTTCCCCGATGTTGATATCCTGTTCTTCTCAACATCCTTTTCGTCCGTTAAAATCATGTTGTTGTTTTCCACTTCAATTCTTCTACCGGCGTCTAATCAAAACTTCCCAAATCTCAAGTCTATGTGGCCAGAAAGGTTGTTGTTGTTTCGAAAACTACCAGGCTATGAGAGCTGGCATTCCTATCACCTGGGGTTGTTTCGAGGAAGCATTCCTGAATCACCACATTCCAGATAGTCTATTCTCCAAATGAATCAAGTTCTATCCAGCTATACACCCTCGATACAAAAACCTCTTCCTTCAATTGAAAATGTTTCGGTGGTTTGCTAATTCCCTGATGTCTATCCAATGTGCACGATGTGTTTCACGTGTCACAACTCAAGAGGATCTTCCCAAGAAGTATCCGGACCTTTTCTTTTCTCAGCAGGAATCTCGGGGAGTGATTCCTTCAAGGGGGGCGTTTTGTAACATCCCAAGTATGAAAACTACCCCTAGAATGTTAGATTTCCTGTTTAATTAAAGTATTCCATCATGTCATCATTTTACTCCCTTGTTTGCATTTGTTTACTGTTTGTTTGCACCTGTTTTTATTTGTTTTCATAATGAAATCCAAACAATATTCAACTTTGTTTTCATACTTGCTCTGTTACAACCTTTTAAATAAAAATCTCAAATAAAAACAACCAATTTGTTTTCATATCATTCCATAATGAATCAACTAATAAAATGATGCTTTTATATCAATTAAGTAATTCCAAATTGCTTTCAAATTCAAAGCATCTTCAAACAGCACCTCATTTGAAAATTATAAAAATACCAAACAAATTCTAATCACAATTGTTCTATTTTTTTTAATAGGCGTCACCCTAATAAAAAAACCCTGTTTTCAATATTAATTCATTAATTAACAAATTATTCCATTTCAAGCCAAATGTATGCAAACAGAACCCAATTTGGAATTATAAAAATAATAACCAAAACATTTTTATACTCTTTGTTTCCAATTAAATCATTTGGGTCACTCTATTAAAGTGTTGGTTTTAATAATCATTTTAACTATTCAAAATCATCTAAATTTGGTTTATTTCCAAACAGCACAAAAATTTAAACATTTTTGAAATCCAAACTTGGTAATTGGTTGAAATTGACATAATAAGCTCACCCTAATTTTCTAGGATTTTTCCTAACACTAAAACCTAACAATCTCTTCCATTTCTGTTTTGCTACAAAAAAAACAGAAAAAGCAAAAACAAAATAGGAAAAAGAAAACTGCAGCGCGCGCAGCACCTAACCTTTGTGGCCCAGCCCACCTCTTTTCTTCCGCGCGCAGCCCAGCCCAACCACTTAAGCAGCATACCGCTTCGTTTTTTTTCCCTTTCCTTCTAATCCATCGTCGTGCTCGTGTACGGCGCCCATCCGGCGGTGCCACGGCGGACGCGGTCACGCCCCGACGGCCAGGAGCCACTGCAGACCCCTATAAAGCCGCCCTAGGGCCGCGCGCCGTGCCCTAGCTAACCCTAGCCCCCTCCCCTCGAGCTCCCGCTGCCGTCTACCCCTCTCACGGCCACCTCCCACTCTCTGTCCCTCTCAACGGAATCGTCGTCGCCTGAATCCGCCCGTACCATGTCCACCACGCTGCGCCACCCCACCTCCTACCTACAGAAACCAAACCCCCACCTCTCCAGCTCCCGTTTGGACACCGCGGCTTCCCGGGAGATCAGCCACATCACCGCCGCCATCTTCGACGTCTCCGGCCACCGTGGCGCAACCTCTGAATCTCTGCTCGCCGTCGTTGCTACGGTACCCCTCGCCGTGGTCTAACCACGGGGATCGAATCGCCTCTCCTTCCTCGACAGTCTGGACACCTTCGTGGACCTCGCCGCCGTCTGGATCGTCGCCGCCGTCCACGGATTCGCCGCTGTCGCCGTCGAGCTCGCTGCACCGGACCTCTGCCTTATCTGCAGCCGCTGGTGAGCTCGCCGTGCTTCTCCTCCCTCCCTCTATGTCGTGGTCGCGAGCACGCACACGATCTGCTCAGCCACACGCGAACACCACCACGGCGCAGCACTGCCCCGTCGATCGCCGCCGTCGAGCGTTTGACTCCGTCGGGTTCAGTCATGCTTCCGTCAGAAAATTCAGAAGCGCGAGCAACCTCTTACCTTGTCCGTGTTGTGTTACCTGACAACGAACTGAAGGCCACCGCACTGGTTCAGTGCTTTGCACGCATGGGGGAGGTCGCGGGCTCGATCCCTGGCTCTCCCCTGGGATAATATCCCCTCTTTTTTCCGCGCCACGCTGACAGGGTGGCCCCCCTGTCAGCCGCACCGTTGCCACGCGTGCTCTGCGTGGGCCTCGCTGGCCCAGGGCCCCCCTGGCAGTGTCTAGTGTATCCCTGGGTGCGGTAACAAAAGTTTCCAACACATTTTCTGTCCTAAAAACTAATTCTTTTAAATTGCAAATTAATCCCTAAAATTAAAACCTTAATAACTTTTAAAAAATAACTCCAAATAATAAACTTTAAATATGTTTGTTGTTCTAAATTTAATTGCCTATCCAAATAATCCAATGGTGTACTGTTTTGAAATTTCCAAATGCATTTAAATTTCAAATTCAAATAATTCAATTGCAAATTTCTAAAATCCATAACTAATTCATTCTTAATCCAATAAATGCAAATAAAATATGTTTTCCATGCTATTTCAACTCACCTTTTCAAATATAATTTTTTGTTTCATGTTTTGAATAATTAAAATTGCCTAAACAATTTAAACCTTGTTTAATTCCTTTAATGTTGTTAAATTCATAACTTGCCCAAATTTAATTATTCTTGAACATGCAAAATATGTTTTCAAACCGTCAAAGTGTGAAATTTTCAAATGTGAGTTTGAATTTATGTTTTGAACAAATAAAAATTCAATTAAATTCAAACTTGTTTTAAAATCTTTTAAAACTTGTTTAATATTGTTTAATTCATAATAAATTCATCCTAACTCCTATTTCAATAATTGAAACATGTAATCCAACTAAAATTTGATGTTCTTTTCAAATATAAATGTTGTTAATTGTTTTGAACACTTTAACTTGATGAAAACAACAATTGCTTGTGTGACATCTTTAAGTAACCAAACATTTCCAAACTTGTTTTATTCTTTTTCCACTTGCATCTTTTGTTGTTATTTTTGTTGTTATCATCATGCATGCATCATGCTAACAACTTTCACATGATAATTAAATTGTAGATCATTTGTTTCCACTTAATTCATGGACTCTTGCCATATGCAATCCAATTGCATATGGGTCCATTTAAATTGTGTTACCATGTTAGCAAGTTTATTTTGATGCAACCATTAACTTGACATGCATCATCCCATGATTGTGCACTATGCCATGATATTGATTGCCTACCTTTTCTGCATTGTCTGTTTGCTTCTTCTCGGATAAACGACGACGTTGAGACCGACGATCCTTACGACACCCCTTCTATGGAGTTAGCTCAGTACCAGGCTACTTGGTTTGCAGGCAAGTTATCACTCACATGAACCACTTTGTTCCTTTCAACATTGGTTACCGATACTTTCCGTTGTTCTTTTCTGCTAGCCTTAGTAGTAGTTGTTTCTGTTACGAACCTATCACATGAATCCCTTAACCCTGATATTGCCTCACCTCCACTCCTATCACCCCTTTGGTTGAGCCAGTGTCTTACTAGCATGCTTAGGTTGTTTTGCTCGAGTCTGTTACCCGTTACTTTCTGTTGCTATTCCTATTACGTTCTGGGGGCTCGATGTTTAATCAATCAATCATGCTAATGTTATTATCAATAATAATTTTGATGATAAGGCACCGGCAGGAGGCCCTTTGTGGTTTTGAGGCCTGCTAGTGTCGACCCTAATAGGAAAAGGGTCTTGTCTACTGATCCATGATGAGCGCACTACCCGCATGTGGGAAGCGAGTATGGGCGCCCCCCTCAACTTGACTCGATTCGCATCTCGTCCAAATCGCCTCATTTAGTTCGGGTTTTCCATTTGCTGCATGCATGATCTTGCGAGCCCTTGGATCCCGGGTGGAACTTTCGTAGTCGGCATATAGGGGGACACGTTCTTAGAGTGCTATGAGGGTCCATTTTCTTCTGGGCTCGATTAGCCGTGCGCCCAAGGTTCTTTGGGCTTGATGCGAAGAAGAGTTGAGTTGTGTAGAGTACCCCGCTTGGTGGGAGGCATCCCATCTGGCGGGTTATTCTTGCGTGTACGGCCAAATTGGTGCAACCCTGCAGGGATAATCTTCTCGAGAAGCCGTGTTTTCCGCGGTTATGGATTACTTGGTGAAAGTACTGGCTAACAAGTACTCAGGACAACTTAAACCTAATGTTTAACAACTTTACACCCAATGATTAACAACTTGACTAGTAATAGGCTTATTGACACAATAATCTGAACCATCATTAATCCAACTGTGTGAGTTATCCTCGGATTGCTTCTTTGGATAAGGGGCGAGATCCAGGATGGGTTTGTTTGGAGTTAGTTGATAGGTTGGTTACAATACTCGATCTTATGTCCTTTCTGTTAGCCGGAAGTGGTAGAATCTCTGTAGTTGGTTAGTGCAACCAGTTGCAGCATCTTTTATATCCCCTCTCTTCCATTGAACCCAAGGCATCTGTGCTTGGTGTTGACGGGTTACACTTTGGTGAACTGTGAGTCTTGCTTGCCAGTACGTTTATGTACTGACCCCTTTGGGGCTGTGGTTTCCGCAGACGACGTTTCCGAGGATCTACATGGTGGCTACTACGTGGAGTATGACGAGACTACTGACGAGTAGATAGCGGACCCGGGCAGGATCTGAGACTTCGTGGATGGGCTCCGTCTTTTCGTTTCCGGCCTCTTAGGCCTATTTGGATCTTGTCTGTACTCAGACCTTTTGAATGCTTCCGCTATATTGTAATGATGTATTGTTGGGTCATGTGCCCTCTGAATGATTGTATTTGCTATCTCTGCTCTAATGAGAGCCATTTCCAAGTTATTTCAATCTTTTGTGTCGTAGAGATCTGCTGTGATATCCGTTGTTCAACGCTGTTGACGTACCATGTGTGATTGGTATGAAGTACGTCGACAGTAGTGCCTTTGATCTCTAGTGGATAGTTTACATCGACGATGGAATAGCGGAGCTTTGTTGTCGCACATAAGTGCTGGCCTACTCGAGAGCGAGGATGTGGGAGCAGGTATGCCCCATAATCCAAGCATCTGCTATCCAGTTCGGCCCGATGAGTATCCCCTAGAAATCAGGGTACGACAATGTGATACCGCGGCACTCCCCCAAGCTTGGAACAAGCCGAGGGGATGCCAAAACCAATGACGAATTATTTCTTTGGTGGTGATGACGAATCCATAATGAGATTTTCAACTTGTTCCTTCAATTCTTCAATCAGGTAGGTGAGATTACGGATCATCTCCGTATTGTTCTCAACACGGTTCATGAGCATGTCGGCCTTCGAGTCCCAGCTCTTGGAGTGACTTTTGGCTTTCGTATCCCCGCTTTTGGAGTTACTTCCCCACTCCACTGTCTTTCCTACATGGTTAGAACGATTGATATCCCACATAGAGGGAAAATACCTATGTGGCACCTTTTTGTACTGATAATCATGGATTAATGTGTGGAAGTGGTTCTTGATGCCCGAAGGAGGTGTCCTCGAAGCTAAGGAGTGACGTGGAACCTTCCCTCCGGTGCTCATCCGCGCGCCTCTCTTGAGCTTCAAGGGATTAGCTACCACTCTAATGCTTCCGACAGTAGCGCGAGGGTACGCACTCGGAGTTTCTTCCACTTCTTCTTCAGCTTCACTCTTGATCTCCTCCTCCGGCTTAGGATCTTGTGGGTCATCTTCCGTAAGCTCCTTTCCCCTATCGTTGTTGTCGGAGACCATGGTGCTTCTAAAACTGAGAGCACTTCCTCACAGAAAACAGCTCGAAACAAAAACACAACGAGAAAATGATATACAGACCTCGGGGGGTTATATAGAAAAAAGTTTCATAACGAAAGGAAAGTACTGGGTGAAAATGGGTCGGAGACGGAATCTGAGGCGTCCTGACCATAGCCAGGCGCGGCCAGGGGTGGGCCCGCTCCTGGGCTTGGTGAGGAGCTTCCGGGCTCCGTCTCCGCCTCATTTCCGGCTCATAATTTTTCATATTTTCCAAAAACAGTAAAAATAAAAGTTGGAAGATGTTTCGCGAACGTTTTCTTACCAAACTGATACCTATTCGAAAACCGACTCTGCAGTTTCTGAAATATGCTTCTTAATAAATTCCTCCGGGATCATGGATCGAATACAATCAACATTTTTATTATAAGGATCTCCAGAAATATAATGCTTGAGTCATTGGCCATTCACCACTTGTGAAGTGTTGCCTTCAAGGGAAACAATTTTAATTGCCCCGAACGATAGACCTCTTCGATAACAAAAGGTCCTTCCCATCTTGAGAGTACTTTTCCTGCAAAAAATCTGAGACGAGTCCTATACAATAGCACTTTCTCACCAACATGAAACTCAGTTTTAATAATTCTATTATCGTGCCACCTTTTAACTTTCTCTTTAAAGATCTTAGCATTTTGATATGCTTCACTCCTCCATTCATCTAAAGAACTTAAGTCAAGCAACCTTTTCTCACCAGCAAGTTTAAAATCTCTATTTAGGTCTCTCACTACCCAATAAGATTTGTGTTCTAATTCTAGGGGCAAGTGACAAGCCTTTCCATAAACCATTTTATAATGAGACATGCCCATGGGATTGTTATAAGCAGTTCTATAAGCCCACAGAGCATCATTTAATTTACTAGCCCAATTTTTTCTAGATTTGTTAACAGTCTTTTGCAAGATAGATTTGATTTCTCTATTTGATAATTCTACTTGCCCACTAGTTGGAGGATGATAGGGTGAGGAAATTCTATGATTAACATCATATATAGCAAGAGTATTTCTAAAACCACCATGAATAAAATGAGAACCCCCATCAGTCATGAGATATCTAGGCACACCAAACCTAGGGAAAATAACATCTTTAAGCATTTTTAATGAGGTTTCACCATCAGCACTTTTAGTAGGTATAGCTTCTACCCATTTAGTAACATAATCAACAACAACAAGAATATGAGTGCAGCCTTGTGAAGGAGGGAAAGGACCCATAAAGTCAAAACCCCAACAATCAAACGGTTCAATAACAAGAGAATAATTCATAGGCATTCATTACGTCTAGAAATATTTCCAACCCTTTGACATTGATCACCAGATAAAATAAACTTTCTAGCATCTTTAAAGAGAGTAGGCCAATAAAAACCTGATTGTAGAACCTTATGTGCAGTTATATCTCCAGCGTGATGTCCTCCATAAGCACTACTATGACATTTTCTCAATATCTCTTGTTGTTCATTTTCAGGAACACATCTTCGCATAATACCATTAACACCTTCTTTATATAAGTGTGGGTCATCCCAAAAATAATGCCTCAAATCATAGAAGAATTTTCTTCTTTGCTGAGTTGTAAAGGTAGGAGGCAAATACTTGGAAACAATCAAGTTAGCATAATCAGGATACCATGGAATCTCTTGAGAGCTCACTTTTATTGCAGCCAACTATTCATTAGGAAAACTATCATTAACAGGAATAGGATCATGAGAGATATTTTCTAATCTAGACAAATTATCAGCAACAGGATTTTCAGCACCCTTCCTATCCACAATATGTAAATCAAACTCTTGTAAGAGAAGCACTCATCTAATAAGCCTAGGCTTAGCATATTTCTTTTCCTAGCAGCATGATTAGTATGAATAGTAACTTTAGAATCAACAATATACTGCCTAAATATATCACAAGCAAAAACTACAGCTAGGAACTCTTTGTCAGTGGTAGCATAATTTTTTGAGCAGCATCAAGAGTTTTACTAGCATAATGAATAACATTTAACTTCTTATCTACCCGCTATCCAAGAACAGAACCTACAGCATAATCACTAGCATCACACATAATTCCAAACGGTAAATTCCAATCAGGGGGTTGAACAATAGAGTCAGATATTAAAGCCTTCTTTAAAATTTCAAAAGGTTCTTTACAATCTTCATAAAATAAAAAGGTACATATTTTTGAAGAAGATTTGTAAGAGGCTTTGGTATTTTAGAGAAATCTTTAATAAACCTTCTATAGAAACCAGCATGACCAAGAATACTACGAATACCTTTGACATCCCTAGGACAGGGAATTTTCTCAATAGCTTGAACTTTAGCTCTATCAACTTCAATACATCTTTCAGAAATTTTATGTCCAAGTACAATTCCTTCATTTACCATGAAGTGGCATTTCTCCCAATTAAGAACAAGATTAGTATCCTCACATATCTGGAAAACTTTATCAAGATTCTGCAAACAATTATCAAAAGAAGTTCCATAGACGGAGAAATCATCCATGAAGACTTCCACAATTTCTTCACGAAAACCGTGAAAGATAGCAGGCATGCATCTTTGAAAAGTAGCAGGAGCATTACATAAACCAAAAGGCATACGTCTATAAGCATAGGTTCCATAAGGACAAGTGAAAGTTGTTTTCTCTTGATCAGGCTTTCTAACAGCAATTTGAGATAACGCAGAATAACCATCAAGAAAGCAGAAATGAGTTTTCTTAGATAACCGCTCTAACATTTGATCAATAAAAGGCAAAGGATAATGATCTTTCTTAGTAACCTTATTAAGTTTCCTGAAACCAATACACATCCTATAACCAACCACTACTCTTTGAGAATAAGTTCATTATTTTCATTTGGCACAACAGTCATACCTCCTTTCTTGGGGACACAATGCACATGACTAACCCATCTACTATCAGCAATAGGATAAATAATACCAGCGTCAAGGAGTTTCAATACCTCATTTTTTACCACATCCTTCATCTTAGGATTTAAACAACGTTGATGTTCAACAACTAGCCTTGCACCAGGTTCAATATTAATAGCATGTTGAATTCATCAAGAGTATAACCAATAGCACCTCTGTGTTTCCTCAGTATTCCTAATAATCTCTCCTCTTCTTTACCAGAAAGTTTAGAACTAATAATAACAGGATATAATTTCTTCCTTGGGTGGTAATGTGGTACCCAAATATTCCACCGATAAAGTTTAGAACTAATAATAACAACATATTTAATATTGTCAGGCAAAGGCTTTAAATCAAAAACAGGATCCTCCTTGGGTGGTAATGTGGTACCCAAGTCTTCCACCGGTAAATTATGTTTCAGCATCGCTGGCTGATGTAGGAAAATCTCGTCAATTTCATTTCTTTCTTCCATAAGACATCACTTTCGTGGTCTTCCATGTATTGCTGCAAAGTATTGTTAGGAGCAAGAGCAATAGCAGCCAATTGTTCAACTCTATAATTCTCATTAGGTCATTCAGCTTCATAAGGTGCTTTAGCAAATTTGGAGAAATTAAATTCATAAGACTCTCCATCAAAATTTGTAAGGATTTTTTTATTTTTTACAATCTATAACAGCACCACAAGTGTTTAAGAAAGGTCTACCAAATATAATAGGACAAGTATCACTAGCAGAAGTGCCTAGTACTAGGAAATCAGCAGGATATTTAGTTTTATCACATAAGACCTCCACATCACTAACAATACCAATCGGAGAAATAGTTTCCCTATTAGCAAGTTGAATAATCACACAAATGTCTTAAAGTTCATAAGAACCAATTTCATGCATGATTTCTTTATAAAGCTCATAAAGAATAGCACTAGAACTAGCACCAACATCACACAAACCATAATGGCAATGATCACCTATTCTAACAGATAGCACATGAACACTAGGTTTTCTAGATTTACTAGGATGAGAGACAATATTACAAGCATTTTCACAAAATATAATGTGTCCCTCTTCTACATTTTCAGAAACAAGATCCTTTACTATTGCTACTGTAGGTTCTACAGTTATTTGTTCCTCGGGTTCTACAGATTTCCTTGCACTTTTATTAACCACACTAGCTAACATAGAATGTTCTTTTACCTTAGCAGGGAAAGGCATTTTCTCAATATAAGGTTCAGGCACAATAGAATCAACGGTGTGAACTTCTATATCTCTAGCAGGAACACAATTAACAATATCTTTATAAGGTGCCTGGTACTTATCCCATTCCTTTTTGGGAATATCAATATAAGAAGCAAAAGCCTTATATAAGTTTGCAATACTTGAGAATCAAGACCATAAACAATACTAACATTATGAAAATCATTGGATGACATAAAAGTTTTAATGCATTCATAATCATAATTTATACCTGACTTTCTACCTTTGTCATTCTCTCATCCTTCAGTCTTTTCTTGAATACGGTCAAGAAGATCCCATTTAGCTTCATCCATCATACGTGTAAATGATCTAGAACAAGAAGCATCCAATAAATCCTTATCATGAAGAGAAAGTCTTGCATAGAAATTATTAATAACAATATTACTGGGAACTCATGAATGGGGAATTTTAGAATTAGTAACTTCAATCTCCCCCATGCTTGGGCAATACTCTCTCCGTCATGAGGCCAAAAATTATATATATAATTCCGATCTCTATGAATTTCACTGAGATGATAGAATTTAGAATAAAAGATAGGCACAATTTCCTCCCATCCAATAGTCTAGCTATTTTTCAGCAGTTTGAGCCATTCAGCGGCTTAGCCTATCAATGATATAGAGAATAATTTCCTCTTCACTTCTCCCATTGTAATACCTGCACACTTCAACAACTCGCATAATTCATGTAAAAAGAGCAAATGATCACGAGGATGGACATTTCCATCACCTGAATAGCAGTTATTCATAACATGTTTAATAATCTTTAAAGTATTTTATAAGGATCTAAATCATTAGGCGGTGGGTCACTTACTACCCTACCAGCGGCAGCAGTGCCCGCATATGAGAACTCAAAAGAAGATCCAAACATAGTGTAATAAAGCAGTACACAGTAATAAAAACAACACTTACAACAGAAGCTTCCCTTATCAATTCCACTTCCCAATAGCGCTTAGCTCCCCGGCAACAACAACAGAAAATAGTCTTGATGAATCACAAGTATAGGGAGTGTATCGTAGTACTTTCGATAAATAAGAGTGTCAAACCCAACGAGGAGCAGAAGGTGTTGACAAGCCAGTTTCGATGAAGGAATAACTGTAAATACTGAAAGATAAATTTGTAGGGGTTTTCGATATTGCAGATAAATAAAGTGCAGGTAAATAAAATACAGTAATAATAATTGCAGCAAGTGGCCCAATCCTTTCTTCAGCAAAGGACAAGCCGGTGGGTTTACTTATGATTAACAAACGTTCTCGAGGACACATGGGAGGTTTCTGTCAAGTGCTTTTGTTTCATGCCGCTGAATAATATTTAGTGTTTTGATAAGTGTTGTGTGGGTGAACCTATGCTAATGTACTCTCCCATCCAAGACTAATACATACTTGTGATTATACCCCTTTCAAGCATCCTCAATTACATGAAAGTAATTAAGAAATAAACCTAACCACAACTTTAAACTCTGGGATCCTACCCTCCCTCGTGCAATGGTTTCCTAATGGGGGTTTAGGTTTCTGTCACTCTGGCAACCCCGCAATTAGTATCCAAATACACGATGTATTCCCCTAGGCCCATAAATGGTGAAGTATCATGTAGTCGACGTTCACATGACACCACTAGAAGAATAACACCACAACTTAAATATCAAACCATTAAATATTACTCAACATTACTTCACTACTAACAACTTGACTTCTCCCATGTCCTCAAGACATCATATGGATCATGATCAGAGGTGATACAATGGTGATTAACAATCTATACATAAACCTAATCCAACGCTTTCACTCAATAGCATCAACTACAAGTAGTATTCAACACCGGGAAAGTTTCCCCTATGAAATAGACAAGGTGCAACCCTAGATGTTACATCGGAACAAAGTGTAGCTGAGGGTGATGATGGTGGAGATGATGATGATGATGATGATCCCGATGAAGTCCAGCTCGATGACGGTGATGATGGCGATGATTTCCCCCCTCCGGGAAGGAATTTCCCTGGCTGATTTCTCCCTGCCTGGGAGCTTTTATCCCTCTGTTGTTTTCCGTTCCGCAGAGGCGGAGGAAAGACTCCTCCATGATTCTCTGTGTCTTAGGGTTCCCAAGGGATGAAGTACGTCGAAGGGGCAAGCCAGAGGTGGGCCAGGGCCTCCTCACCACAACCAGACGCGGCTAGAGGTGGGCCCTCGCCTGGGCATGGTGAGGGTCCTTGGTGGCCCTCCTCCGTCCCCCCTTTTGGCTTCCTCTGTCTTCGGGTGAAAATAGGAACTTTCTGATGATTTCCGGGTTGCTCTGATCTTCGCGAATATGGTATCCTGATGCTCCGTTTTCTAGCAGAATTCTGACTCTGGGGTTTAACTCTCCAATTATTGGAAAACATGCAAAATAGGTGAAATAACATAAGTATCATGCTCCAATATGAAATATATGAATTAATAATAGAAAATTATGATATAAAATAGTGATGCAAAATGGACGTATCACCTATGCACCTCAAAAATATCAAGTTTCCCCTCTTTATGTTGAAAATTTTGAAGTTGCACTTATTTTGTCTTCCTATGCTAGCCACTTTGTGCTTTATTGACTTGTTCTTATACAAGAATATTTTTCATAGGAAGTGGGTTAGACTTAAACTTGGTTTAAATTTTCTTCTTGATGCTCTTTCTTCAATACATATTTCTCACGTGAGCATCTCTCAAATTATCATGCCTAGCTAAAAGGCGTTAAAGAAAAGCACTTCTTGGGAGATAACACATGGTTTTATTTTTGCTTTGTTTTTCTATGCTTTATTTGAGTCAAGGGGTTGTATACTGATGTAGAAACTCCTTTGTATATTTATTTTCATGTTTTAGTTGTGCCAAGTAAAGTTCCTGACGAGAGTTGGAGTTGGTTTTGGATTTCTGCGCAGGAAACAGATTTCTGCTGTCCACCGTGAAAAATCGTGAAAATCCAGAAAGATCAGAATGACCTGAAACTTTATGTTCTTATTCCTCATCTAATTCCGTAACTTTTCCGTTCTTTAAGTTTTTTTATTTGAGAAACGTAAGTGCCCCGAAAAAATCGTCTTTACAAATTGTTCTGGTTTTGCCAGATTCTGCCATTTTTCCTGCATTTGCTCTTTTATGGTGTCAAGTGGATTTCTTTGCTTCACGAAACATCAGTGACTGTAGATAATGTTTAAAAGTATCAATAGCACTTGTGTCTATACAGAACCCATGGATTTTTTATTGTTGCACTAACCCTCTAATGCAAATTACTCTTTGAGTGTGGTGTGAAGGAAGTTTCAAGGGTCAAGAGAAGAGGGTGATATAATGTGAACAAGAAGAGTGCATGGTAAAATCTTCGGGATGCCCCTGTTGTTCATCCCAGAAAATTCTAATAAGACTCAAGCATCTAAGCTTGGGGATTCCCAAGGCATCCCCTTCTTCATCAACAATTTATCAGGTCACTTCAAGTGAAATTATATTTTTATTTGGTCACATCATATGAAATTTACTTGGAGCGTCCGTTTATTTTTCGTTTGTTTTCCTTGCTGCAATAAACATCATTGGAACCTAGCATCCCTGTTTGGGAGATAAAAACGCTCCGCCTTTTCATTTGAATACTAGTTATGCTCGTATTCTTAGTTTTTCTTCTAGTTGCTGCAAAACTTCCTGTTTAGCTCATGTTTTCATTGCATCTCTTATTCAGACATGTTAGTAGTAGTAGATTTATGTGAGTACTCTCATGTTTTCCTGATGTATCATTTAGAGAATTTTTGTTAAAACATATTTTGTATGTTCCTAGACTGTAGAATTTATAACGATGCAAATATAAGCTTGTAGAGACTGTGGCTAGACTTTTCATATCATCCTAGATGTTATTTGAATTCTAAAGCCTAGTGGTTATTTTGTAGCATGATTTGTCTCAAATAGCTGAGAGTGTTTAATGTGCCATTGAAAGAATCATGAGTTGTTCTTGTCATATTGAAGCATAAATTTGTGGTGTTCTCATTTGAATGTTTTATTTGGTTGACTTGGCGCATGCTTACACCATGTTTATGACTACAAACCCGTCACTTATAGCCTCTATGATCATTTAGTTTTTGAACTTTTGATACCACTTATGCTTTGATTAATGATGTTTTTGTCGCTATGCATGATTATGGTCATTGTTTCTCTCTTGATTTGTCGCTCTCAGTCTTTTGCTAGCCTCCACCTGTACTATGTATGAGCTCTACTCGTGCATCCAACTCCCAAAAACCAAAGTATGCCAAATGTGTCCACCATAACTACCTACATGTGGTATTTAACTGCCACTCTAAAGTAAATTTCTCATGTGTTACCTTTAAAACTTTCAAAATTACTCCTGTTTTATGTTCCTATTTTAGCTCATGCGGACATAAATAGAGAATCTTTATCTCACTTGTTGATTGGACTTTCACACCCTGGACTAGTGGCTTCATCCGCTTATCCAATTAATAGAAGAGCTGGCAGCGGGTGCCCAGTCCCAAACTAATACAAACAAATTTCTATTCACTATTATTGTCCCTGATTTATCAGTTAAAGCATAATTGTGTAAACAAAAGTGAAAGAGGGATGACCTTCTACACCAGTTGTATACTTCAATGGGAGACGCTCTTGTGAAGTCTAGTTGGCTTGTGACGTACTGTATTTTCTGTTTACCATTCGTTGACATAAGCAGACACCTTTCTAAAAAAATGGTTTCAATACCTCTGTTTAATAAAATAAAAAGCTCTAGCACATGAGTTAATCCCTGCTTCCCTCTTCGAAGGGCCTTTCTTTTACTTTTATGTTGAGTCTCCATCTTCTAACTTTATGCACATTTGAGAGAGTATAGTTACCATTCTGAGTTTAATGTGCATTTGTCCCAGAAACATTATTAATTGATTCATGATGTGTTATTATTTGTTCTCAAATTATTTGTTCTAGTCTTCCTCTTAAACTTTGAAGGTGTCCTGGCATTTACGTTTTGCCCCACTCTTAAAGGACAAGAGAAATATCACTGTGCCATGTTATCTCTATGCTTGAAACAAGCGTATAACTTTCAATGCATTATTATTCATGATCTTTTGTTTGTGTTACTTCTCATGATGCAACGTGATTGCTATGTTTTTTTTGTAAGAATTATATTTATCATGCTTGTGTTAAAGTTCTATGATCTCAGCTATTCTTATAATTTTACAATTTGGATGATCAAGTTTATGTTGGTAGCATGTGACCTCAGAAATTATGTGTTTTTATCGTTTACCTACTTGAGGACGAGTAGGAACTAAGCTTGGAGATGTTGAGATGTCATAAACGTATCCTTAATTTCTGATGTTCCATGTTGTTTTAATGCCATATGCTACATGTTTTCCTTACACTTTATGTCATTTTTATCGATTTCCCGGGACTAACCTATTGACAAGATGCCACAGAGCAAGTTGCTGTTTTCTGCTGTTTTTAGTTTCAGAAAAGTTATTGTGGAAATATTCTAGGAATTGGACGATTCAAAAGCTAGAAGTCTTAGAAGTCCCAGAGGGTCAAGGAAGTTCAAAGGAGCCCCGGAGGGGGCCCGAGAGCCCCCAGAACATGCATGGGTGCGGGTGGACCCCTGGCCACATCGGGAGGTGGTGTGGGCCCCTCGGGCACCGACCTACATTTCCCGTTCGCCTATATAATCCCCCCGATGCATAAACCCTAAAGCAGCCAACCTATTTCCATGAAAAGTTCCGTAGCTCCGCTGCCGCCGACGACAAGTTTCGAGGGACAAGAATCTCTGTTCTCGCACCCTGCCGGGACGGAGAAGTGCCCGCGGAGCCATCTCCATCGACTCCAACACCATCTTCATCGCCGTTGCTGTCTCCCATGATGAGGAGGGAGTAGTTCTCCCCCGGGGCTGAGGGCTCTATCGTTAGCTATGTGTTTCATCTCTCTCTCTCTCCCATGGCGTGATCTTTATGTGATCATGACCATTGTAATCTAGTTGAATATGTAGATGTACTCTTCATCTGTTATGCTACTCAAGTGGTTTTGTTATTAAGATCTCCGTAGACACTTTGATCACAGTGTAAAGGTGACACTGTGTGCATCGTGTGGTTTAGCATGATATTTGTATCTTGTGTTGGATGACCCTATGTAATTGTTGTGTTTGTCTAGTACCATCTAGGGCGCTCATAGTGACAGCGTGGGGTTAACTAGACATCAGAATGCGACTTTGAGGAGTGATGTTACAGCCCTACGGAATGAATTGGTGTATGTTTTTCGACCAGAGAGTGGTTCGGAGTAGCATAGTGAAGAGATGATATTTATGCATTCAATTATGTTATCATTGTTGAGAGTGTTCACTAGTGAAAGTATGATCCTGAGGCCTTGTTTCTAAGCATTGAAACACCGTTTACAATCAGTTCTGCTACATGTTTGCTGTCTGCCATTTTTATTTCAGATTGCAATCACTACTTATAATCATTTGTATTACTTGTATTTCACTCTCTCTTCTCCTAACTAGTGCACCTATGCATCTGACAATTGTCTTAGGCGTGTTGGGGACACATGAGACTTCTTGTATCATAATTGCAGGGTTGCTTGAGAGGGATACCTTTGACCTCTCCGTCCCTGAGTTCGATAAACCTTGGGTAATCCACTTAAGGGAAACTTGTTGTTGTTCTGCAAACCTCTGCACTTGGATGCCCAACACTGTCTACAAGAATTGAAGCGTGTGTAGATATCAGCCGTGTATACCGTTTTTAGCAATTGTTGGTTTTCTTGACGTTCCAACGTCGTTAAAGAAAACTATAGTAGAGATGTTAATAGATATATAATTAAATATCTTATAGACGCTCTCCTAAAAAAGAAGAGACTAATGCCTTGTAGGAGCCTATGGAAGAAGAAATTGCTGAAACTGGAACCTCATTGAATGAAAAAAGAGGAGAAGAGTGACAAACAAAAGGAGGAAGAATGGAGTAGCTACCCATGTCTACCTTCTAATAAGAGTAACTATTTAATTCATACATTATTTTATTACCCTCCATGCTTACCAAAGGAGGATGAATACTATACTGAGGAATGTGACGATCTTATTGATTCTTTTGAAATATCCCTTTTTGATGAAATTGATGAAGGGAATATGCCCGAGAGGAAATAATAAAGTGGTTATTATCTTATTCCTTGTTTATGATAAATGTTTATTTCTCATGCTAGAATTGTATTAACCGGAAACGTTGATACATGTGTGTCTAATAAACAAATAAGAGTTCCTAGTAATGCCTCTCGTTTAACTAGCTCATTGATTAACTGATGATCAAGGTTTCTTGATCATGAACATTGGATGTTGTTAATAACAGGGTCATGTCATTGGTAGAATGATGTGATGAACATAGACCCAAAGTGATATAGCAATGAGATCAAGTCATTAAGTTACATTGTTATATCACCCATACGAAGTAACTCTAATCCTTAGGCCATGAGATCATGTCAATCACTAACACCAAAAGAGTGCTTTGATGTCATCAAACGTCACATCGTAACAAGGTGAATATAAAGGTGACGTTGGGTATTCGGAAAGTACTAGTTGATGCTCATGAATCAAGAGTGGGATTTGTCCATCCAAATGATGGAGAGATATACTCTGGGTCTTCTCTGTGATATCACATCGACACCACTTGCAAGAACGTGACTAGGTCACAAGGATGTCATATCACGGAATGAGTAAAAGAGTACTTGTCGGTAACGAGATTAAACTAGGTATGGTTGATACCCATGATCAGATCTCGGACAAGTAAAATATCGCGAGACTGAGGGAATTGGTTACGATGTTTATGGTTCACACGATCACCAGATTCATCTTTGAATGTGTAGGAGTCTTTATGGATCTCTAGATCCCACTATTGGCTATTGATCGGAGAGGTGTCTCAATCATGTCTACATTATGCACGAACCGTAGGGTGACACACTTAAGGTTCGATGACGCGTTATAGTGGATACGGAATATCGGAGAAAAGTTTGGACAACACCGAAATTGTTTCTGTAACTTTGAAATAGTTCAAGGGGATTCTTGTCAAATGGTTGTTAATAGATTTAACAACTAACTCAAGGGGTTATGTGTTAATGTTTGTTAATGGAACTAACAAATATTAAATAATGAATTAAAATTGTTTTATTTGTTTATCAAAGAAAACCCTTGGGATTTTGAGTGGGAATTAATGGAAGAATGAGTGGGTTGAATGGAGACTGCACTCACATGATGACGAAGAGGTGGAGACACCCAAAAACTAGTAGCTTCCTTCCCCTCCTATATAAGGAGGGGTGGGAGATCCCTCTCCCACACACACAAACTTGTGTCATCTCATCCTCCCTCCTCCCGCTGCTCCACCACTTGTTCGTGCGCTTGGCGAAGCCCTGAGCAATGTTTTCTTCACCACAACACACCGTCATGTTGTTCGAGATTCCGGTGGATCCTCTACTTCCACAGCCCCGCTAGATGGAGGGAATGGAGGTCGTCATCGAGTTGTACGTGTTATCGAGTGCGGAAGCGCTGCCGGATTGCAGCGCTCATCTTCGCGATCTTGAGATCGATGTGAGTACGAATACATCACCAACGAGATTTGATATCGTAACGCTTTGTTTCTTAGAGGGTATGTTCTCCTTAATACTTTCTCTATGCCAGTTGCTTACATCTCCCTTATTAGATCTTGGCCCTTTAGGTATCTCTCGTGTAGGATTTTTATTGTTTTCTATGCAACGAACCCTTAAGTGGCATCAGAGCCAGATCTATGCGTGATGATTTGTACAGGTAGAACATATAGGTGTATGTGGGCGTTGATGATCATGTTATTGCCTCCTTGATTATTTTATGATCTTAGTGGCATAGTAGGATGAAGCTGCCCTAGAAAAACTTTACGTGTACTTTTGTACGCGAGACCTGTCTCACGTGTGGCTGAGGGGGTGTCTCCTACTATAGTTAAGATCTAATCTACGAAGGGTTGTTAAAAATATGTTTATCAACGTTGTAGTTCATGTTCGTAGGTATGAACGGTTTCTATCCTCGAAAACCCTAAGTCACATAAGATATGCAAAAATAAATTAGAGACGTCTAACTTGTTTTTGCAGGGCATGTGACGTGATATGGTCAATGTTACAAATTTGATGTATGAGATGATCTTTTTTGTAAATTATTGACATACCGGCAGGAGTCATATGGTTGTCTTATTATTTATGGTCTGCGTGCTATATATCATATCCATGTGATATGTTGTAATTTTGATGGACAATCATGATGGAGGTACCGTGGACCTTGGTGCCACGCTGAAGGAATGATGGAGAGCATACCATGATGCACAAGATGCAGATCAAGTGCAAGAAGGACCATATCATATCACATTATCCATGCATGTGATATTAATCCTTTTTATACATCTTATTTTGCTTAGATCGTGGCGGTAACATTATAAGATGATCCCTCTCACTTAATATCAAGATAATAATGTGTTCTTCCTTAGTATGCACCATTAAGAAAGTTTGTTGTTTTGAGACACCACGTGATGATCAGTTGTGACAGACTCAACGTTCGCATACAACGGGTGCTGACGAGCTTAGAATGTACATACATGGCCTCGGAACACACGCAATACTACGGTTCTACTTGGCGATCCTAGCATGTACAGACATGGCCTCAGAACACGTAACCGTAAGGTAAAGCATGAGTCATATGGTTGATATCATGAACATGTCGATGTTCGCCTTTGCAACTACATCATCTCACGTGATGATTGGTTTTGGTGTAGTGAATTGGGTTTGTGTAATCACCAAAACGACTAGAGGGATGTTGGTTTTGAGTGGGTGTTCACGTAATAATTTTAGTATTAATTGGCATCCACAAACTACCTTACACTTAGATGGTTAATTGCGATATAATTGTTATGATCTGGTAAAATCATTTAAGATTGGTACCGTATTAGTAAAATTAAAAATTGAGTCCTATTGTAGATTTACGGTATTACCTACCTAGCTCCATATGATTAATGAATGATTGATCTAGAGAGAAAATAATTCCTACTTACGATCCAGTGTCATGCTTGCTTCCATAATCCTTTATCTTCAAAAGAATGTTTTGTTGGTCAAGGTGATTTAGGGACTGAAAAGAATTGTTTTCAGAAACAATCAAGTGAAAGATATATTGATATATAGAAACTTATTTATGGCACCATGACTGAGTATAATTTAGTGTGACAATGTATGCTTATACTATTTGAATATATGCAATGATTGAAGATGCTAAGCGTTTGAATCTTCCAAGAATTGGGCGCTGATACCAGATTGGTTGGTATGAGTTGGCATACAAAGAAACGCAATGAAAGAAATACAAGGGCCTAAAAGGAACTACTAGTAGATGTGGTATGGATCATGACAATAACAAAAATAAAGTATTATTGTGTTCAGTGTCGTATTGAACCACACATCAAGATTTATTTTAAAAACTTAATAAGTTATTATTTTGTTCCGGTCTTTTGTGAGAACAAATGAGATTGTTCAAACTATGACCATATTCCATAATTGATGGATGAGTTAATATAAATCGTGTTGGTAATGTAAACATCTATAAGACTAAATGCTACACATTGCAAGACGTAAAATAATTTCACTTAAATTGTGACACCACCATTTTAGTTCATATAACAAAAACATGAAGAAACTCCATGTTGATGGACTTCTGGACTCATTTTGTTTTGAATAAATTGATGCTTGTGAGACCTTTTCCAAAAGATGACTAAAATTCCGTTCATAGGCCAAAGTAGAATGAATCACTAATTTAGTAGAAATTATACATATTTATGTATTTAGTCCATTATGTGTAGTCATGTGTGGTGGATTAATTTTCCTTCATAAAATTCCATCCATGGATTGAGTAGATATATGAGTATATCTATTAATGAGAATGGAGTTTGACATTTTTTATTGGTTCAAACTATTGTTAGTATGAAGTAAAAATCATCGTAACAATACAATCAAGGATTTATGATTGGATCATAAAGGATAAAGTTTGAGTTACAACTTTAGCAAAACATCTGAAGAGTTGCAGAATTGTTCTACAACTTATCCTTCTCGAATACCCCACATAATTACGAATTGCTCGAGAGACAAAATCAAACCTTGTTGGACATGGTAAGATAAATAAAAATGCCATTACAATTTTTGGTTTATACATAGATACAACCGCTTTTACACAGAACATAGCGCCATCATGATCCGTTGAAATTCACACAATATAAGTTATGCCTTGGGTAGTGACCCGAATTGTCTTTTTCTGAAATCTTGGTATGCATAGCATGTGTAAAATGTTTACAACTAAAATAGGATACATATATGTATATAAGGTTATCCCAACGAATCCATTCGGTATTTCTCCTATCACCGAACAAAAGACAAATGTTGTTTGTCAGAAAGGTTTGATTTCTCGACAAAGTAGTTCTTGCGAAACAAGTGAGTGGGAGGAAAGTAAAAAATCGACGAGATTAGAGAATCTTCGTTACGATGTCAAGAGTAGCGCAGCACTGGAAGTTGTTCTAGGGTTTCCTATTTTGAAAAAATAGAAGACACTACATGTGTTATAGATACTTAGAATGAGTTTGTGAACTAAAACACATAAGTCCTAAAACTTTATGCTTAGACCAACTTGTGGTTTAAGAGTAAAGTGTTGTTTTGACACCAAAGGACCAGGAACTTATAAAGTAATAAAATGATGGGCCCTGACTTCGTAAAATTGTCTATGAGTCCTTATATCCGCGATAGTATCCCTGTATGAATATCAAGTATGTGACTTGGTAGTCCTTTCGATAGGCATGATGCCTAACGATAGTAAACGGGTCTATATAGCAACAAAGGCAAGGATATTTACATCCTTTGAAAGTTGTGCCTGTCGAAAAGATGTTTTCGATGAAGTTCAAAGAGTTGACTACTACAAGATTTGACCTTCTGTAGTGGTGCTTTAGTCTTTGCGGATAGTTCTAGCAAAAGTTACATAGTATGATATGACAGTTGAATAACAAAACCAACTCTCCTCTCTAGGAAGTTTGATTGAGGATGTGTACTTGACATAGCCTGAGAGTTTCGTAAAAATTCAAAAGGTTGTAGGAAAGGTATGCAAACTTCAATGGTTGAAGTGACCATAACGAAGTTGGAATCATTACCTTAATGAAGTTATCAAAAGGGTTTGATTCCATAATGAACGGTAAAGATGCTTGTATAGTTACAAGAAATTAAGTGGGAGCGCTAAGACATATTTCTATTGCTTTATGTAGATGACATATGGTTGGTTGGAAAATATGTATTTTAAATTAACACGGTTAAGATTTTCATATTGATGAAAGGCTTAGGAGATATTGGGCATCGATATCTATGAGAGATGGATTGAAGCGCCTGATATGGTTCAGAAAATTTACATAGATGAAGTATTGAAGCAAGTCAATACCGAAATGACAAGAAGGGGTTCTTGCCACGTGGAAAAGAATTGAGCAATATTCAAGTATTTTGACACATGATGAGCAAAATTGAAATTGAGATTTCTAAATCATGTGTTCCATGCTATGTACACAACCAGATAAGTCCTATGATATAGAATGGTATAGCAGGATAATTCATATGATGATTAGACAATAGTGTGAAAGATCCTTATGCTATTTTTAGAAATATTGAGGATATGTTTTCCTGTATAATAATAACAAACTATTTGTTGTAATATGTTACACTAATAGTCTTGTCATTTATCCAAATAAATCTATCTCAATTAAAATATGATTTGAAGGGTAGCACAATAGGCTGGAAGAAAGTTCGTGTTGGATTTGAAATGAGTTTCAAAATTAAAGTATTTTGACGGATACTACAAGAAAGGCTAAGTATATAGTTGTATTGACAACAAATAATAGGAGTATTTTGTGTCAAGAAGTTCTTTATGGAACTTGGTGAATTTCCAAGATTGCTGACACTATGAGGCTACATTTTCACAACGTTAGTAACATTAGTTTAAGCTGAGGAATTAAGGCCTCACCGGTTGAAAAAATATATACAAAGTCATCTCATTAGATAACTGATCATCAAGGTTTCTTGATCCTGAATATTGGATGTTGTTAATAACGGGGTCATGTCATTGGTAGAATAATGTGATGAACATAGATCCAAATTGAATATAGCAATGAGATCAAGTCATTAAGTTACATTGTTGTATCACACATATGAAGTAACTCTAATTCTTCGACCATGAGATCATGTAAATCACTAACACCGAAAGAGTGCTTTGATGTCATCAAACGTCACATCGTAACAGGGATAAAGGTGTTGTTGGGTATTTGGAAAGTATTAGTTGTGGCTGATGGATCAAGAGTGGGATTTGTCCATCAAATTAGAGGAGAGTTATACTCTGGGCCCTCTCGGTGATATCTCATCGACACCGCTTGCAAGCACGTGACTAGGTCACAAGAATGTCATATCACAGAACGAGTAAAAGAGCACATGTCGGTAACGAGATTGAACTAGTTATGGTTGATACCCATGATCGGATCTTGGAAAAGTAAAATATCGCGAGACAAAGGGAATTGGTTACGACGTTTATGGTTCACATGATCACTAGATTCATCTTTGAATGTGTAGGAGTCATTATGGGTCTCCAGATCCCGCTATTGACTATTGATCGAAGAGGTGTCTCAATCATGTCTACATTATGCACGAACCGTATGGTGACACACTTAAGGTTTGATGACGCGTTTGAGTGGATACAGAATATCGGAGAAAAGTTTGGACAACATCAAAATTGTTTCAGGTAGTTTTGAAATAGTTCAAGGGGATTCTTGTCAAATGGTTGTTAATCGATTTAACAACTACCTCAAGGGGTTATGTGTTACTGTTTGTTAATGGAATTAACAAATATTAAAATAAAAAATAAAATTGTTTCATTTATTTATTAAAGAAAACCCTTGGGATTTTGAGTGGGAATCAATGGAAGAATGAGTGGGTTGACTAAAGACTCCACTCACATGATGAGGGAGAGGTGGAGACACCCAAGAATTCGCTGCTGCCTTCCCCTTATATATAAGGAGGGGTGGGAGCTCCCTCTCCCACACACACACACTTGTGTCATCTCTTCCTCCCTCCTCCCGCTGCTCCACCACTTGTTCGTGCGCTTGGCGAAGCCCTGAGCAATGTTTTCTTCACCACACCACACCCTCGTGTTGCTGAAGATTCCGGTGGATACTCTACTTCTGCTGCCCGCTGGATCGAGGAAACGGAGGTCGTCATCGAGTTGTACGTGTGACCGAGTGCGGAAGCGCTGCCGGATTGCAGCTCTCATCTTCACGATCTTGAGATCGATGTGAGTATGAATACAACACGAACGAGATTTGATATCGTAATGCTTTGTGTCTTCGAGGGTATGTTCTCCTTAAGACTTTATCTGTGCCCGTTGCTTACATCTCCTTGATTAGATCTTGGCCCTTTGGGTATCTCTCGCATAGGAAAAAAAATATTCAACGAACCCTTCAATTGATACTTTCTATACTTGTGACCATGATGCTACTATGAATGAAACTTGTGGAAGTTATTTTGCTACTGTTATTTTTAATAATCCTTGCTAGTTTGATAAATCTTATGATAATTCTCTATTTATTCCAACTATTGATATGCATGATAATGAAGAAGTTTGTTCAGAAAGTTTATATGATAGTGCTCTAGATGATAGTCCTATGTTACTTGATGTTATAAATTATAATGCTATTGAAAATGTGATTGGAGAGGTCTTGACTTTAGCTAGAAGGAGTCCCATACCTTTGGAGAGTGATCAATTATATTGTTATAATATTGCTAAAAGTGGGTTGGAATAGGTGTTGATTTTAAAATGTGATTCCACTATTTTCGAGCTTGATATGAATTACGTTATTTTAGATCATGAAAACATGCTTTATGTGATAGTTATATTGTTGAGTTTGTTCATGATGCCACTAAAAATTATTATGAGAGAGGAAAAGATGGTTGTAGAAATTTTCATGTTACTAAAACGTCTCTCTTTAATATTGAAAGTTTTGAAGTTGTTCTTGTTTTCCCCTCCTAAGCTAGTTTCTGTATGCTTCTTTGATTTATTTATTTACAAGATTTCCGTGCACAGGAAGTGTGGTAGACTTAAATGTGTTTCATATTTGGCTCTTGATGCTCTCTTTTTCTTAATTCATATTTCTTATGTGAGCATCTTTGAAATTACCGAGCATATCTTAATGGCTATAAAGAAAGAGCTCTTGGGAGACAACCCTTTCTATTTTTGCTTTCAATTTTAAGTTTATTTTGCTTTCAGTTTTGAGTTTTTTTCTATCTCCTTAATTGGTAGGGAACATGGATTATCAAAAAATTAGTTGTACTTGTTATCTAAAACTTTTCAAAAAGAAAAGTGGTTAAGAAGGCGAGCATTGATGAAATAGGGTTCGACCTTGAACACTTGTGTTCATGCCTATGAAAAAAATTCAAATATTCTAATGGAATCATCTCAGCTAAAAATATGTGTTTGTTGTGTTTTCTTCCATTATATCATAAAAATGAAGTCCCTTAAAATAAATGCCTCACTAAAAGGCGTTAAAGAAAAACACTTGTTGGAGATAACTACTTTGTTTTTCCCTATTTTTGAGTCTTGGAAGTTGTTACCTTTGTAAAAGCCGCTCCTTATCTTTTTTTATTTCTTTTTTGTGCCAAGAATAAGCTCTATTTGAAAGAAAGTGAAACTTGCTGTTTTCGGTCCAGATTTTTGGATTTCACCAAAAACCTCGGTTCTCTCAGCCAGAACGCGAGGAATTTTTTATATTTTTGGGGGACCTGACCCAGGTTTTTATCTAACTTTAATTAGTTTCACACTTTTTAATATGAGCAACGGAAGGTCCTCGAAAAAATCTTTACCTGTTGTTCTGTTTTGACAGATTTCTATCAATATTTGCATTTGCCTCTTAATCTTTTTCTTCCGTGATTCTTTCGGGGGGGGGGGGGGGGAGGTGAGACTTAAAATAAGTTATGACATTATCTAATGTTTTAAAGGGTGTGTTAGACTTGTGTTGAAACATAACCAAGTGAATTTGTTTGCATTTGCTAATGAAGATTGTGAGAAGTTTTAGGTAGAGGACGTTTTCAAGTGTAGGGAGAGAAAGATGATATGAGGAGATGAAGGATGGATAAAAGCTCAAGCTTGGGGATGCCCATATCACCCCAAGACAAATCCAATAAGTATAAGCATCAAAGCTTGAGTATGCCCAAGGCATCCCCTTCTTCATCAAGAAAAATAGCAGGTTTCTTTTAGAACACCGACGATGAGAGCCTGCCTGGCAAAATCTATCCTATTGCTTGTGAACTCGAACCGAAGTGCATTCGTCAAAGGATGATCCATCCAAGATAACTTCTATATGGTGCAGCGGTCCATCGTCAATCTTCACCGCCATCGCGTTCCCGCCATAATGCCGGAAATGGATGTGGCCAAGCCGTTTGATTCGGTTTCTTGGTCATTCTTGTTCGAGGTCCTACGCCATAGGGGATTCAAACCATGGTGGCTTTCTTAGCTAGCTCTACTGCTCTCCACAGCTTCAACTCGGGTACTGGTCAATGGGGCGGCCGGCGACAGGTTCTGGCATGGTCGTGACTCAGGAAGGGGGATCCTGGATCTCCCATGTATTTCATGATAGTTGTGGACATGCTCACATCAATAATCAGGTTGGCCGAGTCGGAAGGCATCTTCTCCTCACCGGAGAATTGGGATGTGCGACACCAGCTGTCCCTATTCGTGGATGACGTTGTGATGCTCATTAAGCCCACGGTGGAGGAAGCTTCAACGGCAATTTAGCTGCTGCGTGCGTTCGGCGCAATGTCAGGCTTGCACTGCAACCTGATGAAGAGTTCAGTCTCCCCTATGAGATGTGATGATGTTTATCTGCAGCAGGTTCTGGCAGTGTTGGAATGCCCCCTTCGCCCGTTTCTGATTCAGTACCTTGGTCTCCCTCTTCCCTAACGAGGTTGGCCAAGCGTGATCTCCAGCCTTTATTGGATAAGTTAGTGGGACACGTGCCGACGTGGAAGGCGGCTGTCGTGGGATAATCACGGCAGACGTTACCGGGGGTAACTGATCTTGGGGCAAGACGACACAGGCATTTGGGAGAGGGTTTAGCTCAGAGGAAAACATGATGATACTCGATCTGGTAGCCGGCAATCAAGTCGCCGAGTCTCCGATCTCGATATATTAACTCAACTCTCGTGTTACACTGGATGCTCGATATCAAGCGATATGGCTAGAACTCTTGGATCTCTCTCAACTAGTCCTAGGGGCCGGTTTATAAAGCACCCGGACCCCCTGGCTTGCCCTCCAAGGCGCACCCTGAATCCTACCCGGACACTGCATACAAACCCTAGCTTTCCTTATCGTAACCCACAATCCGGGTTACCAGGCCCATGAACTTGGGCCTTCTAGAAGTTCCCTTATCCTTAGCCGGATCCTGCGCAACGTCCTTTGGGCCGGGTTACACCTTGGCGTTGGCCTACCGGGTTATCATCTCTCCATCAGTAGTCCCCAGAATAGCTTGGGCTTCACGAGATTCTCTTTGAAGCGCACGCTATTCCCTGCAAAATTATCAAACTTACAAATTCAATGGAGACCGGGTTAAATTGCTTTGATAAACAGTTAGGCCTAACTCCACGGTGGCCATATAATAACCCGGCTTCATCCAAGTTCCTTGCTTAGCTTTTCCGGGTCAACACCCTGATAAGAATGTTAAAGATCCGATTTACTTTACTCGATAATTGCCCCTAATGTCGCGGAGAAGATCTCTTTATCTCGGTCCGGATATCTCGGCCAGCACTTAAAGCATATCTCGCAAAATCCGTGTAGGTAGCCATTATCCCGAAATTGCCGGCTTCCGCCCGTTGGAGTAGGTTTATCCACCCGCACCCTTATAAATAAGTACTTAGGGGTAAACCTAACCCCAACGGCTCATTTCCCCCCTTTCCTCTTTCTCCTCGCTTCCGCGCTCAAGTTCACAGAGCACCATCACGGAGACCTCACGCGCGTCACCGGAGCCAATCCGCCGCCGGCTACGCTCCGCCACGGTTCGCCCCGTGCCGCCGCCAGAACCCGCCGTCGCGCCCCCGACCTGTCCGCCGGGAGTCGCAAAGGGGCACCAAGACTGCGCCATTTGCCTCCGCCGGGCTTTACTCCAAACTCCTCCAGTAAGTTTCCCTTATCCATCAACTTGACCTTGCAATTTCTCGATCTATTTCAGATCGGATCTAAGTCAACCCGCCGGTCGTTTTTTCTTGCTACGCCGAATTAGGTCACTCAAGTTCACTCAATGGCCTGAGTATAGACTCCACTTCATTCCCCTATCACCCATAGTCATTAATTTCACCACAAATCTGGAAATGAAAACTTCAATCTAGGCTCAGGCCGCCCAAATTTCCGCTCCTACCTCTGACACTCGGAAAATCCCCTTCTTCCGGTTCTTTTACTTGTAATACATACATGGAGGATCATCCGTCTTCCTCAAACACCTTTCAATGCGCAAGTACCCCATAGTTTTTACAATGATGCTTAATACCCGGATAACTTGTAACTTCACTCCCTAGAATGATATCCGGATAACTCCTAGCTTCCATGTTTTCTCGATACCGCTTCACAAATATCCGGACAGCTCATGGTTTCTGAGTCTTACTTCTTGTACCCTTTGATCTTGTGTTTCGTAGGTTGATCTCATGGCTCCTAAAAAGCAGGAGAAGCAGCCAGCCAAGGCCAAGACCACCAATTCCATATCCGCCAACTGGGCGCGATCCACTGTTACGAAGGCCAAGTTGGAAGAACTGGCCGAGTTAGGGGTTCTCCCCTCCCAAAAAGATATCCTTTGGAGGGTGCCGGGTAACGAGACCCGGCCCACACCTGCCGATGATGAGGTAATATGTTTCGTGGAGCACGTGACCCGAGGGTTCCGTCCTCCGGGTCACCCTTTCTTTCGAGATATTCTAAGCCACTATGGCCTCCGGATATTTGACATAGGGCCTAACTCTGTGTTAAATATTTCCCACTTCATTGTTCTTTCCGAGTCATACTTGTGCACTCCGCCAAGTTTGGCTCTCTTTATCGAACTTTTCCAGTGCAAACCGTGCCGCGAAAGCGGTGACGGAGCACTTCTTGCTTGCAGCGGGATCTCTATCCAGCGCCGCAAGAATTCTCTAATGCCACCTCTTACTCTTAACTCCCACGTTAAACACTGGCAACTCTCATACTTTTATTGCCGGGACACCTCCCCACCCGGCGAAAAGAGGTTGCCGGGTTACTCAGAGGGCCTCCTCGATATCTCCGAGACCTTCAACGCCTTTGCCCCTGACTCGGACAGGGAGGCAATCCAACCCTTATTGGCCAAAATAACTATCCTCTCGGCCCAAGGTCTCATTGGGCTCAACCTGGTAAAGACTTGGGTCGATTTCCGGATCCAACCCAACTCCATCCGCACAAAGTTAATGTGCGAGTATTCCGGGCACACCACGGACTCGCTCCAATACTCCACCAATAGCTTTGCAGCCGGAGACACCAACAAGACTATCAAGGGCTTCTTGATAGAGAAGCTGGAGGTAATCCGGAATATAGCCGGGTTAGAACCCTTCACGCGTGAGAACCCGGCGCCTGAGGTAAATATCCGACTTTCATACTCTTACCTTCACACTTTCCACTCGATACAGCTGTTAACCTTTATTCTTACGTCTTCATCTCAGGCCGATGATGCTTTTTGGAAGATTGATACTCCCCCTAACTCTGAGAGCCCAGAGGAGAAAGAAGACGTCGTTAACTCGGATGAAGGTACATTCCGAGTTTTACTTAGTTACTTTAAGCTCGTCGTTGCTCTTTCATCATTTTCCAATTATAAACCTTGATAACTTTCAGAACAAGCGGACAAAGACGAAGAAGAAGAAGCTGAAGGCAAGGTAGAATCCGCCAGCGACGAAGAAGAAGCTGAACCGACGGTCAAGGCCGGAACAAAGAGGAAACCCCGAGGGGTCGTCTTCAAGGTCCCATACCATTTCCTTGCCTCTAAACCATATTCATTTGATAACATGTGCGAGCTAACTCTGGAGTTATCCCACTGGCCGTACCTGAAGGAACCGCCCATGATCAAGCGAAGAATG
Organism: Alopecurus myosuroides; assembly: GCA_028641055.1. Taxonomy (NCBI): domain Eukaryota; kingdom Viridiplantae; phylum Streptophyta; class Magnoliopsida; order Poales; family Poaceae; genus Alopecurus; species Alopecurus myosuroides. The sequence goes on from CM054058.1 coordinate 52,201,487, forward strand.
ACTCGGAACTTTCCGGGTGATGGCGCTCTTAATCCGGGTATTCCGTCGTCTCCGGCTCAACGCGCTGGTATTCACCTAACCCTCTCTTTAAATATCTAAGTCTTTCCGAATCATCCCCTTACGGGATAACTCCGTGTCTTGCTTGAAGTTTCGTCCGGGTCCAGCAGCGAGTTCCCCTCGGACTACATGGTGAATCCCGGGTAAAGTTCCTTTCCCGATGCTTTATTACCTTTCCGTCATTTTTTCCGATCGTACGCTAACTGCTTACTTATACTATCTGTAGGGCCACGATCACTATCAGCGACCAAGATGATATGGAAACTGATGACCCGGGTAAGGAGAACCTGACCGATGATATGCATGCCGCAGCTGGCGGAGAAGAACAACAAGCGCCACCAATAAACCCAGCCGACCGAGGGGCCGAGTATCCCATAGCCTCGCACGTACTCGAGGAGGAAGAAGCTGCAGACTTGGGCACGGGAGAAGGGGCACCAGACTCCGATACTCGGACGACCCGGATGCCCTCTGTCACTAAGAAGAGAGCCCCTTCTCCAAGTCCCCAAGGTCCCGGGTCTTCCAATTTGGGCAATGATACTTTTGACCAGATGATGAGCACTCTCCTTGCTATGAAGGCCTCGGAGAGAGATGTGCTAGAGCGCATGGCAGCGGAACACCAGGTAATGTTACCTAATATCTCTTCTTATCCATCTAGTCCCCAAGTGCCGAGTATAATTTGTTGAAATTGTGCTCGGTATTCTGCGCGATAATCGGCTTGCCATGATACCCGAATAATTCTCATACTTTGGTTTCTCGCAGGCACAGGCCACCCGGTCTGATAAACTTTTGCTCAAGACCGAACAACTGCTGCTTGCCGAGGTAAAGCGGAGAGAGGCCCTTGAGGATGAAGTGGAAACTTTGAAGAAAAATGTTTCCAAATATAAGAAAAGGTGCACCACTGCTCGAACCGCACTGAAAAAGTTGTCGGAGCAAATTACCGATACTTATCGTATCTTGCTTAGTAAGTTTCTTGCTGTTGACTGCTTTCATGCCTCTATTTTGTTACATGCTACTCGGAATTACTGATATGGCCTTTCTTTGTTTCAACTGCAGGGGCTAACCTTGCAACCCCAGAAGAAGATGCTGTTGCAAAGGCTAAAACTTTAAAGACTGTGCTCCGGACTTTCTTTGCCGGCACCAAGTGGATATTGGATGCCGTGAAGTGGCCAACTGAGGTATATCCGGGTGAAGAAAATCTTATCCAAGCCTGCTCCACCGTGCCTGCATGGATCGAGATCTGGAAACGCTCGGCATGCCGGATTGGTATGACCCGGGCCTTTGCGCTAGCTAAAGCTTACTTTCCTAAGCTTGAGCCGGCAAAGGTTATATCCGGGTTTCCAGAATTCAAAGCGGATGGCTCCAAGTTTGGGCCCAAGGACTTCAAGGCCGTACAATCCGCGGTGCGTCACTCGGCAACCACTTTGGCCGATAGTATGGATCTTCGTACGCTTATGAGTTCGTACGATGCTGAAGACAAAATCGTGAAGAGGGAGGCCGAGTTAGGATCAGAGCCAACCACCTCTACACCGGCTGTCCTCCCGCCTGTCCGACCTGATGCGAAGAATCCGGGTGACAATGCCGGGAGAGCTGCAGAGCAAGCCCAGGACCAAGACCCGGAGTGCAAGGGCAAGGGTGTGGACCCTATTCAACAAGCCGAGTAAACAAATGCCATCACTATACCTTGGTCGTTTCAATGCTCTTGTTCGAAACAGATATTATTTTGTTGGTGCACCTATGCACCTTTGATACTAGTACCGAGATTTGTGACGTACTTTAATTGCTTGATATACCTCGTGCCTCTTCTGGCCTCTGGATGAACTTGATATTTATCTGGTTTTTGAGCTTATTCTTGATATCCGACTTTCCTTATGGTTCCTTTTGTGAGACTCGGTTTCCGAGCATCGTGGGTTCTGACAGGCGGACTTTTCTCTAAGTCCCCAAGTCCCCCAGATTCGGTTGTTAGGGTTTTTTGAGCTTAGTAACAACTTGTTTCTGTTTCAAAATCCCCAGTCCCCAAGGCCCGAAATCCGAGTCTGGGATGTGTGGTCTTTTCCAGAGAACAAATTGTTTTTTACTAAGCCCAAGACCTAGAGCCGTTTCACGTGAGTATTGAAGTTATGCTTGATAAACGTTGAGTTTCCAGCTATTAGCCTTATACTCTGCATAAATTGTGGTTTAGATGACCCTTTTGACAATCTTGTACTATAAGCCGGCTTTCGCGTGGATATCATGTTGTTACATCTATACGAAAACAGGGTCAGGCAAGTCCCATTGGGCTTCATGGCTGATTGTAATCGTAAGCGATCAAATCATGCCACTTTAGTGCGAGTCACATCGAGCTTAAGTAAGAAAAGTCAAGAAAATTTGGCTCCTTTGTCCGGTTATAAGATTGCAGACGTACTCGTTTGCGAGTAATCGGCCCTTATAACTCATAGGCATCAAGGCCGGGTCTTTGAGTTTGTAACTGTGCTATTCAAGCAATCAGCCCTCAAGACCTATATATATGCAACATACTTGATGATACTGATGTACTGGTAGCAATAAATAATACTTACCTGTAACCGAAGTAAAGATCATAACAAGATAAGACTTGATAACCATCTCTTTAATGATACGAGAAAGTTTTGGGTCAGCAGGCCGCCTCATTAAAAACCTTCCAGTCCCCTTAGGTACCCTGGATAGGAAAAGAGTGCGTCTGGAACCTGCTTCCCGTTACATTGTTTTAGTTCTTCTTGGGAGTCTGTCCGGAACTGACGTAATCGATACACACTCTCCACTTGTTGGCCTTTTTTATTATGAGTACTGGGTTTGCTAGCCAATTCGGGTGAGGTGTTTCCATGATGCGGCTGGCTGTGAACGGCCGTACGATTTCTTCTCCTGTGGCAGATTGTTTGGGGGGATCATGTTTGATGAAAGCCACCATCTTGGTGTCTTGTGCTGCCTTGAACTTTGCTTTTTCATCTTCAGTACTCGGCCTTTTCGATGTTGTTTTGTCATCCGGGTCTGTTTGAGACCGGTAATGCTTGAGTTCTTCTTTTCTGCAAGCTTGCTCAGCCATTGCTGCGTCTCCTTCGTCGCACTCAGCCGCTATATCCCGGCTTCCATGTATGGTGATGGTCTGCTTAGGACCCGGGATTTTTAGCTGTAGGTACACATAACACGGCCTAGCCATGAATTTAGCATAAGCCGGCCTTCCGAACAGCGCGTGATAAGGACTGCGTAACTTGACCACCTCGAAAGTGAGCCACTCAACTCGATAATTATCCTTTGATTCCCCAAAAGCTACCCCCAATGCGATTTTTCCCTCGGGGCACGCTGAGTGACCCGGCACTATCCCATGAAAAATTGTTGAACTTTTTTGTAGCTGAGACTCCTTGAGACCCATGCGTAGAAAGGTTTCCCAATATAGTATATTGATGCTACTTCCACCGTCCATCAGGACCTTTTTCAGCTCATACCCATTGACCTGCGGCGCAACTACCAATGCTAAAACTCCCGGGTGTTCTATTCTTTCCGGGTGATCCCTTCTGCTCCATGTTACGTCCTGTTCTGACCACCTCAGGTATCATGGAACAGCCGAGGACACCGAGTTTACCGCCTGTTTTAGTATCTTCTTGTCCTTGTTGGAACTTCCTGTAGTATGCACATGATATTGACCCAACTGCTTGGGGTTAGCCTGGAAACCTCCAGCTCCCCCTTGGTTGTTACCTTGATTTCCGGCTGCCGGGTTACCGGCTGGGGGTGGGCCGTTGCCCGGGTTTCCACCTGGACCCGGTCCTCCTCCCCGACCTGCACCTCGCATGGCTCTGTTCACTTCCTCATTCTTCCACCTCTGTAGGTCGGCGCACTGCTCCAAGGAGTGGTTAGCTGGCCTACCGTTCCTGCTGTGCTTCGGGCATGTCATCCTGAAGATGTACCAATTATTAGTCGGCCTTGGTGGCCCTTGATAGTTTCCTCCATTGTGATTTCCAGTATTGAAGTTTCCATCTGCCCTAGGTCTTGAAGACCCGGCCTCTGTGCTAGCGACAAACTCTGAGCCTCCCTCAGACGGGCGCTTGTTCTGATTGTTCCCAGTGTTACCTCCATTGTTACCCGGCGCTGATCCATTGCCGGTTCTCCCGTTACTTGTGTTTGCTTTTCCTTTCTTGTCATCAACATCCTCTTCCGTAGTATCCGTCGAAGCGTGTTTATTGCATGCGTCCATCAGCTCCCCCATCGTAACTTCTGAAGCGTTCCGACTAGATTTCATGCGAGTTAACTTTTGTACTAAAGGTGTGTACTTGCAGGTCTTTGCCATAGCTTGCAGCGCATCCTTGGGCTGAATATCTGTAGATGAGTGAAGTATCTCCATAACCCGGCGCACCCAGCTGCGCGCCGATTCTCCCTTCTTCTGAACACATCGCTCTAGGTCATCAATAGTGAATAAGTTTCTGCACGTCCCATGAAAGTGCTTAATAAACGCAGTTTTCAATTCTCCCCATGACTTGATAGATCCTTCCGGTAGATTGGTGAACCATAACTTTGCTGCTCCCTCTGACATTATTAGATACATGAATTTGGCTTGAAGATTCTCGGACGCATTGCGAATCGACATGGCCATCTCATAACTGCTCAACCATGTTTCCGGATCCATAGTCGGCTCATAATTCACTACTTTACCCGGTTCTTTGAACTTTTCCTGGTAAGGTTCAGCCCTGATGCTATCCGAAAGACACTTAGGTCCTGCAAGAATGGTCGAAGCTGGTCTTACTCGGGAAACGTGTGATCCTGCAGGGAGCACGGCAGGACGCGGTACTGTTGGTGGCCCATGTACCGCAGACCCGGCCACGGCTCTCCTGGCTCTGGAACTGTCCACGATGGCCTGCGCTGCTGATGCTGCTGGTACTACCTGAATGTGTGGAGGAGGCGGCATTTGCTGCTGCTCTTCCCTCCGTTGTGCCGAACTTGTCTGGATATTGCTGGTATTGCCTCGCTGTTGGCTGACATATGGTGTCCCATGCATTGCACTTCTGTGATCCGGGTAATTAACTTGTTGTGCTACCGCAGTGCGCAGCATATCTATCGCCCGCCGGGTCTCCTCTGCGTGGGGTGACTCTCTCACGGGGATTTGATTCAACGCAAGCGTTGCCGCGTACACGTTGTCCATGGGATTGTTGTAATGACCCGCCGGTGTGTGAAACCGTGACGGTGGTGGCGGGGGTACTGCATTGCCTGTTGTAACTCCAGTTCGTGGTAAGGGTAACCCGGCCTGCATGTTCGCCGGCTGTGTTCCCGCAATCGCTGGTTGAGATGCAGTTCCTTGGTTCACCGGTGGAATCGGCTGATCTTGAGGTGTGATAAACAGCGTAGCCGGATTTATAACTCCACCTAACGCTGGTAATTTGGTTTGGTGCCTTTGATGTATTCTAGTTGTTTCCTCTCGGAGCCGGGTTTCCAGTGCATCCAGCTCACGTTGGCGTGTGGCCATCCCTTGCCTTTCTGCTTCTACTTGCCTTCTCTGCTGCTCCAATGCCCGACGGGCTACATCCAAATCCCTAACATGTTCCGCCGCGTTCTCTGGGGTGATAACTGTGGCAAGAACTGTCGGATCTAGAATCAGATTGTTGTCGAATAGGGCCGGGTGTTGTGGATTGGAAGGACCCGCCCCTGGCGTCCGGTTTGCTAGGAATCTGAATGTGTTTGCGTGCAACTCGTTTTCCGCTGCTTGACTGGTGACCGATGCCGATTCTCCATCAACCCGGGCCAGGACCGGGTTTCCGTTAGCCGGACCTTGCTGCTGGGCCAATGCTTGTGCTGTTCCGACTTCGGCCGTGGTCACGTTTTCTTGGTTGAGATTCGTCGCAGGAGCTGTGTAAACCGCCACCCGACGCACAATGCTTGGTGTGAATTCATACTGTCCCTCTTCGCTGCTATTTTCCTCGTACCGGTTCTCCAGCAGGCGCAGGATAGACTCGGTATCACCTTCTTTCTCGACCTGGCCACGCGGGGTCCATGCCGGCTCCTCCGACTGTTCCCTCTTCGTGGTGGGTTCTTCCGTTGGATCCGTTGTCCCAACTGATTCTTCTCCATCTGATTGGATATAGGTGGTCTTCCCTGACACAAAATCAAACCCAAAGTCGTCAGTGATCGAACCGGAAGTACGTACCATACCGATGAAGACGCTGATCTGGCCGATTGTCATGATAGATCCGGATTCGAGGTGATCCGATTCTCGCCCCCAGCCGGAATCGTCCACCATCTTCTCTCCTTCGTGGTCGATGTAGATCTCGCCGATGACTAGATTCTCCATGTTCTTCCGAGCTTCTCCCGTGATGTAAACACCTTTGGACGCAGGCCCCACGGTGGGCGCCAACTGTCGTGGGATAATCACGGCAGACATTACCGGGGGTAACTGATCTTGGGGCAAGACGACACAGGCATTTGGGAGAGGGTTTAGCTCAGAGGAAAACATGATGATACTCGATCTGGTAGCCGGCAATCAAGTCGCCGAGTCTCCGATCTCGATATATTAACTCAACTCTCGTGTTACACTGGATGCTCGATATCAAGCGATATGGCTAGAACTCTTGGATCTCTCTCAACTAGTCCTAGGGGCCGGTTTATAAAGCACCCGGACCCCCTGGCTTGCCCTCCAAGACGCACCCTGAATCCTACCCGGACACTGCATACAAACCCTAGCTTTCCTTATCGTAACCCACAATCCGGGTTACCAGGCCCATGAACTTGGGCCTTCTAGAAGTTCCCTTATCCTTAGCCGGATCCTGCGCAACGTCCTTTGGGCCGGGTTACACCTTGGCGTTGGCCTACCGGGTTATCATCTCTCCATCAGCGGCGACCCTGAAGAAGAGTGGCAGGGTTGTCCTCCTCGAATCCACTTTGACTTCCAACCCCGTCTATCACATGCTCTGCCTAGATCTGTCGCCCTGGTTCTTGAAGCAGGTTGACAAGTTGCTGCGAGGTTTCTTTTGGTCTGCTGCCACTGAGGCACGGAAGGGGCAGTGCACCGTTGCATGGCGCACGGTGTGTCTTCCAAGGCGCTAGGGGCGCTGGCGTGAAAAACCTCTGCCTTCTAAATCTGGCGTTGCACCATAGTTTAAAATAGCGGGCTATAGCATATAGTCCCGACAATTTCAGAAGCTACGAAAGGTTATAACCGGGCTATAACCATATAACCGTTTTGCTAAAATATTGAAAAAATATTAAATTTAGACAACATATAATCTATATACCATAGTTATATAAAATTTACGAGTAATTAGGAGGTTAAATACTAGCTATTCAAGTCACAGTTCAGTAGTTCTGAAACCAGGTCGCCGTGGGATGCACTCGCACCTCACAACAACAGTTTAACCATCCACGGCGGTTGATTTATGCTCCGAAATTGGCGTAGTTGGCAAATTTAGGACCAAATTGTTTGGTCTTCTGGATAGGAAATAGCCGGACTAAGGGGCTAAATTGGGGCTTTATCCATTTAGCCGGTCTATTAGCGGCTATTATTCATTTAGCCTACGAAGGCTCTAGCCATAGCCCCGAGCCTCTCGGAAGGCCATAGCCAGGCTATAGCCGGCTATTTAAAACTTTGCGCTGCATACGCGTTGGCGATGGCTGGAACTCGCGGACAGAGGCAAACCATGGCAGGGCTGCCTGTTCAAATCCCGTCTGAAGCGGAGGCATTATTTCTCACGGCCACCAGATGCGAGGTTGTCAATGGCCGGAGTCTGTGTTTCTGGCGCGAACGGTGGATTGGCGGCTGTAGCGTGGAGCAATTAGCGCCTGCATTACTCCAACTGGTGAAGCCGGCAGACCGATCAATGCTAGTGGCGGAGGCGCTGAGGGGCACAGGTGGATCGGATCGATCAGGGGCACGCCATCAGTTCAAGCCATTGTGGAATTTCTCAGTCTCTGGGAGGCGCTAAGGCTCCGCACGCCGCGTATATTGGCGACTCACTGCCAATGGCAAGTATTCAGCGAAATCAGCTTACGGTGCATTCTTCTTCGGCAGAGAGGTTGCGCCGGAGGCGGCGAAACTTTGGTCCGCGGGTGCGCCGCTGTTGCACAAGATGCACATGTGGTTTGCCTTGAAATATCGGTTGTGGACGGCAGACAGACTCAGTAGGAGGGGCATGGATCATCCTCCTTGCTGCGCGTTGTGCTGCCAGGAAGAAGAAACAACTAACCATCTGACACTAGTGCAGAACAGGGCATTAGCCCCGGCTGGGAAGGGCCTAATGCTCCGGCTGCGCAACCGGGTTCCTCAAACCCGGGCGAAAGGCCCCCCTTAGGCCCCGGTTGGGTTACCAACCGGGGTAAAAGGTGCGCTCCATGTGGGCTCTGCACCGCGAGCAGGGCGGCCCCCTTTTACCCCGGTTGGTAACACCAACCGGGGCAAAAGTTTTTTTTATAGCTGTTTTCTTGTCCTCTGCGCTAGATTAGAAATTCTATATTCTTTTCTGTTTTCCTGTTCTCTGCGCTAAACATTTATATTAAAAAAGATGAAAAATTATCGCACAAAAACACACATGAAAACGGACAATAACATAAGTTATAGTCTACCACGAATACAAATATTGTTCGACACAATGACATAATTAAACATAGTTCGACATAGCTAGACATAGTACGACAATATAGAGCGACATAAGTACGTAAGCATAGATCGACAGAAAGATATTTACTACGCATCGGCGCCAGAGGCAGCCTTGCCCTTGCCCTCGGCGTCGGAGGCAGCCTTGCTCGGGATAGACTCGCCGGAGTCAGACCCAGAGTCGGAGTTGCTCTCAGACGAGCTATCCTGGCAGCAAAGGGGGTGGACTAAGGTGTCGTCGAAGATCTTCACCTCCAGCACGTAGGCCTCCTCGTCCTTGAAGTACCTGAATGTGAGCATGTTGCCCACATTTAGCTTGTGCATGCGCGAACTGCCCCCACACAGAGCGCAGGTAGAGGTCATCGCCACGTCGCTGAAGGACAACGCGCACGGGCCCGTTGTGACAACCCTCCAACCGGAGCGTGAAACTATAAGGCCCGCCCTTGCGCCCGAGGAGGATCGTGGATATCTTCTCTGGAAGACGGAGCCTATTCTCCTCTGGGTGGAACAGGTGGACGTAGAACTCCGGTAGCCGGAGACCGTCCTCCTCCTCCTCCCCCTCTTCCTCCTCCACCGCCGCAGCCTCCTCCTCCGCCGCAGCCTCCTCCTCCTCCTCCGCCGCCGCCGCCGCCGCCGCTGCAACAGCGTCGCGCCGTTTACAGCGTGTTGACCCCTTTGCACCGCGCTTTGCCCCCCTTGCAGCGCTTGATGTCCCCCGTGCTCCGCGTCCACGTCCACGAGTAGGAGGCGTCACGTCCTCCTCCTTGATGACTATGGCGCCACCACCACGTGCATTCGATGCACGCGATCTATTTGTACGCGATACACGTGGACGTCCAGGCCGACGTCCACCACGTTTTACCAGGATTTCTTCGACGTGGACGACGCCGCGCCTACCGTCGGTTAAACACGAACCACGGGGACGTCTCGCCATGGCTAAAAAAATAGCAAATAGCATCAATTTCATCAGTTCGCAACAATTGCATATAATCTAATAAAAAATATAGCTAATAGCATCCATTTCATCAAAATTGCTTATAGATAATAGCTACTGGTACTAACAGCTAAACAAGTTAGAAAAAAGAGTAACTATATGTTTGAGATCCTCATTTCAATTATAAAAGCAACATTGATGAAATATTTAAACGTATGAATACACACCAAGAGTTACATAGCTCGGGTTCATTTTATTTAACCCTAATATATCACGATATAATAATATAACTTATACATATTAATGAAACACGTCTGTCGTGGGATAATCACGGCAGACGTTACCGGGGGTAACTGATCTTGGGGCAAGACGACACAGGCGTTTGGGAGAGGGTTTAGCTCAGAGGAAAACATGATGGAACTCGATCTGGTAGCCGGCAATCAAGTCGCCGAGTCTCCGATCTCAAGATATTAACTCAACTCTCGTGTTACACTGGATGCTCGATACCAAGCTATATTGCTAGGGCTCTCAGATCTCTCTCAACTAATCCTAGGGGTCGGTTTATAAAGCACCCGTACCCCCTGGCTTGTCCTCCAAGGCGCACCCTGAATCCTACACGGACACCGCATACAAACCCTAACTTTCCTTTACCGTAACCCACAATCCGGGTTACGAGGCCTACAAACTTGGGCCTTCCAGAAGTTTCTTTATCCTTAGCCGGATCTTGCGCAGCGTCCTGTGGGCCGGGTTATACCTTGGAGTTGGCCTACCGGGTTATTATCCCTCCATCAGTAGTCCCCAGAATAGCTTGGGCTTCACGGATCCTTCCTTGAAGCGCTTGCTATTCCCTGCAAAAACATCAAACGCACAAGTGTATGGAGGCCGGGTTAAGGTGCTTTGATAAATAGCTAGGCCTAACTCCATGGTGGCCATATAGTAACCCGGCTTTTCTCCAAGTACTTGGCTTAGCTTTCCAGGTCTAAACCCTGATAAAAATGCCAAAAGCCCGACTTACTTTACTCGATAATTAACCCTGATATCGCGGAAAATATCTCCTTCTTATTTCTGCCCGGATATCACGTTCAACACTTAAAGCATATCTCAAAAAATCCGCACAGATGACCGTTATCCCCAAAATTTCCGGATTCCGCCCGTTAGGATAGGTTTATCCGCCCGCATCTTATAAATAGAGCCCAGAGGGTAACTTAGATCCCAACGTTTCACTCCAACCTTCCCTTTGCTTCCTTATTCCCTGCGCTCCGTAATTCCACAAGAATCTCAAGCCCACCATCGTAGCAAGACCGCCGCCGGCCACGTTCATCCTTGAACTGTTCCCCGCCGCCGCCAAACTCTGCCACCGCGCCTTCATTCCGCTCATCAAGGGTTGTAGGGGGACATCCAGACCTTGACATCGGCCTCCGCCACGCCAGATTCAAGCTCCTCCCAGTAAGTATTCGTTAAAATAGCTCCACAATTTTTCGATTCACCTTAGATTGAATCTAGGTCAACCCGCAGGCCGTTTTTCCTGTTGCACCGGATTAGATCGATTTGACGCTCGCTAACTCCTTTAACAACCTGTTTGATGATTACACCCCATCCTCCTACCATTATTAATCTCCAATTTCTTCGTAGAATCGTTCGCAAGTTTTCCAATCTAGATCCATTTCACCTCATTTTTCCGCGCATAACATTGACACCCGGAAAATCCTCCTTTTCCGGCTATTTTGCTTGCAGTAGATACATGGGCAACTATCCGTCTTCCCCCAAATACTTTTCAATACGTAAGTGACCAATAATCTCCATAGTTGTACTTAATACCGGGATACCTCGCAATCTCCACTCCATGGTGTGATACCCGGATAGTTCTTAGTTTTCATACTTTCTTGATACTCCAGACTCGGATAATCCAATACTTCCGAGTCTTATTTCATGTACCTTTTTTCCTTGTGTTTTGCAGGTTGATCCCATGGCTCCCAAAAGGCAAGGAAAACAGCCGGCCCAGGCGAAGACAACCCAATCCATATCCGCCAATTGGGGGCGATCCACTGTCACAAAGGCCAAGCTGGAAGAATTGGCCGAGTTGGGGGTTCTCCCCCCTCAGAAGGACATTCACTGGAGGGCGCCGGGTGACGAGACCCGGCCCACACCCGCCGACGGCGAGGTAATCTGTTTCATAGAGCATGTGACCCGGGGATTCCGCCCTCCGGGTCACCCTTTCTTTCGCGAGGTCCTGAGCCACTACGGCCTCCGGGTATTCGACATAGGGCCTAACTCTATGTTGAATATTACCCACTTCATTGTCCTATCCGAGTCATACTTGTGCACTCCGCCAAGTTTGACTCTCTTTATTGAACTTTTCCAGTGCAAGCCGTGCCGCGAAAGCGGTGACGGAGCACTTCTCACTTGCGGCGGGGTATCCATCCAACGCCGCAAAAACTCCCCAATGCCAACCCTTAATCTGAACTCCCATGTTAAACACTGGCAACTATCCTTCTTCTACTGCCACGACACCTCTCCACCCGGCGAGAAGAGACTGCCGGGTTACTCGGAGGGCCTCCTCAATACTTCCGAGAATTTCAACGCTTTCGCCCCTGACTCGGACAGGGAGGCAATCATACCTTTGCTAGCTAAGATAGCCGTTCTCTCAGCCCAAGGCCTTCTTGGGCTAAACTTAGCGAAAACTTGGGTCGACTTCCGGATCCAACCCAATTCTATCCGCTCCAAATTGATGTGCGAATACTCGGGGCACACCACAGACGCACTTCAATATTCCACCAAGAGCTTTGCAGCCGGGGATACCAACAAAACCATCAAGGGTTTCTTGACGGAGAAGCTGGAGGTGATAAAGAACATAGCCGGGTTACCTCCATTTACTCGGGAAAACCCGGCCCCAGCGGTAAGACCCTATACTCATAAGTTTATTTCCTCATCTTGACTCGATACTGCTCCTAGTTCTTATTTTCATCTTTATGTCTCAGGCCGATGATCCTTTCTGGACAGTTGAAACCTCCCCCCCCCCCCTTCCAGAGACCTGGAAGAAGAAGATGAGCCGGCTGACGGTGATAAAGGTATTTGCCCGGATCTTGTATTATCTTTACTTGCATCATTTTCCTCCAATTTAACTTTTTCCCACGGACACACACTCGGTTCGCAGGGCTGGAGGACGAAGATGAGAATAACGAGGATGACCCGGAGGCTACCGAATCTGATCAAGAGGCAACAGTTGGAGCCAAGAGGAAGACCAGAGGGGCAGTGTCCAAGGTTCCTTTCTCTTCTATATCCTCTGAACCTTACTCCTTCGATGCCATGCGACAACTTAACCATCAATTATCGAACTCGTCGTACTTGAAGGATTCTCTTCCAGCCAAGCGCAGAGTAACTCGGAGTTCCCCGGGCGAGGATCCCCTTAACCCGGGCATCTCCACCTCCCCCGTCCATCGTGCCAGTGCTCCTCCGCCTCGTCCTTCCAATTCTCCTCGGCGCCACCCTTCTCCTAACCATCCACGTGCCGGGCAATTCCGGGTTCCGCTATCGGTCCCTTTGACATCTTCGTCTGCTTCCAGCAGCGAGCTCCCGCCGGATTACGCCGTAAATACCGGGTAAGTTTTTGCTATATGACACCCTTTGATACCTGACAATTTTCAATCACCATTGCTAACTGCCTCTTCTCATCTTTCTTTAGCGCTCAAGTCACCGTTAGTGACCCGGAGAATGTGGAGATGGATAACCGGGAGGCGGATAACCGTCAGACAGAGGAGCCGACTGAGAACGTAGACGCCGCGACTGGCGGTGATATTGAGAACAACCAGGAACAAGGCCCCTTGGGCGATCCACTTCACCAAGCCGCCGGGTCTCCTGCTTCGTCCGAACCAGTGGACGAGGAGATCGAGGTTCCGGACACGAGGATGGGTTCTCCCAACCCGGATACTCAGACTGTCCGGGTCTCGACCCCAAGGGCGGGGAAAGCTCCCCCATCAGGCGACCAGGCTGCCGGCTCTTCCGGTGTCCGACCCGAGGACCTGACGTTCGCCCAGATGCTCGAAACCCTGCGCGCTTTAAGGGCTAATGAAGAAAACATCTTGGAGGCTTTAATAGCCAAACACGAGGTAAACCCGACTAATATTGCCTGTGTCCTTATCCAGTCCCCAAGTTCCGAGTGAATTGATTCACAATTTGCTTGGAACTTTACGGTATAAGCGACTGCTAACTTGCCCCTTTACCCGGCTAATCCTTCCTTGCATCCATGCAGTCCTTCGTGACTCAATCTGAGGAGAAACTGGCAAAGGCCACCAAGCTCATTGAAAAGGAGGTGGCTCTGCGTGAGGCGGCCGAGGCTGAGGCCAGGAGGAGTAGGACGATAATGAAGAAGTATAGGAGGAGGGCTCACACAGCAGAAGATGATCTAACGAGCCTTTCTGTTCAAATTGCTGATACGTATCGTGCTTTGCTTGGTACGTTTCTTCATCCGGGTTACCCTTCTGATAAATAGCCGGAGTTTCCTGACTCGTGTTTCCATTTCTGCAGGTCCGGATGAAGTGATGCCGGACGAGGATGACATTGCCAGGCTGAAAACTATCAAGAGCGTTATCCGGCAGCTATGCGCCGGAACCAAATGGATCCTTCAAGAAATACTGTAACATCCCAGTGTTTGGGAGGTTATAAGGATCTAAATTTAATATGTGCATTTGCAAAGCATGCATCTAAAAGTACGGGAAATTTTGGCGCGAAAGTTTAAACGAATCAAAGTGACCAAAGTTTCACTTGACATGATGAAATAGGTCTAGTTCATCTAGTCAGGAGTACATTTGGAGTGATCTTTATAACAAGTATCTAAGGAAACCAATCATCTGGTTACACAAACCATAAATTGGTTTTGACCAAAACAAACTCTCAACAACCTTAACCCCAAGTCTTTAAGTGACTTGGGATAATTCACTAGGTATCTAGAACTCAAAGAAGGGTGAGTATTCAAATTTCATATCTAATGATCATACTTTCACAAATGAGTAATGCATAATTGAACCATCTCATCAACAGAGATGTGATCTTCTATAAAACAACAACTCTCTAAGTTATTAAATCATTTCCATAACATCTCTATAAACCATCTTATAATTATCAGGTGAACCATCACTAGTAAATAACAAAGTTTCAATAGAACACAAGTGATACAAACAAGTATTAACTTAAACCCCACAAGTGGGAAATGACATAATAATTGTATTAACATATTTATCGAATATGTACATATCTCCTCAACCATAAAAGAAGTACCTAAGAGAAGATATAAATCTTCTTAAACTACTGTTAAACCTTGATCCTTACCTATGATCTTTCCAAACCTCTATGTCTGTATCATGAATACAAATGAATAATATAAAATAACAATATGACACTATGAGTAACCAACTAACAATTGTTACATAAGTCATTAAACCCTAATAACATACACATGTTCATTGTTTCAATCATCTTATACAAGTGAACATATGAAATCTCAACACATCAATGAACCATTTGATCAACTAACTATTAAGGCATCATTCCACAAACACTCCACATTTCTATCTAAATCATCATTCAACAACTAAAGCATCTCTGGTATAATTAATGAATAACAACAAGTTATAACCTCTATTAGAGGAATTGAATTGATAACTAAGTAAATAAATCCTATATGATATAATTACATATCTTTTGGGAAATAAAATAAGAAGTATATGGAAGGATAATAAAAGCATGAACTAACTCTTAATCTAGATCTTGTTATGTTGTCAAGACCATCCTATCTTGTTTCCCAATCTTCTCTAAGTCATTCTGCAAGAGAAGAAACCACAAGGAAGGAGGACTACCACAAGAAGATCTCCAAGAAGATTAACTAGAGTGT
This sequence comes from Alopecurus myosuroides, assembly GCA_028641055.1. NCBI lineage: Eukaryota > Viridiplantae > Streptophyta > Magnoliopsida > Poales > Poaceae > Alopecurus > Alopecurus myosuroides. The sequence goes on from CM054058.1 coordinate 52,216,949, forward strand.
GCTTGAAGTGCTACTCTAATCTTCTATAAGAGTACTTGGACACTCTTATTTATTGATCTGATCTTATTAACCTCTTGAAATAGTATGATATTCCAATGTTAGTGTTATATAGAAGTAGTTTGGTAACAATACTAACTACCTTGTTAACAGATCACTTTTGTATACTCAAACACTTGAGTATCTTACACAAATAAACATAAGATCATATAACCTGGTACATCTCAGCCTATTGTATATGAGTAGTAATTTGGAGGCAAGTCTGGCCCACTTGTTAACAAAATTCTTCTTATATGCATATGGTAACTTGATGTTATAAAATACACCTACATTCTGTTATATACAAAACCATAATCCATAGAAGGACAAGTATAACAAGGAGAAAATAATATACCACATTATAACTTGAACCACACCTACAAGTTATAAGTAAAGAAGAAACCAAGACAAGGAAGAAAACAAGCAACATGTTGAAATCCAAGTGTTTGATGTTATATAAGAATAATTTGATTACAAGGTCAGATCAACCTTGTGAACAGAATATTCATGTAAGCATTAAAACAACTGAGTTTCAATAAGCTAGTCTTCATCATAATTGAATACACCACAAGAATGAAATGGTTATGGATTCAAATGAACTCATCTCATCAGGAACTACAATTTACTACTGAAGTTAGTATCTGGGAACCACTCAATATATTCGATCAGCTCTAGTGGTGACTTCCATAAGTCAAGAGACCATCAAGGGATGATATTACTTCCAAAGAACCAAGGCAAGGTCTGAAGACAAGTGGCAACTAGAGAGAAGAACATCAAGCAACAGAAGACCACAAGAAGCAACACTGCCTCAGAAAAAGGAGCATAAGAATTTATCCAGTGAATCGTTAGGATATAATAGAGAATCAATAACCTCTGTCAAGATCATCAGAGATGAGGAACTCATAATAATATCTTTAATGAAATAATTATCATGTATGAAATAATAACCAGCCCACATGTTTTTGATATGTGGAGGTTAATGGTAACAGGCTCAATACCTTGTTTTCCAAATCCTTTTCATATACAAGACTAACAGATGATAACAAAAATTCATCAACCCATACCCATGTAAAATAATTACATGCTCTAAAGAAAACATGGGATAACATCCATATTGGAACCTATGTGGAGAGCAAGAAAATAAGCTTCCAAAACCACACATGTTTTCCATTTAACCAAGTACTAAAAAGAGTAACCTTTCTTACACACACCTTGGTAAAATGCCAACCAAAATTGCTAAGAGTTATAACCATGAAAATAACATAGTATTATAAAAAGAAAACAAGTTCCTTCACCCATTAAAATCATTTGGTGTGACATGGAATAAAATTCCATGTTAAATGATTTTCATAACAATGCATAGAACTAGTACCAAATAGTTTTACTAAATTATTTTCTATAAGGAATTGTATACAATATGGTTCACTTACAAGCACACCACATGGGAACCATATGTGTGTTGTGAGAATGTAATACTCATGCCTAAAAGAAATTTTAAGACATTTAATAAATTAAATAGAGTGAAAACAGAAAAATCACTTAATCTAGCATCCTAAATAAAAAATACATAGATTCTTCAAATTCACCAAAACAAAATATGGTGAGGTGGAGAATTTGATAAGTCATTTTCCTTTTATTTTTTTATTAAAAACTAAATATGACAGGTGGGCTCCACCTGTCATTTTAAAATTGGCAGAAAACCAAATAAAAATAATAAACCAATAACTTTAATTTTATTAATCAGAAAAATATAAATAATATACCAAATTGATTAGAAAAATATAATCCAAATGATTACCAACTTTTAAAAAATATTTGATAAAGTTTAAAAATTAATATTTTCTTTAATTAAGTTAAATCATTTAAAATTAAGAAAAATAATAAATAATTCATAAAATCAGAAAAATACAAGTTATATACCAAAATGCTTAAAATGATAAATGCAACTCATCTATGATGTTTGCAAAGCCATTTGACCAAGATTTCATGAGTGCAATATTTGCCTAGTCATTTAATTCATTTAAAATTAATAAATTATTCATTTATTTAAATATTTTCAAAAGGCATTGAATGATATATCAAATTAAAGAGAAAAGCATTTCCAATTCAAATATGTCAAACATAAAACATTTTGATTAAATTATAAACTTGTTTCCAAATATCTACTGGAACTCTATTATATTTCATTATGACAAGAAATAGCTGCCACAAATTATTTTCTTTATTAATAAAACCCTCAAATGTTCTCAAACATAATAAACCTATTATCACCAAGCATTAGCAAGTTAGGTGATGATAGATTAATTGTAATCGTTCATCGTTTTCAATAAAACTCCTTGGCATTAACTCTACACTCTTTAAATATAAAATGAAATGTGATTGTTATCTTTTCACTAGTTGTTTTCCATGTGCTATTATCTTGTTATCTCACCAACTAATCAACACTTCTACTCAAACATTATAACAATTATTTGTTAAGTAAAAGTGAAACACATGTAAGTCTAAAAGAAGTAATAACCACATCACCTCAAGTAATGAAACAATTCACCTAAAACCTGTGTGATTAAGATATCGTTTCGAACGTGGCTTACACTTGTAAGCTGGGGTATTTTCCAGGGTAATTCACGATGCATCTCATTACTATGCATTTATCATCTTGCCAAGTGTTTTCTGTAGTCCTTACCAGGACTACTTTGCTATCTTTCAGATGTTTGGATTTCTCTACGCGACCCTCGAACCCCGAAGACCTGGATTATTATTGTCATTATTTCAATCTCAGGCAAGTTCGTAACTTGCTCATATCCTTTGCAGTACTTCATAACAAACTATTTGCAAAAACCCTATCGTATTATCACCTACTCTCAAAAGAATGCATGATCCTATTTTTATAATAATATGACTACTTGAATGACTACCCGAGTGGTAGTGTTCTGTTTGGTGGGCGGATGGAACCATGGTAAGATGAATAGGTCAAAGGAAGGTTCTATCTGCATGGGAACGTATTACCTAGGAATTAACAACAACTGCCATCAGGATTCTTGCGCCGTAAATTCGCGTTGACCATGGATCTTCTATGGGGGGAGTAAGTCAGCCGTGATACTTTTCTCGTTCGCATGTCAACGGGCTGCCAGAGACGTACGTTGTACTCTCGCGTAGGTAGTGCGGGACTACATGCACATGGGTGTGATCCCTTAATTCCCACGGACTCTGCGGGTCTATGATGGTCTGCCAGGGGCGCGTAGATATCCATCGTGAGGGGTGGAATCAGGCGTTCAACCTGCTGGCAGAAATGGGTGGGCATGCGTTGTGCGGAGAAGCACGGTTTGGCTTGGACCAACAACCGGGCCCCACACCTGAGTGGGAGTGGACAGGAATGTACACCTGGTTGTGCAACATGGTCTTGGTCGTCCATGGGTAAAGTAACGCACCTCTGCAGAGTGTAAAAGGATGTGACATGTTACCCCCTGTTCGGGGAAGGAGCTGCGAACGCCGCAGGAAAGGCAACTCCATGAAAGTTCTAGTCCTGTGAAGATCTGGCGGGCATAGTTTTCAGAATTAAAAGCAACCTCTTGAAGAAAGTTTTACAAAAACCTTGCATTAGCTTATGACTCTTTCAAGTCTAAAGCTGTAGTTAGTGCATCAAACTACCCACTTTATATCATGAACTTGCTGACTAACGCTCGTTACTCATTCTATCCCATTTGACCCCCTGCTTAGAGTTGAAGCCCTATTGAAGTCGTCATCGAGAAGCCATCGCTGCCTAAAGGAGCTACGGGGAGGGATCTATTATTTAGTCGGTAAAGCATCATCATCAACAACGCTGGTGGAGGAGAAGCTATCAAGATGTAGTTAGAGACCATTCTTGGACTTTGCGATTTCAAGCCATAAATTAGGGCTGACATCAGCCGTAGTGGATTAGTTCTGAGCTAGAGTTCTTCTCCGGCTTGGAGCTTCGAATTGCTTCTTCTGATGTTTCATTTGCAGGAGATCTTCTTGATTAATCAAGGAGATTCTCAAGATTTTGTATTGAAGTTGTATTCTGTAGTTTTGCCTGGACCCGCTGTGTTTCTGTTGTACCACTCTGAAAGATGTAATATTCACGGATAAGTCCTTCTGTGAGTATTATGTCACCGACTTGCGCACTACACATGCAGTGGTGTGCTGGGTCACATCAGATGGTATCAGAGCGAAGCGACCTTAGGTTTAAAACCTTTTAGGAGATCTGTAGGTTGGTAAAGACTATAGGAAGCCATCTTATCTAAACCATATTTCCTACAAATATGATGATCACTCACTTGAGAATGATATGATCATACTTGTATAGAATTTCTTAGTCAACTTGAGTAAATATACTTATCTATTTTCTGTATACCTAGGTATGAATAGCTAGAAGTCTAGCATGTATCAGTGTTATTGAGAAAAGAGTTCTGACATAGTCAGAGATGGTTAAGTTAAAGTGATGATTACCCCATTCTATGAATGTATAGGATGGAGTAGAACATGCTATAGAGTAAGTATAAGAATCAAAAATAAGGAATGTTTGAGAATCATGAACTTTCATTAAGCCATTGTAACTACGAGGTATATACCATATCCTCAGTTATCAAGTCTAGAGTTGAGCTACTGTAGTATAGTATTAGGAGAAGGCATAAACATGGATGGAAGCTACATTACTACTTCTACGATGTGATCAACACCATGAAGGATCAACAGATGCCATGAGAAGCTTATCATAATCAAGATGAAGTAATTCAATTACATAATATTTAGTCCTATATGGAACCAAGTTAGACAACAACTACCATAGGATTATTTTGTCTTGGTTTATTTCATTGCAGTAAGGCATGCAATTGGAGTAATTACCTAGGCAAAGAGTGGTTGTGTAGAATAGGATTATAAGGTAATATATACCTATTTGTAGTGTATAGCATTTAAGAGCCTTGGTACTTGAGATGTTTTACTCCAAGTACTTCTATTTCACAGGCTTTTGATGCATGAGTGATAACTGCATTTGGGATTTATTGCTTATTATTTGGATCTTTGATTGACTAGATCTGTGCATGAAGTTGGAACTTGATGTGCATATGCATGTGCAAACACTGAGTTCTATCTTAATGTTACTGGTCTAGAGGGTATAGGATTAGTATGAGAGCGGTCTGAAATCTCAGCTGATTGAAGCAATTATCAAAGCTCTGGAAGTCCTTGAAGTCAAGAAGGCAAAAATCAATAACGCACTGTTGGGAATGGACCACATTCCACATTTTTCTTGGAGTTGGTGACATACTTCATCAACACATGGAGATATACCACAAGTGATGCCAAGATGATAACATCAGTAGTTATATCCATGAAGGGATCATGTAGAAGTTTGATAAATTAACTTATATAGTCACCCTGTAGAAGTCAAAAACCAAAGATGTAGAAGAACCATAGGAAGTAACCAGTGGAATATGTTATAGTCACCTATAGGAAAAAGTTAAAACTCGAGGAAACTCGAAGATATTTTCACTAATAATTGAGTCTAAGTCAATGTACACTGCATTGTACAAGTTTCTCTGAGCAGTATTTCTCTTGAGCCCACTAGATTCAACCAGATGGAAATCTAACCATAGACGGTATCCAGTGTACCGGAAGAATCTTATTGGTTATTCATCACCTGGTGCATGTACCAAATGTTCTTCAGAAAGTTGTGAGAGGTAGGAAACCATACCTATTCACCGGAGAATGAAACTTTGTATCCACTACATGGTGGTAATACCACGTGTTCTTCGTGAGACCCTTAGGCAGGTCTAGTAACAAGACAGAGTTGTCCGAACAACTGGCATACTATTAGATCATAGTGCAAGATAGTGGAAGGTGAACAATCAAGACAAGGGGATACACATGACAAGGTCAACACAAGAAACAGATGTGAAGATTCAACAGTCTACAGAAGTTCTCTCTACCTATCTTTACGTGAGAGAGGTTGAACTTCGGGATGAAGTTCTTGTTAAGGGGGAGATACTGTAACATCCCAGTGTTTGGGAGGTTATAAGGATCTAAATTTAATATGTGCATTTGCAAAGCATGCATCTAAAAGTACGGGAAATTTTGGCGCGAAAGTTTAAACGAATCAAAGTGACCAAAGTTTCACTTGACATGATGAAATAGGTCTAGTTCATCTAGTCAGGAGTACATTTGGAGTGATCTTTATAACAAGTATCTAAGGAAACCAATCATCTGGTTACACAAACCATAAATTGGTTTTGACCAAAAAAAACTCTCAACAACCTTAACCCCAAGTCTTTAAGTGACTGTGGATAATTCACTAGGTATCTAGAACTCAAAGAAGGGTGAGTATTCAAATTTCATATCTAATGATCATACTTTCACAAATGAGTAATGCATAATTGAACCATCTCATCAACAGAGATGTGATCTTCTATAAAACAACAACTCTCTAAGTTATTAAATCATTTCCATAACATCTCTATAAACCATCTTATAATTATCAGGTGAACCATCACTAGTAAATAACAAAGTTTCAATCAAACACAAGTGATACAAACAAGTATTAACTTAAACCCCACAAGTGGGAAATGACATAATAATTGTATTAACATATTTATCGAATATGTACATATCTCCTCAACCATAAAAGAAGTACCTAAGAGAAGATATAAATCTTCTTAAACTACTGTTAAACCTTGATCCTTACCTATGATCTTTCCAAACCTCTATGTCTGTATCATGAATACAAATGAATAATATAAAATAACAATATGACACTATGAGTAACCAACTAACAACTGTTACATAAGTCATTAAACCCTAATAACATACACATGTTCATTGTTTCAATCATCTTATACAAGTGAACATATGAAATCTCAACACATCAATGAACCATTTGATCAACTAACTATTAAGGCATCATTCCACAAACACTCCACATTTCTATCTAAATCATCATTCAACAACTAAAGCATCTCTGGTATAATTAATGAATAACAACAAGTTATAACCTCTATTAGAGGAATTGAATTGATAACTAAGTAAATAAATCCTATATGATATAATTACATATCTTTTGGGAAATAAAATAAGAAGTATATGGAAGGATAATAAAAGCATGAACTAACTCTTAATCTAGATCTTGTTATGTTGTCAATACCATCCTATCTTGTTTCCCAATCTTCTCTAAGTCATTCTGCAAGAGAAGAAACCACAAGGAAGGAGGACTACCACAGGAAGATCTCCAAGAAGATTAACTAGAGTGTGCTTGAAGTGCTACTCTAATCTTCTATAAGAGTACTTGGACACTCTTATTTATTGATCTGATCTTATTAACCTCTTGAAATAGTATGATATTCCAATGTTAGTGTTATATAGAAGTAGTTTGGTAACAAGACTAACTACCTTGTTAACAGATCACTTTTGTATACTCAAACACTTGAGTATCTTACACAAATAAACATAAGATCATATAACCTGGTACATCTCAGCCTATTGTATATGAGTAGTAATTTGGAGGCAAGTCTGGCCCACTTGTTAACAAAATTCTTCTTATATGCATATGGTAACTTGATGTTATAAAATACACCTACATTCTGTTACATAGAAAACCATAATCCATAGAAGGACAAGTATAACAAGGAGAAAATAATATACCACATTATAACTTGAACCACACCTACAAGTTATAAGTAAAGAAGAAACCAAGACAAGGAAGAAAACAAGCAACATGTTGAAATCCAAGTGTTTGATGTTATATAAGAATAATTTGATTACAAGGTCAGATCAACCTTGTGAACAGAATATTCATGTAAGCATTAAAACAACTGAGTTTCAATAAGCTAGTCTTCATCATAATTGAATACACCACAAGAATGAAATGGTTATGGATTCAAATGAACTCATCTCATCAGGAACTACAATTTACTACTGAAGTTAGTATCTGGGAACCACTCAATATATTCGATCAGCTCTAGTGGTGACTTCCATAAGTCAAGAGACCATCAAGGGATGATATTACTTGCAAAGAACCAAGGCAAGGTCTGAAGACAAGTGGCAACTAGAGAGAAGAACATCAAGCAACAGAAGACCACAAGAAGCAACACTGCCTCAGAAAAAGGAGCATAAGAATTTATCCAGTGAATCGTTAGGATATAATAGAGAATCAATAACCTCTGTCAAGCTCATCAGAGATGAGGAACTCATAATAATATCTTTAATGAAATAATTATCAAGTATGAAATAATAACCAGCCCACATGTTTTTGATATGTGGAGGTTAATGGTAACAGGCTCAATACCTTGTTTTCCAAATCCTTTTCATATACAAGACTAACAGATGATAACAAAAATTCATCAACCCATACCCATGTAAAATAATTACATGCTCTAAAGAAAACATGGGATAACATCCATATTGGAACCTATGTGGAGAGCAAGAAAATAAGCTTCCAAAACCACACATGTTTTCCATTTAACCAAGTACTAAAAAGAGTAACCTTTCTTACACACACCTTGGTAAAATGCCAACCAAAATTGCTAAGAGTTATAACCATGAAAATAACATAGTATTATAAAAAGAAAACAAGTTCCTTCACCCATTAAAATCATTTGGTGTGACATGGAATAAAATTCCATGTTAAATGATTTTCATAACAATGCATAGAACTAGTACCAAATAGTTTTACTAAATTATTTTCTATAAGGAATTGTATACAATATGGTTCACTTACAAGCACACCACATGGGAACCATATGTGTGTTGTGAGAATGTAATACTCATGCCTAAAAGAAATTTTAAGACATTTAATAAATTAAATAGAGTGAAAACAGAAAAATCACTTAATCTAGCATCCTAAATAAAAAAATACATAGATTCTTCAAATTCACCAAAACAAAATATGGTGAGGTGGAGAATTTGATAAGTAATTCAAATATGATTTTTAATAATTTTTATCTTCACAAGAAGGTCCTGAAATCAATGTTTTCCTCTCAGTTTTTAAGACAGAGGGACCAATTTGTAATATTTAGAAATTATAGGGGGGTATCGAAATTGGGCATTTCTTTTCCTTTCTTCTTCCTCTGCCAGAAGGCAAAGGAGAAGCAATGCCGTGGCAGCACCGCCGCTGGCACGTACTGCTTGGCCGTCCTCGTCGAGGATAAGAAGGAAAGGTAGCCGCGTCCCTCTTCACTTCTCTCTCCCTCGCTCGTTCTCTCACTCTCACTTCTCCTCGTTGCCATCTCTCTATGTTTCTCTCTGTACCGAACCAAACCAAACCCTAACCCTAACATCACAGCCGCCGGCCGTAGCCATCGTTTCCGGCCACCTCGCGAACAAAAGGAAGTACCACAAGAACCACCAGGTCCTACTCCATCGACTCGAGCAAGACCAAGGTCGAGGATGGACGAGATCGCCGGAATTTCGTCGTTCCTCTTTCTCCGGCCGCCACCGGAAATCACTCGTCGCCGGTGATTCCAGCCTCGCCATGCCACTCCGACCACTCCATCACCTTCCCCTCCCTGTGGTGAGCATCATCGTTTCCTCGATTTGATCTTCCGTGCCTCGTACCTCCCTGCCACCGGGCCACTGTCACCGCCGCCGCAGGACCTCACCGCCGGTGGTGCTCCGGTGACCATTTGGTCACGCCGCCACCGCACCTACACTCACTGTGAACTCCTCCAGCCAATGGAACACATCGCACACCCCAATTTGTACCCAAACGGCCGAATTGAATTCATCTGTGAGAATTCGAATTCCTGTGATGTCATCATGACATCACAGTGACGGCATTTAGTCATTTTCCTTCTATTTTTTTATTAAAAACTAAATAGGACAGGTGGGCTCCACCTGTCATTTTAAAATTGGCAGAAAACCAAATAAAAATAATAAACCAATAACTTTAATTTTATTAATCAGAAAAATATAAATAATATACCAAATTGATTAGAAAAATATAATCCAAATGATTATCAATTTTTAAAAAATATTTGATAAAGTTTAAAAATTAATATTTTCTTTAATTAAGTTAAATCATTTAAAATTAAGAAAAATAATAAATAATTCATAAAATCAGAAAAATACAAGTTATATACCAAAATGCTTAAAATGATAAATGCAACTCATCTATGATGTTTGCAAAGCCATTTGACCGAGATTTCATGAGTGCAATATTTGCCTAGTCATTTAATTCATTTAAAATTAATAAATTAATCATTTATTCAAATATTTTCAAAAGGAATTGAATGATATATCAAATTAAAAAGAAAAGCATTTCCAATTCAAATATGTCAAACATAAAACATTTTTATTAAATTATAAACTTGTTTCCAAATATCTACTGGAACTCTATTATATTTCATTATGACAAGAAATAGCTGCCACAAATTATTTTCTTTATTAATAAAACCCTCAAATGTTCTCAAACATAATAAACCTATTATCACCAAGCATTAGCAAGTTAGGTGATGATAGATTAATTGTAATCGTTCATCGTTTTCAATAAAACTCCTTGGCATTAACTCTACACTCTTTAAATATAAAATGAAATGTGATTGTTATCTTTTCACTAGTTGTTTTCCATGTGCTATTATCTTGTTATCTCACCAACTAATCAACACTTCTACTCAAACATTATAACAATTATTTGTTAAGTAAAAGTGAAACACATGTAAGTCTAAAAGAAGTAATAACCACATCACCTCAAGTAATGAAACAATTCACCTAAAACCTGTGTGATTAAGATATCGTTTCGAACGTGGCTTACACTTGTAAGCTGGGGTATTTTCCAGGGTAATTCACGATGCATCTCATTACTATGCATTTATCATCTTGCCAAGTGTTTTCTGTAGTCCTTACCAGGACTACTTTGCTAGCTTTCAGATGTTTGGATTTCTCTACGCGACCCTCGAACCCCAAAGACCTGGATTATTATTGTCATTATTTCAATCTCAGGCAAGTTCGTCACTTGCTCATATCCTTTGCAGTACTTCATAACAAACTATTTGCAAAAACCCTATCGTATTATCACCTACTCTCAAAAGAATGCATGATCCTATTTTTTATAATAATATGACTACTTGAATGACTACCCGAGTGGTAGTGTTCTGTTTGGTGGGCGGATGGAACCATGGTAAGATGAATAGGTCAAAGGAAGGTTCCATCTGCATGGGAACGTATTACCTAGGAATTAACAACAACTGCCGTCAGGATTCTTGCGCCGTAAATTCGCGTTGACCATGGATCTTCTATGGGGGGAGTAAGTCAGCCGTGATACTTTTCTCGTTTGCATGTCAACGGGCTGCCAGAGACGTACGCTGTACTCTCGCGTAGGTAGTGCGGGACTACATGCACATGGGTGGGATCCCTTAATTCCCACGGACTCTGCGGGTCTATGATGGTCTGTCAGGGGCGCGTAGATATCCATCGTGAGGGGTGGAATCAGGCGTTCAACCTGCTGGCAGAAATGGGTGGGCATGCGTTGTGCGGAGAAGCACGGTTTGGCTTGGACCAACAACCGGGCCCCACACCTGAGTGGGAGTGGACAGGAATGTACACCTGGTTGTGCAACATGGTCTTGGTCGTCCATGGGTAAAGTAACGCACCTCTGCAGAGTGTAAAAGGATGTGACATGTTACCCCCTGTTCCGGGAAGGAGCTGCGAACGCCGCAGGAAAGGCAACTCCATGAAAGTTCTAGTCCTGTGAAGATCTGGCGGGCATAGTTTTCAGAATTAAAAGCAACCTCTTGAAGAAATTTTTACAAAAACCTTGCATTAGCTTATGACTCTTTCAAGTCTAAAGCTGTAGTTAGTGCATCAAACTACCCACTTTATATCATGAACTTGCTGAGTAACGCTCGTTACTCATTCTATCCCGTTTGACCCCCTGCTTAGAGTTGAAGCCCTATTGAAGTCGTCATCGAGAAGCCATCGCTGCCTAAAGGAGCTACGGGGAGGGATCTATTATTTAGTCGGTAAAGCATCATCATCAACAACGCTGGTGGAGGAGAAGCTATCAAGATGTAGTTAGAGACCATTCTTAGACTTTGCGATTTCAAGCCATAAATTAGGGCTGACATCAGCCGTAGTGGATTAGTTCCGAGCTAGATTTCTTCTCCGGCTTGGAGCTTCGAATTTGCTTCTTCTGATGTTTCATTTGCAGGAGATCTTCTTGATTCATCAAGGAGATTCTCAAGATTTTGTATTGAAGTTGTATCCTGTAGTTTTGCCTGGACCCGCTGTGTTTCTGTTGTACCACTCTGAAAGATGTAATATTCACGGATAAGTCCTTCTGTGAGTATTATGTCACCGACTTGCGCACTACACATGCAGTGGTGTGCTGGGTCACATCAAATACGGTGGCCGGGTAAGGGGCATGTCGACCTGAAGAGAATGCTGGACGCCTGCTCCACTATCCCCGAGTGGATTTGGCACTGGAAACGCTCATCCTGCCGGGTTGGAGTAACCCGGGGGCTTGCGCTTGCTAAGGCTTACTTCCCTAAGTTCGAACTAGCCAAACTTATGGGCGGTTTCCCGGAATTCAAGCTTGATGGGTCCAAGTTCTCCGTGAAGGATTTCCAGGCCGTCCAGAAGGAGGTCCGTTACCCGGCCAGCGTGATTGCTGACGGCCTGGATGTCGATTCCATCGTTCCTGCATATGATGCTGCTGGTGAAGCGGTTAATTCGGATCTTCCCGAGCCGTATGACATGCTGGCCCGATGGAAGGAGGAAGCTGCTAAGTTGAGGGAGGAGGCTGCCAAAAAGAGGGCTGAAGCCGACTCTGCACCCGCTACCTCCACACCAGTCGTTCCTCCTCCTGCGCGAGCCGGTACTACTGATCCGGGTGCTGCTGTTACCCCAAGTGATGGCAAGGGCAAGGCGAAGATGGACGCCGCGGCCTAGAACGCCGAGTGATACCTGATACCTGATGCTACTTCATACGTGTCAGTTGATCGATGTGTCGTTAAAACAACTATTTTTGTATGGTGCGCCTGTGCACCTTTGATACTATTTTACCGGAATTTGTAATGCACTCTAAGTTCTTGATACACTTTGTGCTTCTTCTGATCGTTTAAATTTGTCCACTTTTGAGTCAACTTGTTCTTGATATCCGACTTTCTTTATGATTCCTTTTGTGAGACTCGGTTTCCGAGTTTCGTGGGTGTTGACGAGCGGACTTGCTTCTAAGTCCCCAAGTCCCCAAGACTCGGATGTTTGGGTTTTTTGAGCCTTAGCAACTAAGCTACTTTTTCTTTTCCAAAATCCCGAATCGCCAAGACCCGAATTTCCGAGTCTGGGATATGTGGTCTTTTCGAGGAGAACGAGTTTTGTTGTTTGCTAACCCCAAACCCGGAGCCGTTTCACATAGGTAATGAAGTTATGCTTGATAAACATTGAGTTTCCAGCTATTAGTCTTATACTCTGCATAACTTGTGGTTTAGATTACCCTTTTGACAATCTTGTACTATAAGCCGGCTTTCGCGTGGATATCATGTTGTTACATCTATACGAAAACAGGGTCAGGCAAGTCCCATTGGGCTTCATGGCTGATTGTAATCGTAAGCGAGCAAATCATGCCACTTGTATTGCGAGTCACATCGAGCTTAAGTAAGAAAAGTCAAGAAAGTTTGGCTCGTTTGTCCGGTTATAAGATTGCAGCCGTACTCGTTTGCGAGTAATCGGCCCTTATAACTCATAGGCATCAAGGCCGGGTCATTGAGTTTGCAACTGTGCTATTCAAGCAATCAGCCCCCAAGACCTATATATATGCAACGTACTGAGATTAAGGAACATGAAAGCAACCACTTCTTTTCTTGATATGAGAATGTTGGGTCAGCAAGCCGCCTCATTAAAAACCAATCCAGTCCCCAAGGGTACCCTGGATAGGAAAAGAGTACGTCTGAAACCTGCTGCCTGTTACATCGTGCAATTCCGCTTGCCAATATAGTCTTTACTAAGTATAATATGGACGTAGCTGAGCCACGTTCCATGGTCTGTCTCTTTCTTGCATGGATGAAGTGGTATGAGCGGTGTCATTAACTGTAGCCGACTCTTCCCTTGCATCTACCAAGTAATATGATCCATTATGCAGATTCCGGCTTACGATAAACGGTCCTTCCCATGGTGGTGATAATTTGTGTTTTCCTTCGTTTGACTGTACCAGGCGCAGAACCAAGTCTCCTTCCTGGAATACCCGGGTTTTCACGCGCCGACTATGATACCTCTGTAGATCTTGCTGATATATGGCTGATCTTTCCAGGGCTTGTTCCCTTTGTTCTTCTAACATATCTACGGCGTCCTGCCGGGTCTTTTCGTTCTCCACTTCGACGTAAGCTGATATTCGCGGTGAATCGTGAATAATGTCACTCGGTAACACTGCTTCCGCACCATAGACCATGAAGAAGGGTGTCATCTGAGTGGATCTGTTAGGTGTAGTGTTGATACCCCAAACCACAGAAGGAAGTTCTTCGACCCATGCACCAGCAGCCCTGATACAGGGAACTCGCAATCGTGGTTTTAATCCGCGAAGCAATTCTTGGTTTGCCCTCTCCACTTGTCCATTGGCCTGTGGATGAGCCACTGATGCTACATCAAGCCGGATTCCATTGTTGCCACAGAACTTTTCCATCTCACCAAGGGACATGTTGGTTCCATTGTCGGTAATTATGTTGTGGGGATACCCGAACCGGTAGATAATTCTTTTCAGGAACTTGACTGTTGTAGCTGCTTCGCAATTAGTAACTGGCATAACCTCAACCCACTTGGTAAACTTATCGATAGCCACTAAAAGATGTGTCTTCTTGCAAGGTGACATATGAAAGGGGCCAACCATGTCCATACCCCAGACAGCGAACGGCCAAGTTAACGGGATGGTCCGTAATTCCATAGCCGGCACATGGGTTTGGCGGGCGTACCTTTGACATCCGTCACACCTTGCTACTAATCGTTCCGCATCTGCTAGAGCCGTGAGCCAGAAGAATCCGTGTCGATAAGTCTTGGCCACAAGGGATCTTGTGGATGCATGATGCCCGCAATCACCTTCATGGATTTCCTTGAGAATCTGTCGGCCTTCTTCTGGTGCCACGCAGCGCAAAAAGACCCCGCGGCGCTTCTCTTGTATAACTCCCCGTTGATGATAGAATATCCCTTTGCTCGCCGCAAAATTTGCCTTGCTAACACCTCTTGCTGTGGTAACTCGCCTCGTGATAGGTAGGCCAAAAACGGTTCTGTCCACTCGGGAATAGCACGTACAGTGGCCACGAGTCCTAAATCCGGGTCTTGATTTGCCAATTCCTCCTCTGACTCGGTTTTAACTGATGGTCGCCATAATTCGTCCAGGAAAACGTTAGGTGGAACCGGCTCCCTGCGCGAGCCGAGTCTAGCGAGGGCGTCGGCTGCCTCATTCTTTCTTCTGTCTATATGCTCCACCTCATACCCGGAAAAACATCCTGCAACCCTATCAACTTCCCTGTGGTATGCTGCCATAGTTGCGTCCTTTCTATCCCAAGTTCCTGACACCTGCTGTACCACAAGGTCCGAATCTCCGAAGCATCGTATCCTCTTAATGTTCATCTCCTTGGCTATCTTTAAGCCATGCAATAGGGCCTCATACTCGGCCACGTTGTTGGAACAGTCAAAGTGAATTTGTAGTACATAACTCAATTTGTCTCCTTTGGGTGATGTTAACACCACTCCAGCTCCTGATCCCTCGTACTGCTTTGATCCATCGAAGTGCATGATCCATGACTCGGAGTTTGGAACCATGGTAGTCATGCCTGTGTGTGTCCAATCATTAACGAAATCAACCAAAGCCTGAGATTTGATTGCTGACCTGGGCTCGTAGCTGATGTGATAATCAAACTAATTAACTCCGACCAGGTTCTAAGCCGCGGGGTGCTGAGTCGCGGGTGCTACGCATCCATAGGTAAGAACCCTGACAGGGTCATACCTCACGTGGTAAGAAACCCTCCGAATAATCGACCAACCGCTGCTATACTTCCTATCGAGCAAGTACATGTAGCGACGGACGTGCTCGTACTCCTCCCTGATACGTTGTTGTACCACCTCCTCAGGAGCTGGCTCTCTCCGCACCTAAGTGGCCCACGCGATGGCCACCAAAGAATATCCGGGTCGACCACGTCACCCGGATTTCTCACCAACCCGCATGACCCGGTACTAAGTACCTCCCAGTGCCAGCCCGGCGGGGCTCAGTCCCGGACATCGCCCGGCGGGTCCAACAGAGACATCGTCGCCAAGGAAAATAAACTAAAAACACATGCACGATATATGAACTAAGTAAACATTCCTAATTAAGTAAAAATTCACTAAGTAAAAAATCCACTAATTATAAACATTCACTAAGTAAATTTATAAACTAAAATTCCTATATTATAAAATTCATCTAATGGTACTAAGAAAAACTTAATTCACTTCTAAACTAAACATTCACTAAGGAAAAATTAGCTAAGTCCAAAACCTAAATTTTTTCTAAGTGTCCAATACCTAAATTTTTTCTAAGTGTTCAAGACCTAATTTTTTTCTAAGTCTCCAATACGACGGTGAGGAAAAAGGCTAAGGCGCGGGCGAGGCCGCCAGCGGCGATCTCGGGCGGCGCGAGGACGGGCGGCGTGGGGAGGCAAGGAGGAGAGAGGACGGGCAGCGCGGGGAGGCGAGGAGGAGAGAGGAAGGGTGGCACAGGAGGAGGCGCCGTAGAGGAGCGGCGGCAGCGAGGATCACCAACGTCGAAATTGGGCAGCCTCACAGCGTCGCTCTGGTTTTCGGCGCCGGGGACTTAGCGAAAACTGCAAAACTATTTTGTGTTGCCCCGGACGGTTGGTCCGCCCGTTTTTATATAGGCGGGGGCCTTTTGCCCCGGTTGGTAACACGAACCAGGGCAAAAGGGTGCCTTTTGCCCCGGTTCGTGTTACCAACCGGGGCAAAAGGGTGGGGGGGTGGGCCTTCGCTTGCCCGCCCACCTCCCTCCCTTTTGCCCCGGTTGTAACACGAACCGCGGGAAAAGGCCGAAAATTTCAGTTTTTTTTTTGCGCCAATTTTTTCCTTTCGAACATTTCAAATACTATTTAAAATACGTTTTCAAATACATTTGAAATGTTTAGAATTTGGAGAAACTTTCAATATGAAAAGTGTTTTAAAATTGCATAAACATTTCAAATACATTTTCTGTTTTATAAAATAATTATTCCAACTATTTAAACTAGTAACAATTTTTTAATTTTAAACATTTTAAAAAACCTATTTTATGAATGGTTTACAATTTGGAGAAACTTTGTATATGAAAAGTGTTTAAAATTGTGTAAACATTTCAAATACATTTTCTGTTTTATAAAATAATTATTCTAACTATTTAAACTAGTTCATGACTGGTTTAATCTGCAATGTTTGATACATTATTACAAAATAGTCTAGCAATATTACATGAACCATGAAGGTTTAATACGTTATCACCAACTATTGCCGCCATTGTTTACTTCTCTGTCGTAGCCATGGAGCATCTTTCTTATTTAACGTGATGCTTGGGTCAGTTTTCACTCTAAAGGGCGGAATTTCTTCAAATTTATTATAATCTTGTGACATGTCTGTCCTGTCCTCCTCTCCCACAATGTTTCTTTTCCCTAAAAGAACTATGTGCCGCTTCGGCTAACCGCATGATGTACTAGAATTCTTATTTTTTCTTTTCCTCGGTTGGGTAGACATGTCTTTCACATAAAAAACTTGAGCCACATCTTTGGCCAGGACGAGTGGTTCGCTTATGTACCCAAGATTGTTGAGATCCACTGTTGTCATTCCGTACTGCTGGTCTACCTTTACTCCTGTCATCTTGACCCATTGGCACCGAAATAGAGGGACCTTAAAATTAGGTCCATAGTCAAGTTCCCATATATCGTCTATGTAACCATAATATGTGTCCTTTGTCCCATTGTATCCGGTTGCATCGAAACGGATGCCACTATTCTGGTTGGTGCTCTTTTTATCTTGTGCGATCGTGTAAAATATATTCCCATTTATCTCGTACCCTTGGAAAGTCAGTACAGTCGAAGATGGTGATCTGGCCAACAAGTTGAGCTCATCTCCAACAATGTTGTTATTCATGAGTTCTACCTGCAACCAGGAGCCGAAACTATCGATGTGTTCATCATTAATCGAGGATTCAGACAGCCCCGGGTTTTTGGACCGTATAATACTCTTGTGTTCCTGGATATAAGGAGCCACCAAGGTGGAAATTTGTAGAACTGTGTAGTGTGCTTTAGTGAAAGAATGTCCGTCCATAAATATCTTTGCTTTCTTTCCTAGCGTGCCTTTTCCACTCATTCTTTCCTCATGCCGTGATTCGGGAACACCAATCGACTTAAGGTCTGGAAGAAAGTCAACACAAAACTCAGTTACCTCCTCTGTTCCATAACCCTTGGAGATGCTTCCTTCTGGCCTAGCACGGTTGTGAACATATTTCTTTAAGACTCCCATGAACCTCTCAAAGGGGAACATATTGTGTAGAAACATAGGACCGAGAATGGTAATCTCTTTGACTAGGTGGACTAGGAGGTGTGTCATAATATTGAAGAAGGATGGTGGGTACACCAACTCGAAGCTGACAAGACATTGGACCACATCTGTCTGTAACGCTGATAGACTTTCTGGATTGATTACCTTCTGAGAAATTGCATTGAGGAATGCGCATAACTTCACAATGGGTAGTCGAACATTTTCTGGTAGAATCCCCCTCAACGCAATCGGAAGCAATTGTATCATCAACACGTGGCAGTCATGAGACTTCAGGTTTTAGAATTTTTTCTCCGCCACATTTATTATTCCCTTTATATTCGACGAGAAGCCAGACGGGAGCTTGATACTATGTAGTGCTTCAAAATAGATTTCCTTCTCTTCCTTGGTAAGAGCGTAGCTGGCAGGACCACCTTGAAACCGCTCAGGATTCTTGCCGTCTCGTCCTTTCGTGTGTTGCTGGTCCTGCCGTGCTTCAGATGTATCTTTTGACTTCCCATACAAGCCAAAGAAGCCTAGCAGATTCACGCAGAGATTCTTCGTCAGGTGCATCACGTCGATCGCAGAGCGGACATCTAGGATTTTCCAATAGGGTAGTTCCCAAAATATAGATTTCTTCTTCCACATGGGTGCGTGTCCGTCAGCGTCATTCGGAACAACTTGTCTGCCCGGACCCTTTCCAAATATTACTTTCAAATCCTTCACCATATCAAATACATCATCACCAGATCGAAGGATAGGCGTCTCCCGGGTATCTGCCTCACCATTGAAATGTTTGCCAGCTTTTCTTAAGGGGTGCTTGCGCGGAAGAAAACAACGATACCCGGGGTACAAAACCTTCTTACATTTATCCAGATATACACTTTCGGTGTCATCTAAACAGTGTGTGCATGCATTGTATCCCTTTTTTGTATGTCCATAAAGAGCAGGCCAATCGTTGATGGTTACGAACAACAGTGCTCGTAGGTTAAATTATTTTTGTACGTGCTCGTCCCACACAGGTACACCTTCTTCATGCCACAATTGTAAAAGTTCATCGACTAATGGCCTTAGGTACACATCAATGTCGTTGCCCGGTTGTCTCGGGCCTTGTATCAGCACTGGCATCATAATGAACTTCCTCTTCATGCACAACCAAGGAGGAAGGTTATATATACATAGAGTTACAGGACAGGTGCTATGGTTGCAGCTCTGCTCACTAAATGGATTAAATCCATCAGTACTTAGACCAAACCATAAGTTCCTTGCCTCACCTGCAAAGCCCGGGAACTTTCTCTCGATTTTTCTCCACTGCGACCATCAGCGGGGTGTCTCAACATCTCATCTTTCTTACGATCTTCCATGTGCCATCGCAAAAGTTTAGAATGCTCTTTGTTTCTGAACAAACGTTTCAACCGTGGTATTATAGGAGCATACCACATCACCTTTGCAGGAACCCTCTTCCTGGGTCGCTCACGCTCAACATCGCCAGGGTCATCTGGTCTGATCTTATACCGCAATGCAGTGCATACCGGGCATTGTTCCAAATTCTCGTACTTCTCACCGCGGTAGAGGATGCAGTCATTAATGCAGGCATGTATCTTCTCCACGTCTAATCCTAGGGGGCATACAAGCTTATTTGTTTGGTATGTACTGTCGGGCAATTCATTGTTTTTAGGAAGCTGCTTCTTCACTATTTGCAGCAACTGTGTAAATCCGCTGTCAGTCACACCGTTCTCGGCCTTCCATTGGAGCAATTCCAGTGTGCTGCCCAGCTTTTTCTGCCCGTCTTCGCAAGTTCGATACAACAATGTTTTGTGATCCTTTAACATCTGGTCGAACTTCACCCTCACCTTTTTAATATCGCTTTCTGTCTTTGCATCCGTAATAGTCTGGCCAAGATCATCGATGGGCTCATTTGGTGCATGCAACTCTGATTCCATTTCATTGTTATCTTCCATTCCAGTACCGGCACCGTGTTCAGGGAACATGTCATTATAGTTGTCATCATTCTCTTGTTCTTCGTTGTCTTCCATCTGAACCCCTCTTTGTCCGTGCTTGGTCAAACAATTATAGCCGGGCATGAAAACGGATTGAAACATGTGGAAGTGGATGACTCTGTGAGAAGAGTGTTCCTTCTGATTCCGACATACAACACATGGACAACAGATAAAATTATTCCGCCTATTTTCCCGGGCCACCTCGAGAAAATAACCCACGCCTTTCATGAACTCGGCAGAGCGTCGGTCAGCGTACATCCATTGCCGGTTCATCTGCATTATATGATTATTAATTAAAAACTGTTACAGAACACCATGAATAGAGAAATAACCAATGTTACATCAACAGATGAAAGGTTAAAGTTGGTACCTCGACCGAGGAGGAAAGAAGGACGAGAAAGCTTATTTAATTAAGTGTGGCTCGGACAAATTAAATTCTCCCGGTCATTTCATCAAACACCTCTTGTGCATAGGAGGGAAAAAAAGTGAGCACACACCACACAACTAGAAATATGTCCTCTATAGTGAGTGGCATGAGGAGAAGAGAGGGCTGGCAGGGTTTATATAGTGGGGGGGGTCATTTGCCCCGGTTGGTGGCTCCAACCGGGGCAAAAGACCCCCCACACCACGAGCCTGAACGGGCTCTGCTCGTCGAGGGCCTTTAGCCCCGGTTGGAGCCACCAACCGGGGAAAATGAGCCCCCACACCACGCGCCCTGCTCGCCCCGGCCCCACCTCTGCAGTCTTTTGCACCGGATGGTGGCCGAGCCGGGGCGGAAGGGGTGCTCGCGGGTGAGCAAAAGCCCCGTTTTCCACTAGTGTGACCCTGCAGTGCTCCTTCTCACGTCAAATTTGGCATGACATTCTGTCTACCTACGCCCTACAGCACCTCACCCCTTGATACAGACTCTTGCTTGCAGGTTTGGTGGCCGAGTGTCAGCAATGCAGCCTCCAGAGCTTCACGCAAGGAGGTGAACTCGCTTGAAGTCTTGGTCTCCTGGTCCATGTGGTTAGAGCGTAACAGTAGAGTTTTTGACAAGGTGGCCACTATGGCCATGGAGTGTAGGAGAAGAATTAGGATTCTCGCTGAGTTTCAAGTGTGGAAGGCCGTCGGCCTGTTTGGGGGTTCGAGAGATGATGTAACCTAGCTTCTCTAGAGCCATGCGCTGTGTGGGCGGAATCTGCTCTTCTGTGAGCAGTTCTGGAATTGTAACCACTCTCTTTTCATGTCTTAATATAGAAGACACACGTGTCTCATGCGTGTTCTTGAAAAAAAATGTACTAGCAAGGTAGCAATTGTTTTTTCTAGAAACTAAGGTATTAGGGCATCTCTAGTCGACTCCCCCCCCCAAGGCGGCCTTTGTAGCAGCGATAGCGCCGTTTTTGCACCAGCCGCCCCTCCCCTAGAAGCCCAAATAGCGTCGTTTTGGCGCTATTTCGCGCCGCGGCACCCAGGCGAAACCCAGCCCGCTGGGTTCGGCTTGGGGGGCGAAATGGCGGGGCAGCCCACGCGGTCCAGCGCTGCCAGCGACGCGTGGGAAAACCGCGGGAACAGAAACCCTCGCCCGTGAGATTCTTCTCGGTTCCGCGTCGGTCAAAGGCTGTCGGCGTTTATGGCGTGGTGGGCGGCCAGTGCATGCACCCGTTCAAAGGCTGCCAGAGTAATGGCGTGGCGGGCGGCAGCGATGGCACACAGCGCAGTAAATGCCCCGCCAGGGCTACAAAAGGCCGCCCCTCGCCGCTCGCCACTCTCCCCATTCTTCCCTGCTCGCCGCTCTCCCCATTCTTCCTCCTCGCCGCTCTCCCCATTTTTCCCTCCTCGCCAGAGATGTCGAGCTACGATGAAGCCGCCGCGGCCAACGGCTGGCGCCGCCGCCACCTCCACAAGTACGAGGCGTGGGCGCTGTACCGGGCGGGCTATCCGTGTCCGCCTGATATGCGCGTCCCAAGCTCCGCCGCTGGACAACCACGATGGCAACTCAGCGTCAGCGGGGTCCCCGTGCCCCCCATCCCCTCCACCGAAGCAGAGTTCAGGCAAGTCATCGACGAGGTTCGTCGAGGGTTGACGCCGGACGAGGCCGTGCAACTGCGCTGGAGGCCGCACGGCAACGACTCCTCATGGTGGCAGCAGCTTCAACGCCGCCACGACGCGGACGTCGCCGCCGTGGGCAACAACGGCCCTGTCGAGGGCCGCGCCAACGGCATCGTCTGCAAGCGGTGGTGGGGAGGCCAGCACCGCACGCTCGAGTGGGTGCTGGACTACATCGAAGCTGGCAACGAGTCCCGGCTGCAAATGCCGCCCCGCCCGCACCCCTCGTGGGCAGCGCGGCGGATGGGCGGATCCTCGTCGGCCACCTCCTCCTCCTCCGGAGCAGCGTCTCTTTCCTCACCCCTCCCCTCCTTAACTCCGGGCGCCCTGCCCCCAGGCACAGCGGCGGCGCCCTGTGCATCAGCGAGCCGCGCCAGCGACCCGCCGCAGGCTTCAAGCGCGTCGTGCGCCTAAAGACGGAGGCGGCGGAGGGCGACGAGGACGAGTGGCCGGACATGAAGGCCGCGGAGGAGCTCTCGCTCAACACCCTCTAGCCGGTCCCCGACGACGTCGCCGCCGACTGGAGCCTGCGCGACAGCACCGAGGAGGAGCTAGAGCTCCAGCGCCGCCTCCTCGCCGAGGCGGAGCAGCGGAAGGCGCAGCGCGGGCAGGAAGCCGCTGCCAATGCGGCCCGCCGCCGCGTCCCTCCCCCTCCGCAGCCGAAGGAGGTCCCCTACGTCGTCCTCGACCCTAACAGCGAGGACGAAGCCGAGTTCCAGCGCGCCCTGGCGGTGAGCAGGTGGGGTGACGCCGGCGCAGGCCCAAGCGACCCACATTGCCGCGACCCCGGCGCAGGCACGAGCAGGTGGGACACCGACGGCTCGGACGATGACGACGACGGCGGGGACGACTACGACTACAGCCAGGCGATCGCGGCGAGCCTCAGCCTACAGTAGACGTAGTTAGGGCTTTCTATTTTTTTTATGTTTTTAGTTAAATTTCTGTCGAAATGTCGTCGAATCTATGAATTCGCGTCGGATCTATGAATTTGAATTAATTTGGGCCGAGACTTGGGCTGGAGTGCGACTGGGAACCGTGCCCCCCAGGTTCCAGATTAGCACCGTTTGGCGCCGCGGCGCCACTAAAACAGTGGCGTTTTGGGCCCTGGGGGGCTACACGGCTGGAGATGCCCTTACCTCTTGATAACTAACCAGGTACAGAAAAAATAATCGACCATGACCCTTCGGGGCAAGCTAGCATCTTGACCCACTAGCTAGAGCTTGATAAAGTGCGCTACACTAACTTACCACTGTTAGATTGATCTCACCGTGACCTGAGCCCAACGGCTCGATCACACCTCTTGACTGCGCCCTGATCGGGGGCGTCCGATCCTTTATTGACGGTGGGCCCCTGTCGTCGCGCTATATAAAGGGTGGGGCTGGCCTGCACGACTCACGAGGTTGACCGTGTTGTCGCCCCCCACCAACATACCCATCTGATCTAGCGTTAGCGCGAGCCGACGTGTGCCGCGCTGGCTGGGCGCCAACAGACTGTGTATCGCCCGCGCGACAGATAAGCAGGCCTTGGGTGAGGCCGCAGTGAAGGCCGTTTTTTCACAGTTTTTTCGTTTTTTCTGTTTCTGTTTTATTTTCGTTTTTTCGTTTTTTCTGTTTTTGTTTTATTTTCACAAAATTTTGATAAAGTTTTTCCCCTATTCAATTATTTTCAACGAATTTTTTGTTTAGGGAATACAAAAGTAAAAGAAATATTCGTATAAAGTAAAACGTGCATGAGTTTTTTATTCATGTTTTTCCGCTGCAAAATTAATAAAAGTGCCCTATTAAAGGAAAATAGGCTAAAAGTGAGAATTAAAATTTAAAATAATGTGAAAGTAATAGTTGTGAGTTATGTTATTATATAACCAACATTGTTAATAGCATGATCATGATTTATTGTTATAGTCTCATATATGCTTTTATTGCTATTTTCTGCCCAACGGTGATATAGTTTTAATTGCATAAACAGTTGTGTGTTCTAATTTTGACCAACGTTGCATTATTACATGCAATTCTTATTGTTTTCTCACTTCATTATTGTTTTCAGGAGGGTTCTACTTGTTGACCTGCATCAAGGACGTTCCAACCCTGAGAGGTGACAACTATAGTGAATGGAGGAAGAAGGTGGATTTGGCCTTCGTGTGTGCTCAGGTTGATTGGGTTGTGGACACTCCACAACCTGTCAAGCCAAAAGAGCCAGTTAAAGAGGAAGATGATGATGATGCTGCATGGGAGAAAAAGAAAAGAGACTATGCTCCTTTGGAGTTCTCATATTCCATTGAAAACAGAAAGTGGCTAAGAGCCAACAAAAAGTGTATGACATTTATAAAGAATACAATTGAGAACGCAATCGTGGGCTCAATTGCAGAGTGTGCTTCTGTCACAGAGTACTTAGAAAAGATAAAATAGCCAGTTCACTGGCTCTTCAAAGGTATATGCCACCCAGTTGATCAAACAGCCGGTAACAAAAAAGTACACCGAGGTGCACATGGCATACTGATCTGGAGCTCAAGCTAGCACTTCTTGTCCATCTGATCATGGTTTCACTGCCAAGTCAGTTTGACAACTTTGTGATAAACTACAACATGGCCCCTGAAAAATAGGATGTTGAAAAGATTATAGCCATGGGCGTGCAAGAGGAGGACAGACTTAAAGCCTCACATGGTGCTTCTGTGAACTACGTGAAGGATAACAAGAAAAGAAACTATATCAAAGTCATTCTGGTTCTCCTTCAAAAGCACATGGGAAAGCTCCCTCACAGTATCAGCATCCATAGAGGTATTTTCAGTGGACAAAGACACTTGTCTCCACTGCAAAAATACTGGGCATTACAAGCAAGATTGTCTAGACTTTCTAAAGTACATAATGGAAAAGAGAGGTAGCAATGTTGTTTCCTTTGTAAATGAATCCTTGTATACATAGTTTTCAAAATCTACTTGGTGGATTGACTCAGGTGCAACTGTTCATGTTACAAATTCTTTACAGCGATTCGATACGACCCGGACTATGCAAAGAAGCAAAAGATGCATTGAGGTCGCTAATGGAGTTCAAGCAGACGTAGAAGCTGTTCGCAACATCTCTGTGGAATTAGCTGATGGTTTCACGATTTTTCTTAGAGATGTCTTGTATGTTCCTTCACTACACAGGAACTTGATCGGTGTATCACGTTTAGACAAAGACAATTATGAGTGTTATTTTGGACATGTCAAATGTGCCATATGGTGTAATAATACTCATGTGGGGGTAGCTTTACTCCATAATGAGCTTTATTTATTATCTTTGCGTGAAAAAGTTTTTTATGTGTGCAAAGTGAATGAGCATGTTTATGAGTCAAATAAAGAACAAAAGAAAAGAAAGAGAACTCATGACTCATCGAAATTATGGCACTGTCATTTGGGTCATATTTTGAGGGGGAGAATAGAAAGACTAATAAAAAATGCTATTCTTCCTCCGCTAGAGTTCTCAGACATAGATTAAAGCATAGATTGCATTAAAGGAAAGTATGTAAAGCAAATTAAAAAGAGTGCAAACCGAAGTACAGCAACACTAGAAATCATTCACACTGATATTTTTGGACCATTTCCTGTGAAAAGCGTGATGGTTATGACTCGTTTATAACGTTCACAGATGATTACTCCCTATATGGATACATCTATCCAATTAAAGAAAGGTCTGAAGCGTTGGATAAATTTAAGATATTCAAAGCTGAAGTTGAAAATCAACATGATAAAAGAATAAAGATAGTGAGATCTGACCGGGGGGGATACTACGGTAGACACACTCCTTATGGCCAAGTTCCTGGACCTTTTGCAAGTTTCTTACAGGAGAATGGCATAGTAGCCCAGTATTCAATGCCGGGCGAGCCTTAGCAAAATGGAGTAGCTGAAAGGCGTAACCTTGCTCTTATGGATACGGTGCGCAGTATGATGAGTTATTCCACTTTACCATTGGGATTATGGATGGAAGCACTTAAAACCGCCATTCACATTCTCAATAGAGTACCAAGCAAGTCGGTGCCCAAAACACCGTACGAGTTGTGGACAGGGAAAAGCCCCATCCCTAGAACACCTCAGGGTCTGGGGGAGCCCATGTGATGCCAAAGTGTTTAATCCAAAAATTACAAAGTTAGATACCAAAACTGTGAGTTTCCACTTCATTGCCTATCCTGGTAGGTCAAAAGGTTATCGTTACTACTTTCCAGACATATACACAAAGTTTGTAGAAACAAGACATGCGGTCTTCTTAGAGGACGAAATGATGAGGGGGAGCATGGTAGCTCGGAAAATTGATCTTGAGGAGAAGAGGGTGTGTGCACCTAATCCGATGATTCAAGAGCCGTTTTTCTCACTACTGTTGTACCTGCATCGTCAACCCCTGAGGTTGCGGTTCAACCACCTGTTGTAACTCCAACCGTGACAACTAGAGGTGAAGATCCGGAACCTGTCCGTTAGGAGCCGACTGAACCCGAAGTTGAGCATGAAAGGAAGGAGCATCAGACTTTTCAAGATGATGTGCCAGAAGTTGAGGCACATAATAAGCCAAGAAATGAGACCCTTAGAAGGTCTACAAGACGTAAAAATTTGGCCATTTCTGATGTTTATAAAGTTTACAACACAAAAATTACTCATATGGAAAATGATCCTGCTTCATATGAAGAAGCAATGAGAAGCCCCCAATCATCGAAATGGGTGGAGGAAATGGAAGATGAAATGAGATCTATGAGTTCCAACAATGTCTGGGACTTAGAGGATTCCTAAAGGAGACAATACTATAGCCTGTAAATGGGTCTACAAAAAAAAGTATGACTCTAATGGGAATGTAGAAAAGTATAAATCACGTCTTGTGGAAAAAGGTTTTACACAAAGAGAAGGGGTAGATTACAATGAGACATTTTCTCCAGTCTCATGTAAAGATTCCTTAAGAATCATAATGGCATTAGTTGCACATTTTGATTTAGAGTTATATCAAATGGATGTAAAGACGACATTTTTGAATGGAGATCTAAAAGAAAATGTTTACATGAAACAACTCAAGGGTTTTATCATTGAAGGCAAGTAAGATATGGGATGTCATCTAAAGAAATCTATTTATGGATTAAAGCAAGCTTCTAGATAGTGGTATCTGAAATTTAATGATACAATAAAGAGTTTTAGATTTAAAGAGAATGTTGAGGATAACTGCATTTATGCAAAGTTCAAAAGTGGGAAATACATTTTCCTAACCTTGTATGTGGATGATATCTTGCTTGCTAGCAGTGACGTCAGTCTTCTATGAGAAACAAAGAAGTTCTTATCCTCAAACTTTGATATGAAGAATCTTGGTGAAGCCTCATATGTTTTGGGCATAGAGATTCACCGAGATAGAAGAAATGGAGTCTTAGGACTATCGCAGAAGGCATATTTTGAGAAAGTTCTCAAAAAGTATAATATGCATGCGAGTTCTTCCACGCCTGCTCCTATAGTCAAGGGCGACAGTTTTAGGAAATTTCAATGTCCCAAGAACCAGTATGAGATCGATCAAATGAAAGTTGTACCATATGATTTGGCTGTTGGAAGCTTACAGTATGCACAAGTGTGCACTCGCCTTGACTTACCTTTTATCACCGGGATACTCGGTAGATATCAAGAGAATCTAGACACAGAGCACTGAAAATGGTAAAGAAAGCATTGCGTTATGCGGAAGGCACCAAGGACCTCATGCTAACATACAGAAGATCTGATTCCATAGAGATAAAAGGGTATTCAAATACTGATTTTGCGGAAGACAAAGGTGATAGAAAATCCACGCCAGGATACGTGTTTACTCTCGTAGGAGGAGCTATTTCGTGGAGAAGCTCCAAACTGTCAATAGTTGCATCATCCACGATGTATGCAGAATTTATAGCATGTTATGAGGCCACGGGGCAGGCGATATGGTTGAAGAAATTTATACCCGACTTGAAAGTGGTAGATTGCATTAGCAAACCACTAAAGATGTACTGTGAAAACCATCCCATTGTATTCTATGCTCACAACAACAAGTCGAGTAATGCTGCAAAGCCAATAGAAATAAATTATTATGTTGTGAAGGATAAAGTACGGGATCAAACTATAAGTCTCGAGCATATAAGAACAAAGGATATGCTTGCGGATCCGCTAACAAAAGGCTTACCACCCAGTGTGTTCAAGGAACACATAGCCGGCATGGGTTTAAGGGAAAACTTGTGATTCTGGATCAAGAGAGGCCCGAAAAGGAATAGTTTTGTTTCAAAACAGAAAGGTATATTGTAACTGTCTGATTCTATCAGCAATTGAGCCGTGACAATGAAACATGCTCTATGTATCAATATATGATGAAACGGGTAAAGTGCAAAGTATAAAGTTAAAAGTAAAGTTGAGATCAAATGGGAGAATGTTAGATGGATCTCACCATGACCGAGCCCAACGGCTCGATCACACCCCTTGACTGCGCCATGATATGGGGCGCTCGATCCTTTATGGACGGTGGGCCCCTGTCGCCGCACTATATAAAGGGTGGGGGGCTGCCTGCATGCCTCACGAGGTTGACCGTGCACTGTCGCCCTCCACCAACATACCCATCCGATCTAGGGTTAGCGCAAGCCGACGGGAAGCTCCACCACCGCCACCACTCCTCACCGTCACCGTCGCCACCAGTGAACACCTCTACGCCATCGTCATCGAAGGGCTCCAAAGGTTGTGCTCACTCATCTCTCTCTGTATCTCTCTTTCTCTCAGATTCTCTCTCAAGTTACAACTTAGAGAGACAAAGTATTTGTTCACCGGATCTTATCTAGACTAGCTAGATCAAATAGAACTAACAACCACCAACTACATCAGCTTGGTGACCAGCCTAGTAGGCGATCCAGTGGCAAATAGTAGAAAACCATGTTAATAGCTACTACCAGCAAGATATTATATGTCGAAAACAAGAAAAAAAATTATCTGTTTTTCAAAATTGTTGCATGAAGAGCAGCTTACCACATTCCACGGAAAATAACTAAGTGGCCAGTTTGACTATGTTCAAATATACATCAGTAAGAGTTTTAGAATAAAAGTTTTTTTTTTTTGCTCCACGAAAAAAAAAAGAGCAATCAAACCAGATAAATGTCTCACTCATATTTTGTCCTGTAATTGATTCCATAATGTGAAGAAATTGTTAAACAACAAAGAAGATAGTGCAAAGAGTGACGAAAATCCTCCTCGGCGTGCACTTGGTAATTTTGTGGGATTATTGTTGGGTTCATTGTGTAGTCGTGCCAGCATACCCAGTATACTCTTTTTGAGCCCTGGTTATACTTCAGATGTCCAGGTTGTTGACATTTATTTACACAAGTCGACTATATGTAAATTGGCACATGTTTGCAGGTCCAACTTTCAGCCATACCTAACGTTTCTGAAGGTCAACCATAGGATGAATAGCAAATACTGACATCAGTTGCATACGTTTGTCGCATTCATACATATGTAACTCTCAAATTGATGATATTTGCCTGCAAACTAACTAGCCTGGCCCGGAAGTTTGAAATACCAACGGCAGCCATGATCTAAGAGCTATGATTCGTTTTTGTTCTTCGGCTATTGATGCTGAGCTTAGTGCCTGCATGGAAGGAATCAATTTGGCGGTCGACCTATGTCAGGAGGGTATCATCGTTGAGACTGATAGCATGAAGCTGATAATGATGGCAAGGAACAAGGATAGGGATGGCTCCTGTCTGGGTTACCTAGTGGCAGACCTGTGGCTGTTGCTGTTATGACCGGCGTCACGTATAGGAGGAGGGGCCCTAACCGTGGGTCCAACTAGGGGATTAGCCCATTTAATCTTATTTCAGTTTTACCACTTTATATACAAGCTGTAATCGGACGTGAGAAATTAAGCAATAAATCATTATTTGTTGCCCGACTCCCTGAGGAGTCGGAACCCTAACCGCCACAGCCTCACCTCGCGCGACCACGGCGCCGACTCGCCGCCGCGCGCGATCAGCTCTCCGCCGGCGTTCCTTCCCCTACAACCTCCGTCCCAGGCACGGTAGAACCCTAGTTTCTACCAGTTGCTTAATTCTCCTTGCATCATAGCCTTTGATAAAATTCCTAGGGCACAAAATAGTGCAAGTCATGAGCTGGCTAGGTACAGTATGTTGCAAGATAGAACTGAGGTATGGTTAGGGATGGCTCCAGAAGCTTTGCGGAGTCGTATCCTTCGGGATTGTAATTTCACTCATATCTATGTGGAAATTGTAGAAACCCTAATATTGTGTTGTATTGATTTGACCCTCATATGGGGTATATAAAGGAGGTACAAGGGGGAGAGAGACTTGGACTACAAGTTATCTAGGAGTCCTAGTCTATTCCTACTCGTATCCGTATCTGTATCTAACATCCCCCCTCAGTCGTAGCGGGAGTGAAGCGAACACTTGCGACTGGTTTGTCTTGCGCGTTCGTCGTCTTCTCCCCTCCACATCATCGACTGCGTCTCTTATGATCTCTCATCTCTTCCCTCCCGCAGTCGCAGCGGGAGTGGCGTGGACGCAAGTGACGACGCGGACGCTGCTGACTGGAGTTGTTGTCGATGTGTTGCTGTAGACGTAGCCCATGATGTCGATGTCGAGGTAGCCGATCGTGATGTAGCCGTAGTCGTGGTAGTAGTGGTCGATGTAGTACTCGTCGTAGTTGTGTAGCCGCGATCGCCGGAGGCGCAAAAAATTGCGCAATGTATATGACGGTGCTGCAGTTGTCTTTTTTTTTAACGACGTTTCGCACCTTGAGAGGTACCGTCGTGGGCGTCATAGGACGCGGTCGTAGCTCATAAGTGAGTCCACCAGTTTTGCCAGGACTGGGAGAATCTCACCAAGCACACAACGGTTTTGCCAGAACCGTGTGCACGGTCATAGGGGATTTCACAATAGTGATGCCGGGTTGTCGATGCAGTCTTAGCCGTCGGACGCGGTCGATGCCGTTGTCGTTGTCGTTGCGTCTTGCAGTAGTACTGTCAGAGGACGCGTGTCCAGCCTTGTGGACGTCGTAGTTGTAGCGGCAGCGGCGGTGTGTTGACGAGGTTGTCGATGAAGACCACGTTGATGTAGACCTTGACGATATGGTGTCGACGATGAATCAGGAGGCGTGATGTAGTCCGTCGCTTGGAGGCGTCCCTCGCGGCGACGATGATGTAGAAGGCTTGTTGTCGGAGAAGCCACATATAATTCCACACCGGCCTGCGTGTGGTTTGTGTCGCTTCTCATAGATGTGCTCGCCGAAGATCTTAGTGCGTAGCCGGCATAGTCGTAAAGTCTCAAGTAGATGTTCGGCGTGGTGTAGATCGTGGGCCCGATGCAGAAGTCGTATGCTTGGGCTAGCTCGGTATCACAGGAGTTCGAATCAAATAGCGTGCATGGAGTTTTGGATGCAGGCCTCTGGTGCTGTGGATGGTGCGCCTTGGCCATCTCACACCCGGACGAAGAAGTGGGCGGGCGTGCTGGTTGCCCACCTTGCCCGGTGGAGGTTGAATTTCGCGTGCGCGCGCGACTGCCCGCGTGGATCGTGTCTCCCTCCAGCGTTGCTGCATGGAGCAGACATCGCTCTTGTCGACCTTGCTCTTGTCGCCGGACAGCAATACGAGATCGCGTGACTAGTAGCATCACCGTCAGAGCTGATTTTCACCGGAATTTCTGCATCGCGGGAGAGATTTATTTGACTACACTAATCTAATCTACGAAATTGATAATTTGAAATTTGGATCTAATCTAAAGAACCAATCCGATCATTGATCGAAACCGGGTGCCGCGCCCCCGAACAGATCTCTCCCCGGGGGCGGCGCGCTGCGGAAGTGTTTAGGAACCTAGGACCGGCGCCGTGAGGCTAACTGCTCTGATACCATGTGGAAATTGTTGAATCCTTAATTTTTCTGTTGTATTGATTTGACCCTCATATGGGGGTATATAAAGGAGGTACAAGGGGAGAGAGACTTGGACTACAAGTTATCTAGGAGTCCTAGTCTATTCCTACTCGTATCCGTATCTGTATCTAACATCCCCCTCAGTCGTAGCGGAAGTGAAGCGGTTTGTCTTGCGTGTTCGTCGTCTTCTCCCCTCCACATCATCGACTGCGTCTCTTAATCTAATTAATACAATCTCATTTACCCCGCAAAAAAAAAGATCAATGGTGTGTAATAACGCACGCACGGTAACTAATGTACTGTTAATCTTCCAGTGTGCTACTTTCACCGCCAAATATAAGGGTTGTAGGACAGCTTTCACACCTACTTCATATTGTAACTTCTCCCAACGTTCAACACTACCAAATTGCAGTTTCGGCAAATTGAGAGGTAAGTTGTGCATCTTGAAATGAAGCATCTTCAGCTTTGGACAGAAACTGAATCGCCAACCACTCTAGGGACAGGAACGTCACATCAGAGCTGGAATGCTGACCAACACAAGGTTGAACGAAATATGTAGATGCTTGAGGCAAGGAAGTGTACCATGGGGCATCATACCGGTCGGATTCGGAAACGCTTGCTTCATATAGATACAAAATCATATTTCCAGATAAAATTTTGTGCCTATATTAGGCAAATAAATCACCAAAGGGAGATGCTCTAGATTGTTGCAACTATGCAATTGCAAAAAGGTGAGCCTTGCTGGAGACACTCTTATCAAAGTTATCCCTCTCCGAGCTCGGCTAATATTATTTTCTCAGCAGGATCTTATTCAGAGTAGGAAAATGATTGTTTGTCTGTCCTCTCCCAACTCGTCTACTATTATTTCCTCAATATTGTTATCTCGAATATCCAGTTCATACAAGGTTTCATGCAGAAAGCCTTGCCGAGTGTCTAAAAAACACTTTGGCACTCAGAATATTTCCGGAAGTATGTATTTTCAGTACCTTTACATCCACCGGGTTTCATAAACCTTGTTCACAAATCTTCAAAATTTTATTTTAGAAAATGACAAAAAGAAAGTTCGGATAAACTGTTGTTGTCTCGATTCCTGCATGACATAAATCAACTAGAAAGCATTTCACCATTTTTGTAAGGAGAGGGTTTCCCATCGCAATTCTGACCCAATTTATGTTTCTATTTAAGGAAACAAGAACCATTTGATAATATGCAGTACTCTGCACCACCCACCTGAACTGATCATGCATACGGAAAAAGATAGTAACAGCAACAACAGCTCAACAAAACATTTTCCAGTACAATATGTATAAACATGATGACAAACCTAAGTGAGATTCAGTCGATCATGGACAATCACACCCGCCATCAAGTCTTTACATGCATATTCACACGAACAGGAAGAGGAAGACACAAAGCGCCAAAATAATAAGTATCTTCGCTTGTACTTTTGAACTCCCAATTTATTACCCCAAAAGAAGGTCAGCCATTCGCTTCAGACAGAACTTCGTTTGAGAAAAGCATTCAACTCAGAAACCAGTAGAACCCATCACATGCCAAAAACAGAACCACAAGTTGCAAGCGGAGAGCATGCTACAGATTGAAACCCCAAGTTGTCACACTATCAAACGAGATAATGTAACAACTGCCCATGGATTAGATGGCTTACCCATGGAATTTACTTTTAATGGGGACATGCTCAGAGAACCTGGGCATAGATGATCCCACCTTTTGTAAGTTAGCAAAATCGTATTTTTTAAGTATTGAAAATCTATGAAAATACATGCATTTAGGCATTAAACAAAAATTTGCCCATATAATTTTTTTCTAAAGCTGTGTGACCATTTTCCACCCGTGCGAAAATCATAAAATGAGAAAGCTAAAGCACAAGTTACATAAACTATGCCATAGCTCTCCCATTTTATAACCTTTCCCACAGAATACAAATGGTCTTAAATTTTCTTAAAGATACATGGGCAGGTTTTTATCCAATACTAGTGCCTGCATGAATTTTTATATCTTCTCAATACATAAAATATAATATACGATTTTTGCTACCATGCCTAGTTTCCATTCATTCCAACGCCCACATCTCGAGAAATGCCAAACTTAAGAGTGGGTTCCAGGAAAGATTTGACACCTTCTTCACATTTCAGTTTCTCCCAGGATTTAATCGTATCAAATCGCAGTTTCTGTAACTTCTTTGGCAAATTGTGCATCTGGAAAGGAAGCCTCTCTAGCTTTGAACAACTACCAATCATCATTCCCTCTAGGGATGGGAACGGCACATCAGGATCGCAAATGGTGGCCAACTCTATGTTTAACCAGAGATGCAGATGCTTCAGGCAAGAAAATGTGCCCCGGGGTATCGGCTTCAGAAATGCTTCCTTCATGCTGTTACATCCATGTACCTGGAGTTGTTCAAGGCATGGTAAATGCATCACCCAAGAAAGGTGCTCCAGCCTATAGCAGCCATACACTTCCAAACAAGTGAGCATTGGGAATACAGATGCTGGAGATCTTTCAATCCAGGTTATCTCTTTCAAATTGGGCAACAAGAAGAAGAGGATCCTATTGAGAACAGGAAAATGTGGTTCTCCCAACTCACTTATTAGTATTATCTCTATAAATGCCATTGTGATTTCTAGTTCAAACAAGGTTCGTTGAACAAAGCCAAGTGACGAAATTTCAGAAAGTTCTGCATGTCTTCTTTTGAGTCCCGCCACATCTAAACTTCTAACCGGAATGTCAGTAGCACCTCTTAATAATTCATACTCCACATCACCTTTAGACCCAATATTAGCTTCTTTCAAGTCAGCTAGGCTTCCCAACTCTTCACATATTGCAAGGTTACGGTTTGCAGCAATTTCACCAAATATTCCGCAACCTCTTATATCTATTACCTGCAATGCTTTAAGGTTCCCTATGACACCCTGTGGTAGTGGTCCCATGCCACTACTCACTAAGTACAGAAACTTCAGCTTAATGAGGTTCCTGAACAAGTCAAATGATTGTTTTCCTAGACAATTGAATGACAAATCGAGGTGCTCCAAGTTTACCAAGGAAAATAGTCCATCAGGTAATATTTGAAGAGAATTCTTGCTCAAATCCAGATATGTCACCGATTTGAAGTTGTTGATTATTTGATCTATCCTTCCAGTCGGACAAAAAGATTGAAGGCATAACATCTTCAGTGTCATGAGACATGGGTTGAAGTCACAAGGAGGAAATTCCCGCATGTTGTTAAACATCAATGAGATATATTCAGCTTTTCCCCAAGGGATGCTCAATCTTTCGTTTCCGGCAACTCTTGCACGGACGAACCACTTGTCATTGTCTTCATCGCATCCACAGGCGATCCATAAAGCCATATCACGAATCACATCATGCATTCTAACATAACCATACCAACCTCCCCAACTCTCTAACAAAGATGCATCTTTAAGGCTCGCCTATTAGACTATATGCTTTATTGTAGGTACTTTCAATGTAAACACCATCCAGTAAGCCTAAGCCCATCCAGCATCGAGCGAGGTCAACTTTCCTAATCTTCCAATCCTCAGGCCATAATGCGCAAGTCAAGAAACAATCTCTCAAGGTTTTATTTCCCAAACTATCATAACCGAACTTCAGATTTTCTAAAACAGTGTTCATATTTCTAAAGTGTGAGAGTTGCATATGTTTGATGGCAGATTCCCATCTTTTTACATCTTTTCCATACATTGCCCTTCCGATAATTTTCAAAGCTAATGGAAAACCCTTCAGTTCTTTGACAAGTTCTCTCGCAAGGGGCTGAATATGAGTATGAGAAGAAAGAGTTCTCTGACCGACATTTTCTTGGAATAACTGCCATGCCTCATCCTCCTGTAGACAGGCGACATTTATCTCTTCTCTCACATCCATTTCACCACAAATATTTATCGATCTTGTTGTGAGCACCACTTTTCTCTTGACTTGTTTTACAGTTCCGAGGGGATATGGTACACCAACTGCTCGCAGATCGATTTTCTCACGAAGGTCATCCAAAAGGACAAGAAAGCTTCTCTTTTTCAGGAAATTAAAAATCTTTTGTTGTTGAGATTCCACATTACCATCTCCTTTAATTCCAAGCTTCCTTAGAAAATCATGTTGCACATTTTCCACTGAACACGCCCGAGAGGCCTTCACAAATATAACATTAAAGAATATGCCTCCAATATCAATTTTGTTATTGATACTATTCAGAAGGTATGTTTTCCCGACTCCACCTTGGCCCCATATTCCAATCAGCCCCACGGGATCATCCTCAATCAACTGGAGAGCCCTTTTCAGGTTATGGTTCATGGCAGACATAGATATACCAGGTATCTCTTGGACAGCAGGAGGCACACACAAGAGATCAATGTTATCGTTATTGGGACAATCCCTAAAACCATCTTGAACCTCAGGAATATTTTCAATTTCCATAGTAACATACTTATTCAACTTGTTTCCGTCAAGGATTAATTGCACATGAGACCTGATGGTATCCTCTTTTTTCAGCCTTATGTCCACCCCATTCATGGATGCTATGCCCTGCTGTTCTGCAACATCAATCATGCGACGGACATCAGCGCTCCTCACAAGCAAGTTGCTAGTGGAATCCTCAAGATTTCTCAAAGCCCTTCCAGCCTTCAAGGTAAGAAAACCACATGTTAATTAATACTAAAAAGGCCATTAGGAATAGACATAGATACATTACAAAATTTCAGTTTTGATGTGCACACTTACCAAAGTTAGGTCTTTACTTTGAAGGTTTGATTTTCACGCCTGAATGACGTCTTCCCACTCCGTTGGATCTTTTTTACCTACCATTTTCTTCCCAAAATGTATCAAGTCTGACGACACACCTTCTTGCTCCTTTACAAGGTCCTTCGCCAGTGCCCCGATATTGAGATCATATTCTATATCTTTGTGGCCAAAATTATGTGCAGATAGCTCGAGTGCTTCATCCTCACCTAGACAAGGAACTGATATATATTTATTCACACCCATTTGATCACATACAGTTTTTGATCGTGAGGTGATTACCACTTTCCTCTTGAAGTCGCCCCCAATTCCAAGTGGATATGGAATACCAACTGCTACAAGGTCTAGCTTCTCATAAAGGTCATCCACCAACAGCAAAAAGTTTCTTGTCCTCAGAAGTTTTGATATGTTAGTGGCTTGAGTTTTCACATCACCATCATTTTTTATTTCGAGCCGCTGTATGATTTGAGCTTGAATCCTTTGTACTAAGAATTCTCTAGAGGCTGTAGCAAAGATGACAAAATAGGAAGAATCTCCAACAAACGAGTTATTGATCTTCTTTAGAAGATGTGTGTTCCCAACTCCATCTGGACCCCATATACCGGTGATTCCGTCAGGATAATTCTTAATGCAATGGCAAGCATTCATGCAGATACTCTCTTGGCTTGGCAGTTCAATAGACTTGGTGGGGATATCTACGGCAGAAGGTAGCAGGACTTGGACCGTAGCATTTATGGGTGCAATATCAACGCATGCTTGCACTTCAGTCATCTCCTTAGCTGCTCTTTTACTAATCTTGTAGTTTGCACAACAATTTAGGGAACAGGACAAAATTCTGCCTACTTTGTCATATCGTTCACGGTTTTTCTCTACCTTAGATATAGCCACATTTGTCCTGTTCAACCACAATTCTGTTTCATTTGTTTTTATGAAGCCATTGGCGATGCCAGTTTGGATCTCGCCTTCGACAACAGCTTGTTTGACCTCTAAAGTAGTAGCAACCTTTTCATGAGATCTCACGTTGTTGCTAGTGTTGAGGCAATACGATAAATGTATGCAGAAAATATCTTTTACTGGACTTAAGAGCATGCTGACAGTAGCACGGAGCCACGTTACCAAGGCCGCCATTGTTCCAAAGCAGAACACAGAAAAATACTGCAAGACAACTGGTGTGTCCAGCTTATCAATATGCCAAGAATGCCCTGCAAATAAATTTTATTAGAAACTGAAACAACAATATAACATGAAAAAAGAAGTGTAGGTCATGAAATTTGGAACTCGTGAAAAGCAAGCGCGATTATTGAGCTCTAGAACCGCACCTCGTGGATACTTGACTCGATGACAACTTTAAGGAATTTTCTGATAGAGGGAAATATATTAATATTAAGTACACATGGCCTCCTCTTGTAGCCTCCCGTGTGGCGGCGGAGGGGGAACCCTAACTGCCTTACCCAAACATCCCTGCTCCATCACTCCTCCCCCCTCGCCGCCACCAAAGGGTGCGGATGGGCAAAGCCTGGCCCGTGCGGGCAGGTCTGGTGGTTCCTCGCGTGGGGGCGGGGGTCTCTGTGGGCATGTGTTTCCAACCTAGGGCAGGGCTCGACCGCTGGAGCCTCGGCGTGGCGGCAATCTGGCGCCCGGGGCTGCGAAGCATAACAACAGGTGGTGGTGGCTGCCGCCAGCACGGATTTCCCTGGACGGGTGGCGGTCCCCAACATGGTTGGAGTTCGGCGGGGATCGCTCTCCAGCGTAGATGTGATCCCCCGTTCAGATTTGTCACGGTGTGTCCCATGGCCAGTCTGTGGCGCTTGGAGGGGTCGGTGAGGGGTGGATGGAGGTCCTCTGGCGACGTTCCAGCGACTCCGTGCGTCTTCACGGCGTGCAAACAAAAATCCTGTGGTGAATATTTCCGCAGCTTAATTTTTCTTAAAAAAGTTGAGCAGTCATCCACAAACGGCAGTAGAACAAGGATCTCTGCGACTGTGATAAGTTTTTTCGTTATTTTCTTTTGACATGGAGATGTTTGTTCTTTTCTTCAGGAGAGTTTGAGCCACTGTATGAGCATTGTGTGAGAAAGCTCTTGGTACCTATTTTCCGTTTACATTTGTTTTGCTGGGAGGTGCATTCTGTGCCAATATTGGGATTTGGGAAGAAAGAAGCACATGTGGTAATCAGAAAAGGCTCAAAATAGGGATAGGCATTTTAATTTGGCTCCGGGGTGCATATGCACTGTTTATTTTGCAAGCAATTTTAACGTATTTTGAAATGCCTTGCCAAGGGTAAAGTTTAGGGAGGGGATTAAACAGTCTTTTCTCAGTTATATGCATACACAAACTTACCAACAGTAACCGGAAAAAAGAGAATTGCCTGTTTACAAGTCATGAAAAGAAATTAAATGAAGTGAAAGCTCAACCTCGCGAGAAAGATGCAATGTATGACTTCAGGTACGTAGCACCAATTAGGGAATATGCCCACTCAGAAATTAGAACTCATCAAATATGATTATAACTAGGAGTGCAAGGCGACGTCCCGCATAAGTATCTGGCAAGCCAAATTGAATTAACCCACTAGAATCCAATTAATACTAAACTTTATAGATTTGTACACGGCGCAGGGCGGATCCGGGTGCCACAGAAAGGGGAACTATTGTTACTTACTATGGATCTCCTATTTGAGCTGATTCAGGAAGACCAATGTTTAATGCAAAAGCTAAAACCCTTTCCAAAATTTAGTTCGAGAATATAAGTATAGTCTTGAGGAAACAAAATAATCTCCTTATGTTCCCTTGGAGACTGGATAAGGGAAAAAGAGGCAAAGAAGGCCAAGGTACATGATGGAGATATGACCACGGAGAATTCTCTTTAACTATTCTTTCTCTCTCTGAAGTAGAACACCAAAGACGGTAGTAAATCAATTGTTCAATAAAAATCATATTCTTAACGAACACAGAAAACTTAGTCATTACATACTAAGAAGAAAATAAGTTCAACTAGAGTAGTTAAAGAGCAGATAGATATTCTTTTTGAAGATTAGCAAAACACCTCTTTGAAAAAAAAATTGACTCTTTGCTTACATGAAATAAAATCCATGTTTATACAGAGAAGAGAGTGGCAACCCAGAATTCTTCTACAGCCGGGAAATGACTTAGAACAAACCGTGAATATGTTCTCTTGTAAGGAAGCAATTTCAGCAGAAAAATATCTACCAGCAGAGAGGAAACACTACTGCACATAGGCCTTAATGGTTGGAAGGAAGCAACAAAGAAAGTACAACTTAATGTGATCTGGGACTATTATGAGAGCAAAGAGCAAGAGACTCAACTGGATTTGATCGGGTGCAAGAGAGGAACTGGTATGCAGCAACTCAAATAGGAGAGGTTTCAGGAGTCGCAGTAGGCAATGATGCAAGAAGGATAGCCAGAATGAGATGTGGAATCAGAAGGAAGCAACGAAGACGACTTTTTTTGGGGGACAAATTGGTGCAGTTTGTGGAAGTTGATGTGAGATTACTTGCAAGGGAGAGAGAGAGAGAGAGAGAGAGAGAGAGAGAGAGAGAGAGAGAGAGGGAGAGGGAGAGGGGGAGGGGGAGGGGGAGGGGGAGGGGGAGGGAGGGAGGGAGGGAGAGGGAGAGGGAGAGGGAGAGGGAGAGGGGAGAGAGAGAGAGAGAGAGAGAGAGAGAGAGAGAGAGAGAGAGAGATTAGTCAACACCCGAGTTGCAGAACAATAGAAGGAAATGGTAAACTCGAGTGTTTGCAACAACTTCAAGGACTAGAATGATTGATCAATATTCTATAGCGCGTGGACTATGTATATGGTGAAAATGTAATTCATATGGCTAACAGCAAGCGAAGCATATTCGTCCGGAGTCACGACTTATGGTTTAATCAATCTAAAAATAGCGGTTCAAACGTGAAAGTCACAGCTAGCAAACCTTATAAAACAGATAGAAAATCCCCATTTGGTGAGCTGCTACCCGTATTATTTATGCAGAGCCTTGTAATACCAGGTCCATCACATTTAGTGAGCCTAAAGATTAGCATTGCACGGCTGTAAGATGCTCTCATTATCATTAAGATGTGCAAATTGTTGTAATTTTTTTGAGCAAGTTGCATTTATCTAAGAATCATCAGAACTAGTCCACATGTTTGCAGGACCAAATTTGCAGTCCATGAAGGGTCGATTCCAATAGGGTGACTAACAAGCTGAAGGTGAGTTAGTCCAAGGATAAACAGCTTGATCGAAGTAGAACCATAAATTTACCTGATTTGAGCTTGTTACTGCACAACTCATACGTGTTCTGTCCAGAGGCTGCAAATTATCCGCAAAAATACTCTGTATGAGGGCGAGTAAATTCGTCGAACAGTCGGCGTGCAGACACGATGCCGTTCGCAGGTTTGGGTTGGCGTCGGTCCCGCCGTTCATTTTCCATGGTAAGAATTGATGCGGACGCGGTTGGGGCGGAAGATCAAATGCTTACGCTTCTCCTTCAGTGACCTCGTTTCAGCGACTGAGAAGCCCCTCTCCCATCCACCCATTCCCCTCCTCCCTTGGTTGAGCAGGATAATCGGCCGCCGGTGGCCATGGCATGGGGGCTGCAGGGATGACCGTGCCCGCGGCAGCGACGGCGACATGGCGCAAGTAGCGTGCATGTGACCCCTCCTCTCTCCCCCTTCAGCAGAGGATTCGGCGGCCGGCAACACCCCCGGTGCAACACCGCCGTACAAGCAGCGTGCACGGGACTGTGCGGGCCTCTGCAGATGGCCCATGTTCTACACGCACAGCATTTCTGGGTAGTGTGACCGCCCATGAGAACCTAGGCCCACAGCGTCCATCACGGATACAAGTAGGTCCAGCTGGATTCATTTTTTCGTTCCTTTTTTCTAGCCATAAGACGGTTCATTTCTTTCGTTCCTTTCGTGTCCGTGTGGTTCCTCGCTTGTTACCGCCAGCGATACGGTTAGAGCGCGTGCTGTGTGGCAGGGCTGGAATTAAAATTCGAAACTCGCGAGTTAAACGAGTAGCTC
Organism: Alopecurus myosuroides; assembly: GCA_028641055.1. Lineage (NCBI taxonomy): Eukaryota > Viridiplantae > Streptophyta > Magnoliopsida > Poales > Poaceae > Alopecurus > Alopecurus myosuroides. The sequence continues at coordinate 52,259,230 of CM054058.1, forward strand.
GCAACTCGACTCGGCTCGGCTCGAACTCGTTGTCCAACGAGCCGAGTCGAGTTTTCGTTTTTGACAGTAAACGAGTTCAAGCTAAACGAGCCGAGTTTACGAGTACTCGTTTGGCTCGTTTAACTCGGTAAAAAGAGTTTCTAATGATATTCTTATATATGTGAACATATTTTTACTGATTATTGTAGTTTATTTATGACAAATTATTTTATGGTGACATCTTTTCATCGATTATTGTCATGATTTTATTATACGTGCCCCAAATAATAAAAAATAATTATATATACAATATATAATGTTGATTTTTTATAGTTTACCGAGCCGAGCCGAGTTTTGATTTTGGACTCGTTTGCTGAACGAGTCGAGCCGACCGAGCTTGAGCGAGTCGAGCCGAGATGACTCGGCTCGGCTCGAGTTCCAGCCCTACTGTGTGGTGTCTAAGAAAATTACTAGTTCTAGGTCTAACAAAATCAAAACTCCTCCACCGTTTAGTCACCCTATTTGGGTCTCATGTGACATAAAAAGTTTGTTTTTCTCCTCAAACTGCTCCTACTTTAGTCAATGAAGAGATTCCAAGTCACTATGCCAATTTTTAAATCAACTAGTAACAGGTATCTTGTACTAGACATAGGTACAAGAATCTTTTTCTTAGTCACACCTTCTCCAACGTTTAGTCCTAGGACTAAGAGAAAAAATATGCTCTTAGACACCTCTTTTTTGCAACGCTGCACACGCCCTTGTAGGGCACGGCCGGACAAGGCTTAGGGACACTTCTTTTAAGTTCTTGGGGAGTTTCTAGGTTCCAAAAGGCAAAAACTCAAAAGAAGTCTCCAATTTCTACCCAGTTTCTAGCCACCGAGAAACTCACTTTGCACATACTAGGAGAAATTGCTCGGGAGTAGTTTCTGAACTCGCCCGCGAATGGGTATTCGGAAAAAGACATGTCCTTCGGGGTAATTGCGGGGGATTGCCACCGCCCCCCATCCCTTCTCCCGAACCGGTCAACCCAGCAAACAAAAAAAAACAGATCGAAGGAGGGGTTCGTCTCTCCCCCGACCCCCGACTGGGCGCTCGCATCTCGTCCAGGCCGCCGCCGGCCCGCACGGATCCCGCGCCTCGACGCCATGCGCCGCACGGATCACGCGCCTCCCCGGATCCCGCATCGAGTCCATCCCGCCGCCAGCCGCCTGCCCCTGGTCGCCCCAGGTCCCGCGTCCCCGCGCCGTTTGGTGGAGGATATGTGTTACTTGATGTTTTATGAAGTATGTTATTTGCTTAGAACTTGTATGTGTGATGTACTATGTTATTTTGCTTAGAACCTGGATGTGTGGTGAATTATGTTATTTGCTTAGAACCTGTATGTGTGGTGGACTATGTTATTTGCTTAGAACATGGATGTGTGGTGAACTATGTTATTTGCTTAGAACCTGGATGTGTGATGAACTATGTAGTTTTCTTACAATTTATATGTGTCATGAACTTATTGCTTATGAATGTTTACTTGTCCAATTACAGATGATTTTTGCACTTGACGATTCTGATGAGGAGTTTTACATGTGTGTTCTGCTTGTGGCATATGCTGCTGAGAATGAGAAGGTTCCTTATGCGGCTAGAAGATTGACATTGCTCACAGGGATACAGTGGGTTCAGGAGAGGATGAAGGATCCAAAGAAATTCTACAAGTGTTTTAGAATGAGGATGTCAGTTTTTAAAATGTTGCATGACATTCTTGTTGATAAGTATGGCCTCGAGTTCACTACACAAATGTCTAGTATAGAGTCACTTGCTCTATTTCTGTATATGGTGGGCGCAACTGCGTCCAATACTCAAGTTGCAGATCGTTTTGAGCGTAGTGTTTCCACCATCAGCAACAAGTTTCATCATGTGTTAGACTGTGTAGACCGTATGGCGGGTGATTATATTAGACCTAATGATCCTACTTTCACCGAAGTTCATGAGAAACTAAAACAATCTAGATTCTGGCCTCATTTCAAAGATGTCATTGGAGCAATTGATGGAACACACATTCCTGTCGTGGTTGCCGAGACAAGTAAAGTAAAATACACTAACAAGAAAGGTTACACAAGTTAGAATGTGATGGAAATATGTGATTTTGACAGAAGGTTTACATTTGTTGTTGCTGGATGGGCTGGATCTGTTTATGACACACGTGTATGGACTGATGCTCAGCCCCATTTCGACAATTATCCACACCCTCCCAAAGGTAATATCTCCGCATATGTATTTGCTCATAAATATTTTGTGCTATGTTCAGATCTATTTGCTACTTGCAGAAAAATATTATCTTGTTGACGCTGGATATCCTAACAAAGTCGATTATCTCGCCTCATTCAAAAACCAGCGTTATCATGTTCCTGATTTCCAAGAGGCACCCCCAAGAAATATGACGGAGATATTCAACCATCTTCATTCATGTCTTCGAAATGCTATTGGAAAAACATTCGGCGTTCTGAAGATGAAGTGGCGCATTCTACTTGGAATACCACATTTCCACGAGGCTTTGATGCAAACGAAGATCATCACTGCATGCATGTGTTTGCATAACTTCATCCGTGACAGTAAACTGTATAATCAACATTTCTATAGCTTCGAGCGATGCCCATATGTTCACGAGGATAGCGCATCTTGGACTGCTGGATCCACCCCCTCTTCATCTGATCGCATCATAGGTGCACTACGACAGAACATCGCCGAAATAATAGTAGCTTGAGCATTTATTTTATTGTTATTCGAAAATCACTATGACATTTCTATTATTTTGGCATGTACTGGATAAATGAATCTATTTTTATTGTAATTCCGAAATAACTAGACCCTTTCATATTATCTTATTTTAATATCTAGATCATTTTCTATTTAAACATAGTGTATGATACATACATATCCGTTTATTAAGTGGACATATCAAATTCGGGGGTATATCGGACATATCACAACCCAACCTAGCAAATAAGCAAAATCTGTAGAAGTCAAAAGAAGTCTCCTGAGGAGTTTTTGGAGTTTCTCCCCACAACAGTTTCTACCCACCACAACCCAGAAACTGGCTTCTGCATAAGCAGAAACTTAAAATATGTCACCCTTAGTCGTGCTTAGATGATACGAGTTTCATGTTAGGTGAGTTGTTTGAGTATGGATCAAAGTGACAGTGCGTTTAGTAGGTTGCAGACTCCATTGTGGGCAGCAACGAGTGCACGGTGTTTAGTTCCGTTCTCTGATGCACTAACAGTATATCCACTCACCACTTTCAAATTGGTTTAGGTTACCAGCACATAAGCAAAGAACAAAAACAAACACAAAAGCAAGACTAACAGCAACAACAAACACACAATCACAATCAACTGCTAATCAGATCAACTAACATGACATAACGCCTTATACGACCTAGAAAACTAGGGTTTCTGGCTCTCCCGACGATTTTGTCACCGGGGTGGGATCTCATCGGTTATCGTCTCCTGGTCAGATCCGGATTGGTGAGGCTCTTGTTTCTCGAAGCTAAATAGATCGGACGGGGAGGTTCTTTCGCAGAATCGATCTACACAGGAGGCTCGTGGTTGCCAGGCGATCAGACGCAAGCGTTCTAGAGTCGACTCATGGCGCACATAACTGAAGGCTCGTATAGCGGGGCAAGGAAAGACGAGGGGGATGAATCCTTGGCTAATGCATTGCGGAATCTGGAATTGAGGGAGGGTGAGTTGGATGATGTGTTCATTGGAGAGGATGATCTTCAGGATTTGAGGAAGCAGGCAAGATGGTTAGCCGTGGTGAAAGTTCATACAAGAAAATCACTATCGGCCATTACTCTGTTTGATACACTGAGGGAGGTCTGGGGCTTGCACATGATCCAGAACTCTGCGAGGTGGATGGCAACTTGTTTACCTTCAAATTCTTTGTTTGGGAGATTGGAACAAGGTAATGCGTCAAGGGCCACGGTTATTTAAGAAGCTCATGGTTATAATTGCTGAATATGATGGTTTGTGTAACCCTAAAGACGTCAAGCTCAAATGTACCAATGTGTGGGCGCAAATTCACGCAATCCCGGAGTTGTATCGGGTGTCCGGAGTGCTGGACGAACTAGCAAGAAGGGTGGGAAAGGTCCAAAGTTTGAAGATGAAACCTACGTGTTATTTTGAAGGTGATTATGTCCGAGTACGGGCGAGTATTGATGTTAGTAGTCCGTTGATACAATTTGTGCCTCTTAATATGAGTGGGAAAAGGGAATTAATACAAGTTAAATATGAGAAGATTGGATATTTTTGTGATGTGTGTGGTGTTATGGGACATGACCTCGAGCAGTGTGGCGACGGTGTTCATGACCAAAAGGATATTCAATATGGGAAGTGGCTTCTAGCAAAGAGAAGGATTCAATCACGACAATTTAATTACATAGGAGGGTTCACGGGTAGAGTTGGAGGAAGAAGAAGGGGGCGTGGAGTGGAACCATATGGCCGTAAACGAGCCTCGGAGGATATGGAAGATGAGGATGAGGAAATTAGTGACACGGCCTCTAGCCCATTAAAGAAAACTTGGGATACAGTGATGATAGAATGGAATGAGGTTGGGGGCAGACAAATAGTTGCAAAGAAATTGGATTACGAGACAGACAAGGGGACAACCCCAGGAATTATGCTAGAAGTGGATCAGAACATAGAGGGGACGGGAAACAGTACTATCCCACCACCTCCGCCTTCTTATGTCACACCAAGAGAGAAAAAGAGGCCGAAGAAATCGGTTGATAGCACTGCTTTTTCCAATGATAGCTCATCGGTGGCTCCCTCGGAGGGAGACCGCCGGGATCAATGAATCTACTAAGCTTGAACTGTCGGGGCTACGGGAGGCTCGAGACAGTTCATGAGATAAGAAACTTGGTAAAGTTGCACCGCCCTCTTTGGTTTTTCTCTCGAAAACCAAATTGTCAGAAGCGAGAGGAAAAGATTTGCGACTTAGATTCGGCTTTCAGAATGCCTTTGCGGTCAAGTGTGAAGGTTTAAGTTGTGCTCTTGCGCTCTTTTGGAATAACGATTCGGTAATGAGTCTGAAATCATTTAGTAAGAATTGCGTCGATGTTATGGTCCAAAATGTGGGCTTGGGACCTTTGGAGTGCAGATTTACGGGCTTCTATGGGGAGCCCGTTAGAGCTAGAAGGACAAGAAATTGGGAGCTACTTGAGTTCATAAGGAATGAATATGATAATCCATGGATCTGTGCGGGTGATTTTAATGAAGTCCTATATGCACATGAACAGATCGGAGGTAATCAGAGACAGACTTGGATGATGGAGGGCTTTAGGGATACTGTAGAATATTGCCGCTTTACTGATATTGTCTTCACTGGGTTACCATTTACATGGGACAATTGTCAACAGGGAAGAAGGAATATTAATGTCAGACTGGATCGGGGTCTTGTGGATGATCAATTTTTGGAGGTTTTTGGAAGTACAGAAATTACACACATACATACTATTGAATCAGATCACTGTGCCTTACTCATATCTATAAGAAGCTAGGGTATGGATTTATGTAGTGCGGGAGTTAAACCTTTCAAATTTGAGAATGCCTAGACTAGGCATGACAACTATGTTAAAACGGTTGAGGAGGCTTGGATCCCAGTTAATGGTAATCTTGCTTCCATTTTGGATGCCCTTGGGGGTGTTAGCAGAAGGTTGCGATACTGGAGCCGAATGGAATTTGGTACTGTTAGTAGACAATTAAAACACTTGAGGGAAAGACTTTCATCCATCCGCTCTAGGTCATTGGGATCCGGTCCTTCCGAGGCTGAGAAAAGTGTAATGAACTGGATTTCGGAATTGCTTATGAGGGAAGAAATGAGTGCCAAACAAAGGTCCGGAATTATGTGGATTAAAGAGGGTGATAGGGATACAACTTTTTTCCACGCGAAACCAAGGGAGAGAAGAAGAATTAATAAGATTAAATCTATTCGCCTTGATAATGGACAAACGGTGACGAATCAGCTACAAATATAAGAAGCAACAGCCAGTTTTTATAAGAATCTGTTTTTGGCTGAGGTAGGTACTAATCCAGAGGTTATCAGTGAGGTAGTTAATCGGAGGGTTGATGACTACATTAATGAAGACCTCTGTAGAGCGTTTACTGATATGGAAATTGAGAAGGCATTATTTATGATGCATCCAAATAAATCACCGGGGGAGGATGGTACGGTAGGGTTTTATGTGAAGCATTGGAATGTTCTAAAACAGCCGGTATGTAAGTCGATCAAGGTATTCTTCGATGAGGGAGTAATGCCGACTGAGGTAAATAAGACTATATTAGTTCTTATTCCGAAATTCAAGAATCCGTATTCCTTTGCGCAATTTCGTCCAATCTCTTTATGCAACGTACTATATAAACTGGTCTCGAAAGTTTTAGCACTAAGATTAAGACCAATTTTGGATTATATAATTTCGGAGGAGCAAAGTACTTTTGTTCCTGGATGGCTAATCACTGACAATGTGTTAACGGCATACGAGTGTATTCATTATCTGAAGCGGAAGAAAGGAAAATCGGGGGCTTGTGCTATTAAGCCGGATATGGCAAAAGCGTACGATCGAGTGGAGTGGAGTTATTTGAGAAATATTTTGGAAAATCTTGGCTTTGCTGATTGGTGGATAAAGAGAATTATATCCCGTGTGGAGACAGCTTCTTTTTATGTCCGTGTTAATGGGATCCTTTCAGAGAGATTTCAACCTTCTAGGGGCATCAGACAGGGTGACCCTATCGGTCCCTATTTATTTCTATTATGCTCGGAAGGATTAACTTGTTTGCTAAAATATGTTGGTACATGTTATCTCTCTCGTGGTATAAGGTGGTAATTCACGCGCCATGGATTTTACACCTTCTCTTCGCTGATGACTGTATTATTTTCACGCATGCCAGTACGGAGGGAGCTCGGAGAATAAATGATATATTGGACAGATACCATCTGGGCTCGGGACAGTTGGTAAACAAAACAAAATCAGCTACATTTTTTAATGTGAATTGCAATGCTAATGTCAAACAGGAGGTCCACACTGAGGTGGATATTTCTAACGAAGCACTAGTGGAGAAGTATCTGGGACTGCCGACTGCACTTGGTCGATCAACTGATGATCAGTTTGAAGGAATTCTATCAAAGATTAAAAGATTGGTTAATGGTTGGGTACCACAACACCTAAATAGTGCTGGCAGGAAGGTCTTGATCAAAGCAATCTGCCAGGCAATTCCTACGTACTCGATGAGCTGTTTCAGACTTTCTAAGAAACTTTGTAAAAATATTTCTAGTCTGGTTGCTCGGTTTTGGTGGGGAGGTGATGAGAACAAACGTAAGATGCACGGGAGGGAGTGGATTGATATGGCTATCCCTAAATGTGAGGGTGGAATCGGCTTTAGAGATCTCGAGCTTTTTAATCAAGCGATGCTCGCTAAACAAGGATGGAGGATTCTTACTAATACAAATTCATTATGTGCTAGAGTATTAAAAGGGAAATATTTCAATTCCACTAATTTTATGGCAGCTACACGGAAGAGAGGTGCATCTCATACATGGAGAGCTATTTTGTTCGGAAGAGATGCTCTCAAGCTTGGACTTATTAAGAGAGTTGGTGACGGTTCGACGATTAATGCATGAATGGATCCTTGGATTCCCGATAATTATAGTAAAAAAACCATTGAGGAGGGAAGTAGATAGTAATATTACGTTGGTTGCTGAGCTTATTGACCCTGTCTCTAATGAATGGATCGATAACAAAGTGCGTCTCTACTTTATGCACTCCGATGCAGAGGAAATCTTAAGGATCCCGATTGGTATGTTCATGGAAGATCAATGGTCGTGGCACCCCGAGAGATTGGGGTTCTTTTCTGTGAGATCGTCCTATAAAGCACTAATTCATAATGCTCGCGATTATCCGGAGGAATCATAAAAGGGCACAGAGTTACCAGAGTGGAAGAAACTTTGGAAATTACCGATTCCCCGCAGAGTGAAAAATTTCTGGTGGCGGGTTATGAATAATTTTATACCAACAAAAGATGTTCTTGCTCAACGTCATATTGAAAGGATTGGGGCCTGTGAGGACTGTGGTGAAACAAAGACAATTTACCATGCGCTCTTTTCTTGTACTTGGGCAAAAAACTTCTGGAGTTATACTCGTGAACTCTCAGGGGTTAAGGTAACGGTACTACATCCAACCTCTTGGGCTTTTGATTTAATTAATAATGATATGGTTTCTACTAAGAACTGCTCTATTATGTTATGTGGAACTTGGGCTATCTGGGCGGAGAGAAATGCAAGGAGACATGGCAAAACTACCCGCTCGGTCTCTCAATCAGTTTGATGGGCTATTGATGCAGCAAATGACCTTGTCAAAGCTGGGAAAGACACAATACAGAGCAAGACACTACCAGTTCAGAAGTGGCAACCCCCTTGCAAGACTGCCTCAAGATTAACGTAGATGCTTCTTACTTTGATGACTCGAGGCAGGGAGACACTGGGCTTGCATTTGTGACCACCATGGCCATCTCTTTACGGCTACGGTTATTTGGTACGGCACAGCAGCTAATGCCCTGGTTATGGAAGCATATGCGGTCCGTGATGGAATGAAATTGGCAATAGACAGAGGAATGACCCGAGTTGAAATTGAAATGGACTCACAACTCATCGTGAATATGTGGGAAAAAGGTGAATTTTCAAGAACAATTCTGGCGCCAATTCTCATGGAAGTGAATGATATGGTTGGAAACCTCGACTCCTTTACTCTTAGATATATTTCTAGTGTAGCTAATGTGTTAGCTCACTTGTGTGCTAGTTATGGCACTGTTGAGAGATCAAATTGTCGATGGGTTAATTTAACCCCTACCTTTCTTGATGCATGTATCAAAAAGGAATATAAACCATACTGAGTTGTTTGCAGCAGCAAGTTCTTGACACACTCTTTTCCTACCCAGGGTACCTTAGGGGACTGGAAGGTTTTTAATGAGGCGGCTTGCTAACTTGCTTATATAGTTATATTGAAATTTAAAAAAACACAATCGGAAGCACAACTAATAGCATACTAGGTAATTAACAAGTAGCAGAAAGGTACTTACGCTAGCGGTCCACACCCCTAGCACAAACGAAGTGTGTTTGACTTACACCTGACATATTAAGGAGTTCATCAGGTGCAATATCTTCACCTAGTTAGTACTTAAGTCAGCGGTACACACCCCTGGCACCAAAAGCAGTAGAGGCATCTAATATACTTCCCCTACAACCATGCGTCAAGTTCATCAGGTCATCATCATCAGTAGCGCTAGTGGACATGGCAGAAGAAAACATGCTAAGTGGAGTTCGCCTGCTTGCAAAGCAGGACCTTGAAGCCCTCACTTAAAACTCTAGGAAGATGAGATCGGCCTCTCAAGATTGATAGCTCGGGCGAACTCCTCCCAACCCTGGAAGATGACGAGGTTTCCATCGAACCACAGCAGATGCACGTAGAACGGGCATCATTTCGTGGTGCGAAGGGGAATGCGGAGCCTGGGCTCGATCTCACCCTTTTTGTAGTGGTTGTTCTTATGTTTCTTCAGCTTGAACTTCTCGACGAGGAGGGGCATGATCACCTTCGGGATGATCAAGGCCCTGAACTCCAACTCGGTGACCTCCACGCTGAAGCGCTTCAGCACCGGCTCATGTTCCTCCTTTCCAAGTCGTGGTTTACGCCCTAATAGATCATCCCGAAGCAGGAGGAACATGAGCCCTAATGGCACCGGCTTGATACGTCTCCAACGTATCTACAATTTTTTATGTTCCATGATGATATTATGCCAATTGCCACATGTTTTCTCCCTTCTTTATGTCATTTTTATCGATTTTCCGGACTAACCTATTGACAACATGCCACAGAGCCAGTTCCCTATTTTCTGTTGTTTTTAGTTTCAGAAAAGTTGTTCTGGAAATATTCTCAGAATTGGAAAATTCGAAGCCCGGAAGTCCTTGGCCGTGCGGGGCGGGGGGGGGGGGGCTCCCAGGGCTCCACCGCCTTTGCCCTTTCGCCTATTTATTCCCCTCCGAAGGAAAACCCTAAGCACCTGATAAAAAATCCCCGAAAAGTTCCCCAGCCGCCATCGTCGTCAACCCAAGATCAGGGGGGTTCGGAAAGTGTCTCCCGGCACCCTGCCGGAGAGGAGATCATCACCGGAGGCCTCTTCATCGCCATGCCTGCCTCCGGATTGATGCGTGAGTAGTTCATCCTTGGACTACGGGTCCATAGCAGTAGCTAGATGGTTGTTTTCTCCTCATATGCCTTAATGTTTAGATCTCGTGAGATGCCTAACATGATCGAAATTGTTCTTATGTAATTCTATGTGATGTGTTTGCTGGGATCCGATGAATATTTAACGTATGCCAAGTTGATTATAGTCTTTACTGCATATGTTATTTATGATCTAGCATGCTTTCCGTTGCTAGTGGTTGCTCTGGCCAAGTAGTTGCTAGTGACTCCAAGAGGGAGTATTTATGCTCGATAGTGGGTTCATGCCTCCTTTTCGCCTGTGCTCGAGTGACAGAAACGTGACGGGGGAGGATGTGATGTTGCCACTAGGGAGAAAACAACGGTGTGAGTGCCCGCGTGTACAATCCTTGCTTACATTACACACATTGCTTAATGCGATTATATGTTGCTTGCAACTTAATACCCAAGGGGGTTCGGATGATAACCTGAGGGTGGATTCTTAGTCATAGATGCAGTTGGATTATGGTCTATGTATATTGTTGTAATGCCCGCACTAAATATCATAGTAGTCATCATGTCATGAATGTGCACTACGGTGCAACCTCTATTTGTCAATTGCCCAGCAGTAATTTTTTCACCCAGCATGTTATCTTTTATGGAGAGACACCACTAGTGAACCTATGAACCCCGGTCCATTTTCCTACACTGTTAAACAAACCACTACAATTTCCAGCTTTCTTTACTTACTGCAAGCATACACCATTTTCCACACTATACGTCTAATCTTTGTTTTTAGCAAGACCGGTGAGATTGACAACCTCACTGTACCATTGGGACAAAGTATTTTGGTTGTGTTGTGTGCAGGTTCCGCGTTGTTGCTGACACCGGTGAGGCGCCATCACCACCATCAGTGGCATCAATCTTCCGAAGATCCTCTTTCTCCTACTGGATTGATAACCTTGGTTCTTAACTGAGGGGAAATTTTTACCGCTATGCTCATCACACCTTCCTCTTGGGGTTCCCAACACGCATTGCCAGCATCAGCCACCCACCCACGTTGCCCTCTCGCCTATTTAAGCTCCTCCACGGGGTAAACCCTAAATACCCAAGTCTTTTCCACCAAAAAGATCAGTAGCCGCCGTCATCGTCAACCCTAGTTCGGGAGGGTTCTGGAGATCTCCCGGGCACCCTACCGGGAGGGGGAATCATCACCGGAGGGCTCTTCATCACAATGCCTGCCTCCGGAGTGATGCATGAGTAGTTCCCCCTAGTAGGTCGTCATCGAGCTATACGTGTGACCGAGTGTGGAAGCGCTGCCGGATTGCAGCGTTCTTCTTCGCCATCTCGAGATCGATGTGAGTTCGACTACATCAACAACGAGATTAGATATCGTAATGCTTTGTGTCTTTAAGGGTATGTTCTCCTTAAGACTCTCTTTCTCCCCGTTGCTTACATCTCCTAGATTAGACCGTGGCCCTTCGAGTGTCTATCGCGTAGGAAACTTTTTGTTTTTTATGCAACGAACCCTTCAATTGTTATGTTCATTAGTTCGTGTAATAAGAGGGATAAGACACAAATTCCAAGGTAGGAGGGACATGTTATAATTTACCTTTTCTCTGAACCAAGCCGTGAATTGTTTATTACCGGGGCACCCTTTTTCCGACGACTATCCATATCGGCTTTATCGGGATCCACCGTTTCCGACCACATTTCATCCCTGATTTGGATAAAAGGATAAAATGTGTACTAGAGCAAAACTTGAGTTACTAGTTGCAAAATAATATGGTTTACCATTTTATCCGAGGAAACTGTCTGCTTCCCCCTCGCCACAAACCACTTAATTCATGTTTAAGGGCACATAGAGCATTACGCACTCCAGCTCTTTCTTTGTCAAGATATACCTTTTTGCGCAACCGGCCTTGCCACCGGGACACTTGAAGAGGAGGATCTTGTGGTCATGCTTGGGCTCGTCGACATTGTACCGACAGTCCTGGTTATGCATAGTGGGAACATCACCGGGATAGTACGTTAGCATGGCGTCTTCCATCTTCTAGAGGATAGTTGCCTCAACTATGCATGCTTTAATCTGATTTTTGTTTCCACATTTGGTTTGAATATATTTAAACTCTCTCTCAATAGTAAACTGCCAACGAAACTGCACGGTCCACCCAAGAGTGTCTCGTTCGCGAGATGCACAACGAGATGTGCCATCGGAGTAAAGAAGCCTCGCGGAAATATCGTCGCTAAGTTGCATAGAAACTCCGACACTAGATCATTGGCTTCTGAATAATCAGGGGACATGTATGCTTAGTGCAGAGCGTGTGGAAGAAATGACTCAACTCCGCGAGCACTCGTCAGACACGGTCGGGGAGATACCCTCAAACCATAACCGGCATCAGCCGCTCAATCCATATATGATAATCGTGACTCTTGAGCCCGGTGAATTTTCCTGTTGAAAGATTGACTCCCTTACTTATATTTGAACAATAACCATCAGGGAACATGTCGACGTATTTGAGCCACTTGAATGACTCCTTCTTTTGGAGACTACCACAGAAGAAGTCGGCATGCGACTTGAACCATTTTTTTTACGGTTGTCAGGAGGCTGCATGTGTAATCTCTTAGTATCACAGAGCTTCTTAACATCGACTCTAGCCTTGACATTATCCGTTGACCTCTCAGGAATGTTCAGCACTGTGTGAAATAGGGACTCTACGACATTCTTTTTGGTGTGCATCACATGGATGTTATGGGGGAGTTCTAGGTCCTTGTAATATTCGAGCTGTGTCAAGCCTGCCACGTGAGTCCAATTGTGTGTCCCATATCCCACATATCGTGGGACATATCCCGGAGTAGACACGAGAGCATGTAGCCCGGCATCAACAGCTGCACCATCAAAAGTTGATATATCTTTCTCTTCACGCTCAACTCTCCTCTTTTTGAAATTCTTTTTGTCTTCTCTAAACCAATGTCTTCTTTTGAGGAACTTTCGATGAGTGTCGAACGATGAATACTTCTTACACCTGGTTAGCCAAAGTAACTCAAGTCGGTTCCCGCACACTGGGAATGTCCACTTACTAGTTGTACACCATCCCCAGAATAGGGCGTATCCGGACATGTCGTGCATGGAATAGTGGAACCAAACTTGAATCAGGAAGTTTCTCTTTTATGCACGTTCGTATGTCATAGTCCCGTGGTGCCAAGAGTGGTAGAGAACATCGACAAGCAGCTGCATGTAGACACTCAAATTTTCCCCCGGGTATTCAAAACCTGCAATGATCAGCGACAGGAATATGGTCTTCCTTTGCATTACGACTCCGGGATGGAGATTGAGCGGAATAACCAACACGGTCCAACAGTTGTATGAGGCAGTCGACATACCATACAGATTGAATACATCGGTTGCTATCACAATTGTCGAGACATCGTAGTAGTTTTCATAGACTGGGGTGCCATGAGACTACGGTAGAGACGTGGGGTAACGGGATAGCGTAGTAAACACAGAACACGGGATTTACCCAGGTTCGGTACGTCGCGACAGTACGGCGTACCTACTCCTGCACTTCTCACTATGAGGGACTAAAGCCCGTATAATAAGGTTACAATGTAAGGGAATAGATCTAGCTACTCGACGAGGATGAACTTCCCGGCGAGTTGCGCAAGGCTTAAGCTAGAACCTAGAACCTTGGACTAAAGGAACTTATTGAACTTATCTCCCGTCCGGCTTTATATAATAGCCGGATTAGGGCTTACAGAACCAGAAACCTAGAAGACTACGTTTAACTTGTAACTTGGAAAGTAAGGAATCCGTCTTCTCCTCCAAGCCAGATCACGCGGGCCGTGATCCGGGTTCTTCTAGAATCCGGCTTCTACGCGTCGGACTACTGGGCCGCCCAATGGACCTAAGCCCATTACCTTGCAGGCCACCCTGGTAGTCCAGCTCTTTTGTCTACCATCTTCTATACCCCTATTCGGTATATATCCGACAGTAGCCCCCAGGAAGGATCAAAACTCTGAAACTCCGCCTTTCGTCAAATACATTTTGTCCGGGAAACTTGATTCAGCAGTCTTGATTCTTTCTTCTTTCCTTTCAAAGGAGATGGTAACATAAAACTCGGAACTATGAAAATCCGGCTTTTCTTCTCGCGATCCTTCGCGGAAAAGGAACACGTGACATCAGCGCTTTAATCATGCTGACGCAAGCGCCGCTTGGTTTCACGCGGGAAACCCTGCAACGTATCTCTGACAGATTCTCACGAGAAACGAGGAGATAGCCATCATTCCTCTGTCGTTCCGTTTCCCGGATTTTCCGGCGAGCGACACGCGTCAAACATCCAACGGTCAAAAGAGCCGTTGGCGCGTATCTAGAGGGTTTTCAGGCTATAAATAGCCGTCTCCTTCCTCCTCGAAAATCTTTCCTCATTCCTTCTGCCCACGCCATTGACGCAAACGCGAGCACGAGAGCTTAGAACAAATCCTTACCCCGACGAGCCCTTTGCACACCGGAGCGCTGCGTCACCGCCGAAAACGATGGCCTCTCCGTCGTCCTCACCGGCCCGTGCCTCCATCAACGAGCCTTTGGGCGACCTGGATCCACAGCTGGGGTCGCCCAAGCATGCCGGCGGCGGGCCGGAAAGAACCACGGCATCCGCGGCGGGCGGGGGAAACGCTTTCGCCGCCGCGGACGTAGCGGGTCCAAGCACGACAACATCCCCGCCGTTCACACGGGAAACGGCGGAGGTCAAGACTCACTCTCGTGGCACTGAGCGCTTCTCCGCCGGATCTGACGAAGAAGCAGAATTTGTCGGAATTTGGAATCAGAGTGATACTTCACTCGTCCTCCTTCGTCGGATGTCAAGGGACGGTTTAATAGTTAAAGGCAAATGGCGGATCTCGAAGAATGAGCCAGAGCCCAAGCCAAAGGAAGGTGAACGCGTCCTCCTCACTTCTCATATCACGAGAGGTATGGGTTTCCCTCCTTCCGCCTTTTTCCTAGACGTCCTCAATTTCTATGGTGTCCAACCCCACAATATCTCTCCAAATTCCATCCTCCAATTAGCTAGTTTCCAAGCTCTTTTCGAAGGGTATCTTGGAATAACTCCCAATTTAGACTTCTGGCATTATTGTTTCGAGGTAAAACACAATATCACAAACGGTGTCTCACCCATCTGCGGTACCATATCTTTTATCCTTAGAAACTTTAGGGAAGAATGGTACCCCAGGATAAGAATGCCGAAACCTGACCAATCTTGGCTAGGTTCTTTCTTTTATCATCAAGACATTCCGTTCCCCAACAAAGAAACCGGACTTCCTCCCTTCGTTAATTCTGCTGCCATTCCTCATGAAAATTGGACACTTGAAATAACAGAGGATTTGCCTGAAAGCCTGATGAAAATAAAGCGTCGCATTGCCAAACTTTCTTCTTCTCAACCACCTTTGGTTTGGAAGGATATCGTGTTATGCTGGTTTGGGCGTCGCGTACAACCTTTATCCCTTCGTTCCCGACTTCTTTGTGAGTACACGGGACCGGAAGATAGCATGAGAGGCACTGATAGATCCTTTAGCAAGAAGGATTTTGTCGAACGCCTTCATCAGATAGTTGCCGCTAATAGCCAGGTTGAAGAGAGTCTAGCCATATATCATGCGGAAAATCTGGTTCCTAAGGTACTTCTCTTCCCTTGTTTCTGAGTTTCCTCAGATTATCTTCTCTCTTTATCTTTAACATACTGCTGATTCTTTCCTAGTTTGACGAACTTGGAGAAGATGATCTTGCTTCTGATGCTGAAATCAGCCAATTGTACGCCGAGTTTTACAACACCCAAAAGCGCAAGAGGCAAACTACCATCAAAGAAGAATTCCCTTCTGCAGCTGCAGGAAAAAAGGGGAAAACGAATATGCCGATGGGCGGAAATCTTCAATCACCCGTCAGAAACGAATCCATTCCTGCTCCAGATGATATCCGAGTGAAAGAAGAACTTTTCGACGAACTCGGATATATTCGTCCGGAAGCTAAGAAGTTTTTTGCTCCTGCGCCTCTGGTTCGCCCTTGGCCGCAAAATGGATTAGTTATCCGCAACAATATCGCATTCTCGCCCCGGCAGGTCATACACGATGGCCTTCACCACGTAGGAATTCTTTTCATGGAATATGCCCGAGAATTCAAGGAGACCTTAACTGATTTGCGAGAAATGAGCCAGGTAATACCTCTAGCCCCCAAGCATTAAGTTGAAAATCTAAATTCCTCTTAATGATTCTTTGTATGCTTGTTCAAACTTAAGCATCTGGCTTTCATTTCCATGTTTCAGCATTCCGCAGATGCCATAAACGTGGAAGTTTTGAAAAAACTTAGCCTCAAAAGCAAAGAAGTAAAAACACTTCAATCTGCTATTGAGTCAAAGAGCAACGAACTGGCGTCGACTCAAAAGCAATTATCCAAAGCCACCGGTATTTTTCTTCGTGTTTGTTGACTTTTGCTGGAAAGTTTTTTCTAAACCTTACCGTAATGTCGGATTATTTTGTCCTTGCTTTCCAGCTGCTTTAACCAAAGCCAAGAAACTTACAGCGAACGCTGCTTATTTTTCTCAACTTCGTGAAGAAAACTCCAACCTTCAAAGAGAACTTTCAAAAGTTCGAGAAGAACTGGAAGCCAGTAATCTAGCCCTTGGGATTGCGCAATCCAAGGCTTCTTTGCAGGCAGCAGATGATAAATCCATTATCAATGATTTAGAAAGTATGCTAGTTCCTCGTATGAAAGAAAGCGATGAAATTGACGCGGTTCTTGGTAAGTTGACTTCTTTTACCAATACTTTCATGTCATATTCTTATATTATCTAATCTTTGCCTTTTGTCAAAAAGCAGGAAATTTTCCAGGGATTTCTCGGACGGAAAAGATCCGGGCCTTTGGGAAGATATGGAATTCAATCAGAAATGCAGGGATGCATTTACTTAATAAATTCCTGCCTACCAGCAGTATACAATTCTCAGAAGTTTACCGACTTCCGGATGGCATTATGGAAGTAGCAAATTCGAAGGAATCTTTCCTTCGCTCTGCCGCACGGGGTGGTGCGCGAATGGCACTTGGCCTCATGCGCTTACACTACCCTGATGCAAAATCCTGGCGAGTAGCATCCGGTATTCCTCAAGAATGTTCAGAAGCACAAATGAATGCAATCTTTAAAGAAGTTGAAGGCCATGCCACACAGATTGCTTCCATGGTAAATATCTCCATTACTTATCCGGAAGAAGAGGTGCCCGCAGCCCCCGAGAATGATGGCAGTGATGAAGACTCAGAAATTTAAAAGGGGGCGCACTTTAACCTGGATGATGGATGCGTATAGTAGCTTTTTTACAATGTAACTCATATTGTAATACTTCTATGTCATTTGTCGAAACAAGAACTCCGCCTTTTGCGATTTCAAACTTCTTGCAAAGTTTTTCCGGGTTTGGCTGCTCCTTTATCTTCTAAGTAATCTGGTATACATGCTTTAACTGTTCTTAGTGTTTGAAATGACTCAAATAGCACTATGAATCGTTATGCCGAGTAACTGGGGACGAACCAAGCAGTTTTGAAACTCGAAAACATGAATCATGCTAAAGGCATTTTTACTAACTAGTTCCAGTAGCCCAGCATACGCACGATCAGATAAGACTTAGAGAAAATAAGGAACTGTTCTGAAACTTGGGCACGCAGGCACAATCCGAGTTTCCTTTAACCTTTAACAGGTCGAATCATTCAGCTTTTAAACACCGAGCACGCAGGCACAATTCGGGTCAACATTGAGTATTTGTAAGATCATTGGGAAATAGAAAAAGCGGAAATATTTTGTACTTATAATGAATATGAATTCCGATAACTTTATTTCATGATCTCAAAGATGTTTACATAGAAATTGAACTAAGTGTAGAAGGGACGTAATTGCTGGATACTCCAAGGCCTATTTGTCTCTCCTAGTTCAGCATCTATTTTTCTCTTTCTTTTGCGATTCGGCTTTTTGGGATCATCCTCCATATCTCGAATGTCGACAAGATAATATGATCCATTCTTCATGGCTTTACTGATGACAAATGGTCCTTCCCATACTGGGGCCAATTTGTGCTTTCTTTGCTGCACCAATCTCAGCACCAAGTCGCCTTCTTTAAAAGAGCGATGCCTGATTTTCCGACTATGATAACGTCGTAAACCTTGCTGGTAGATGGCGGATCTTTGAAGCACAAGTTCTCTTTCCTCTTCTAGGAGATCGACAGCATCCTGTCGTGCTTCTTCGGCATCTGAGTCATCAAAATTTTGCACTCTTGGACTATCATGGATCATGTCCGTTGGGAGCATGGCTTCCGCACCATAAACTAGGAAGAACGGGGTTTGCTCGGTTGACCTGTTTGGCGTCGTTCGAATACTCCATAACACGGAAGGTAGTTCTTCTACCCATGCTCCGGCTGCTCTATGAAGAGGAGTTTCGAGTCTTGGGCGTATTCCTTGCAGGATTGAGCTGTTCATTCTTTCAACCTGTCCGTTAGATTGCGGGTGCGCCACAGATGCAAGATCCAAGCGAATTCCCGTTTGTTGGCAGTATTTTGCCAACTCCCCAATGGAGAAATTTGTCCCGTTATCAGTTATTATGCTGTGTGGGACGCCATACCTCATTACTAAATCAATAATGAAATTTCTGGCAGTTACGCCATCCAGCTTTTTGATGGGTTTAGCCTCCACCCATTTTGTGTACTTATCTACTGCTACAAGTAGATGTGTAAGTCCACCTCTTGCAGTTTTGAACGGTCCCATCATGTCTAGCCCCCAGACCGCGAACGGCCAAGTGATAGGGATAGTTTTTAACGCTTGGGCCGGCAAATTGGTCTGCTTAGCATAATATTGACATCCTTCGCATGTATTTACTATGCGTTCGGCGTCTGTCTTGGCTGTTAGCCAGAAAAACCCTGCGCGGAATGCTTTTTTGACTATGCTTTTTGATTGAGCATGATGTCCGCAATCGCCGGCATGGATTTCTTGCAATATTTCTCTTCCTTCCTCTGGTGAAATACACCGCAGAAAAACTCCAGAAGCACTGCGTTTGTATAAGTGGTCGTTGATTACTACATATCCTTTGCATCGACGTTGTATTTGCCTTTGCAGGACTTCATCTGCTCCTTCCGGGTACTTCTGATTGACTAAGAAGTTTAGGTACGGGATTGTCCAATCCGGTTTAACGAACATGACTTCAATTGTTTCAGATGCTAAAGGGTAATCGACGTCTCCACCTTTGATGGATGGTTCGTGCAAATGCTGGACGAATACCCCTGGTGGTAAAGTTGTTACTCTCTCTGATCCCATGCGGGCTAACGCATCCGCGTTCCAGTTTTCCTCCCTTTTTATGTGAAGGACTTCGAACCCGAAGAAACAGATGGCAAACTCATCCACCGTTCTCCGATATTCGGCCATTATGGGGCTTTTCGCGTCCCAGGTTTGGTTGAGCTGATGCTGTACCAAATCCGAGTCTCCGTAACACAAGATGCGCTTTACCCCTATTTCTTTTGCAATACGCAAGCCATGAAGCAAAGCTTCGTATTCTGCCACATTATTACTGGCGTTGAAGTGTATTTGCAATACGTACTCCATTGTGTCTCCCTTGGGAGATTTTAGGACTACGCCGGCTCCAGCTCCTTCTTTCATCTTAGATCGTCAAAGTGCATGATCCAGTACTCGGACTCTGGCATCGGTGTATTTTCCATTGCTTCTGTCCAGTCGGCGACGAAATCTGCCAAAACCTGGGATTTTATTGCCGTTCTTGGCTGATACTTAATGTCGAAGGCTGCCAGCTCGATGCCCCATTTAGCTACTCGGCCGGTTGCCTCCGCATTGTTTATAATATCTCCTAGTGGTGCTTTACATACCACTGTTATGGAATGTCCTTGGAAGTAATGGCGCAGCTTTCTGGATGCGAAAAATACGCCATATGCCAGTTTCTGATAGTGCGGGTATCTTTGTTTGGATTCAGAAAAAACTTCGCTTATGTAGTATACCGGATGTTGATCTGGTATGTTTTGCTCTTCTTTTGCCCGTTCCACAACGATTACCGCACTGATAACCCGACTAGTAGCCGTGAGGTATAACAACATGGGTTCTTCATCTTTGGGAGATGCCAAGATGGGGGCGTTCATCAAGGTTTCTTTTAACTGGGTTAACGCTGCGTCGGCCTCTTCTGTCCACTCAAACTTGTCGGATTTCTTTAACAGTTTGTATAGTGGCAAGGCTTTATCCCCCAGCCGACTAATGAATCTGCTGACGGCTGCAGCGGAACCCGTCAATCTTTGGACATCTTTTACACATGTAGGCTTTGAGATATTCAAGATTGCCTTGATCTTTTCCGGGTTCACTTCTATTCCTCTGTGAGAAACGATGAAACCTAGAAGTTTTCCTGAGGGAACCCCGAATACGCACTTAGATGGATTCAACTTCATCTTGTAAGTGCGCAAGTTTTCGAAGGTTTCTCGCAAGTCCTCAAGGAGTGTATCTTTTTCCTTGGTTACGACAGCAATATCGTCCACGTAAACATGGACGTTTTTTCCAATCTGACTATGCAAACAACGTTGCATGCAACGCTGGTATGTTGCACCTGCGTTCTTCAGGCCAAAAGGCATGGTTACGTAGTAATACGTCCCGTACGGGGTTATAAAAGAAGTCTTGATTTGATCTTCCTTTTTCATGCGTATTTGGTGGTACCCGGAGTATGCATCCAAAAAGCATAAAAGCTCAGAGCCTGCAGTGGCATCTATTATTTGATCGATTCGCGGCAGCGCAAACCTATCTTTCGGACATAACTTGTTCAATCCTGTGTAATCTATACACATTCTGAGTGCAGTTGTGTCTTTCTTCGGTACTAATACCGGATTTGCGGACCAGTCAGTATGGATTACCTCCTTGATGAAATCCGCTGCTAAAAGCCGGATAATTTCCTTGCCAATAGCCTTCCGTCTTCTTCCGTCAAATCGACGGAGACCTTGTTTGACGGGTTTTGATCCGGGAATAACCTTGAGTTGGTGCTCAGCAAGTTCCCTGGGTACGCCTGGCATGTCAGCTGGACACCAAGCAAAAATGTCCCAGTTCTCACGGAGGAACTTGATGAGCTCGCCTTCCTATTTGTCGGTCATCCCGGTCCCTACAACGACGAATTTTGTCGGATCTTTGGGGTCTAGGATTACCTGTCTTGTATTCTCGGATGCCTTGAAGCTATCTGTTGGCTTCCGAGTTTCTTTTCCTGCCGGCATTTCTTTCGGCGATACCTCCTTGGCCAACTCCTTTAATTCTTCCTGAGCTATAACTCTTTGAGCGCAAAGGGCGTTTTGCTTCTCCAACTCGTTTGCCAGCTTGAAATCACCGGCAATGGTGATTACTCCTCCTTTGGGTCCTGGCATCTTCAGCTTGTTGTAGATATAGCAAGATCTTGCCATAAACTTGGCGAAAGCCGGACGTCCGAGTATTGCGTGATACACGCTCTCGAACGGCACAACTTCGAAGGATACTTTTTCCTGCCGGAAGTGATCTTTATCTCCGAAGGTGACATCTAGGGAAATTTCTCCTAGGGATCGTGCTTGCCTGCCAGGAACAATGCCATGGAAGCGTATATTGCTGTAATTGAGCTGGGACTCGGATATCTTCAAGTGCTTCAGTGTATCCAGGTACATTATATTGATGCTGGATCCTCCGTCCATCAGCACTCTTCTTAGCCTAGTGTTTTGAACAATAGGGCTTACAACAAGAGCTTGTGTGCCGGGTTCAGGGATATTTCCGGGATGATCAGACTGATCCCAGATTATCGGTGTGTTGGAATACTTCAAGAATTTTGGGGTTGCAGGAACAACCGCGTTTATTTCTCGAAGTGTCCTTTTGGCCACCTTTGCTGACGGGGTTGCTAGGAAAGTTAGCATTGCTTCTCCGTCAACTCTCGGAAATTTGGGTTCGCCTTTTCGCTGTTGTTCCTGGATTTTATCATCAGTGTCCGATTCACTGTCTTCTTTTTCAGCTTCTGGCTTTTGTTTGGTGGGTTTCCTCTTGGAACCCTTCCCTTTATTTCCGGATCCTGCATTGCCTTTCATATGCTTGTTTAGCCGGCATTGCGCGTTCGTGTGGGTTGGCTTCCCAAATTGAGAGTGGTGGACGCAGGGTTCCGACTTAATTCTCTCCCATTCTTCAGGAGTGTAATTGATGGGATCCGGACTGCGGCCTTTCCACTTGTTCCCTTTTTCTCCTCCAAAGGCTAAGTTAACCTCCTTGGGCTTTGTTGTTGACTCCGGGGTTCCTTTTTTATCAGAACGAGGTGTTTTCTTGGCCAGTATCAGTGACTCAATATTGCCTCCTCTTGCTCTGATATCGTCTTCGGCTGCAGCATGCTCATTAGCGGTTGTAAGCATAGATCCGAGATCTTTGTGCTTTTTGGAGCCAACCATGAACGGTACCAGTCCGGGTTTTAGGCCATTGACGAAAGCATGCATTGCTTGTACGTCAGTTACCCCAGAGCAACTATTCTTCATTGCAGTCCATCTGGAGATGAAATCCACGTATGGTTCGTCTTCAAATTGGGTGCAACGGTTCAGCTGATTGATGCTATTTGGGCGTTTGTATGTTCCTCGAAAATGCTGAGTAAATACTCTCGCCATATCATCCCAACTGTCGACAGTTCTTGATGGTAAACCATTAATCCAATCTCTGGCTCCGTCTAGCAACATTAGGGGAAGAAACTTGACAGCTTCCAGGTCTGTCCCGTTGTTGATCTGGACGGCTGTGTAATAATCTGAAAGCCAGGTATCCGGGTTTGTACTGCCGGTATATTTTTGGTAGGTTGGACCAACTTTGGCAAAGCCAGAATGCAGGGTTATCCTTCGGATCCTGTCAGTGAAACACTTAGGACCAAAGTATAGATCATCCTTTTCTGCTCTGTCAATATGCGCAGAATATCTCCCGGCTGAATGGACAGAAGGGGATCTACTCCTTTCTTTCCCATTGTTACGCGGACGCGTTTTTCCGAGGTTATCTCTATCTCTTCCGTTGTCACGCCCTCTGGGATTAGGTGGAGTCCTGCTCCTGTATCTTTCCTTATCTTTGGGCGGTGTCCGAGATCTTTCACGTCTGTGAGGTGTATCGTATCTTCCAGCTTTTTCAGCTGGGTTTCTCGGAGGTGGCATTATTTTGCCGTCATTCCGGTGTTTGTCTTCCCGATCGTGTGGTTTATATCCATCTTTCGGGAGATGAGGTCCGGTTCTAGACGCTGCGTCCCGGTTGTCGGGGTTTTTCTTGTCTTTTCTCGGATCCTCTTTTTTATCCGAATCTCCGGGTTCTTCCGGTCCAGGTGCTCCAGCAGCGCAAGTAACAGTTTTGCAGAGGGCGGAATTATCATGCAGCCTCCCTGATCTCTCTTGTCCTCGCTGTTGCTGCTGTAATGCTTTTCCTAGGAAAGCATACACCCCTTGGAGTTTTTCCCCGTTGGAGTACAGATCGTTATTCAGGATGGCGAATGCTGCTTCCGCGTTTTCAGCTGCGGTTTTGTATATTGGTTCGCCCTTGGCATCTTTGCCGTTTAACTGCTTTTGCCAAGATGGGTTATAGAACCTTTCTTTCGGCGGCAGTTCTTCCGGTTTTGTAATTCCGGGTAACCTTGTAGGTTTTAAGACAGATCTGTGCTTTCTCTCGTATTCCTCAATTTCTTCCTTCATGATTTTGATGTCATTATGGGTTTGTTGGAGGTGTTGCCGAGATCTAAGCAGTTGTTGCTGTTGCCGTTGGAAAGCTTGTCTCCTGGCTTCCAGCATCTCAGGGGGTTCATTGGGTCCCACTGGAGTTTGTAATAGTTCTTGCTCTTCCAGTTCTGTCATTGGCGGAGCAGTGATTTCCTTAGATTTCTTTTCCGTAGGCTTTGTACCACTAATATCTCCAACTTCCAGGTTTTCATCAGCGAGATCAGCTGATTTTTTCTTCCGGAGTTTGTACTGGAGTTTTTTAGAAGCACGGTGCTTTTTCTTGGAAGAGGGAGGTTTTTTGACAGGTTCATCCTCTGTCATCTCCTTGACATTAGGAAATATCGGAGAAGTTTCTCCGTCTTCCCTCTCCTCTGCTGGCGGAGGGGTTTTAGGGCTTTCCTGGCTATCGGCACCCGTTGTATCGGCTGGTTTTGCCATTAGCACTTCATGGAATCCCTCTTGAAAGGATTTAACTTTTCGTACGAAGGCATCGTCATCTTCGTCTTCGGAAAAGTTATCCGATCCGGTTTCCGACTCCAGTCTCGCCTCAATGGCGGCAAGCACGGACTCTGTTTCCGAGTTCATCGTCTGGTTGACAGATGTCGGATCTTCCGTCTCTGTGACGGGTATTGGTTCTTCCGTCTCTGGGACGGGTGTATTGTTGTCTGCCTCTTGCACGGGATTTCCGTCATCCGTGTTTTCGGCGATCTCGGATTGCACCATGCCGATAAAGTGGGTATCACTGTTTTGTCGGCGATCTGAGCAAAATCCGGCATCATAGTCGTCTTCGACTGGGTATAGGGCGGGTGGGAGATAATTGCTTTCACCGCAAAACCCCATTGCTTCCGCGGTTAATCCGATAAAGATATTTGCAGATCCAATCGGTAAAACGCAGGCACTTACCAGATGGTTTTGCGCCGGGATGTAGGATCCGTTGTCGAGGAAGCGCCCGACGTCGTTGTCGAATTCCAAGCTTCCGACAGTGATCGATCTTCCGATTCCACCTAAAATCCCAGATCGGAACTTCACGCCTGACGTCGTTTGCCCCACGGTGGGCGCCAACTGTCGAGACATCGTAGTAGTTTTCATAGACTGGGGTGCCATGAGACTACGGTAGAGACGTGGGGTAACGGGATAGCGTAGTAAACACAGAACACGGGATTTACCCAGGTTCGGTACGTCGCGACAGTACGGCGTACCTACTCCTGCACTTCTCACTATGAGGGACTAAAGCCCGTATAATAAGGTTACAATGTAAGGGAATAGATCTAGCTACTCGACGAGGATGAACTTCCCGGCGAGTTGCGCAAGGCTTAAGCTAGAACCTAGAACCTTGGACTAAAGGAACTTATTGAACTTATCTCCCGTCCGGCTTTATATAATAGCCGGATTAGGGCTTACAGAACCAGAAACCTAGAAGACTACGTTTAACTTGTAACTTGGAAAGTAAGGAATCCGTCTTCTCCTCCAAGCCAGATCACGCGGGCCGTGATCCGGGTTCTTCTAGAATCCGGCTTCTACGCGTCGGACTACTGGGCCGCCCAATGGACCTAAGCCCATTACCTTGCAGGCCACCCTGGTAGTCCAGCTCTTTTGTCTACCATCTTCTATACCCCTATTCGGTATATATCCGACAACAATTTTGACGTTCCTAGCTTCTCCTGCCTCATCGGGGTGGTCTTTATCGAAGTTCTTCCATGACTTACCATCAGATGGATGTCCCATCTTCTCATCATATAGAATTGTTCATCTAATTGCATAATCTAAAACACTCTATATTTGATCAAGCCTAAATTGAAAAAAAAGTAAAAATTTTAGTTGCCTATTCTCCCCTCTCTAATCAACCTCATTGATTCTTTCACTCATCCAAGTGAAGAGTACGCCTTTGGGTTGCTCTGGTGATTCCATAATTCCATGCTCAAATCTAAATGGATGTTGTTATGTCAAGTAATATACCATTTGAAAGCAATGTATATGGGTTTTCATAGAGGAAGGAGTTCACCTTTGAGGTCCCTAGTCACTTGGCATATGTTTTGGACTTGATGTGGATACCATCGTATGACGTTTCAGATAAATAATGTGGTATCAAGTGATTATAGGTGATGTGAGGCAAGGAACACTACAATTTAACAAACCCAAGTGTTCTCCAAAATCACAAACTTTTTTTATAGTACTGAAAACTTTACCGTTGACCTCATTTCGTAAACCGGAGTATTCTCTGACCTCGCACTAGAATATTTTGGTTTTGGCATACTCTATGGTTTTAGAAACCTAGAGTTACCAAGCAAAGCCTACGACTTTCTTCCCTTCTTTGTGAGTTGATTTGTATGTTTTTAAATGATAGCTATGTTGTTATTTGTATTGATGTACTCCCTCGGCTTTTAATGATTATTAAGATGTTACGTTAAGGCAAGTCTTTAGCCAATAATTAATCTTTAACTAAGATGTACTCTCTCTGTTTCACAATGTAACTTTTTTTTAGTAAGGTAAGCACAAACTACATCTTATTTTTATGAATGAAGGGAGAGGGAGTATTATGGTGCGCATATAATTCGTAGGAAAACACTCATTTTCTTATTATAAGGGGGAGGAAGGTCTCAAAAAGTTTTTAGTTTTTGGAGTTTTGAAGGGCGACATGAGGGCAAAGACTCTGTTTTTCTCCTGCAGCTCAGCCGGAAACCACAACCACAACCACTCCCTAATAATAACCAAAATAAATACAACTTGCGCTCGTTCAACGCGAACGCGGCCCCAGCTATTGCTTCGACGGCAGATCGCCGACGGCCGGCGACTTCCAATTTTCTAATCGCTTCATCCGGAGCGCGCTCGCACGCCCGCCCGCCCGTACGCCTGTCCCTTCCAGATCCCGATTTAATTAATTAATTATGTTGCGGTGATGGGCCGCCACATTCTCGTCTCCACGGCGAGGAGGACGGTGTAGCGTAGCAGGGGAAAGAGGATAAGAGCGGCGGCAGAGGGGGAGGGGCGGCGGAGGAGGAGGAGAATGGAGGGGCAGCACCAGTTCATCGACAGCCCCAAGCCGTACCAACCCCGGAGGTAGGTAGACGGACGCCTGCTCCTCCTCAATCGCGTTTCTTGTTCTTCTTTCTTGCGGAGAATCCCACGCGTTTCCGTTCGAATCGGTGAACATTTTCGCGGAGGTGAACTGAGCTGCGATCCTCCCCTTCTTCGTTCCGTGAAGGAAAGCGTGCGGAGCCCCGACGAAGATCGCCGCCGGCGACCAAGGCAATCAGCAGCAGGGCACCAGGATGGGCACCGGCGACCAGGCTCAGGCTAATCAGCCGGGTACAAAGACGGGCACCAGCGACCAAGCCAATCAAAACCAACCAGGTGCCAAGATGGGCACCGGCGACCAAGCCCATCATCAACCAGGTAAAAACCTTTTCTTCTTGCGGGAGAATGTAGGTAAAATTGTTGTGGCTTTCACCTGGAATTGCGTTTCCCAATTAGTTATTCAATTCAGAGATGTGGAATTTGCAGGCCTTACCTGCACCATATATTGTGCTTCTCAGTTTTCATGGAAAAATGCAGCCCTTATTTACAATGTAGGAGTATCAATTTGCGTTTGATGGTTTGGATGACAAGAGTCACAAGATCTAATAAATATAAGCTGCAGATCTGCCATTTTAATTTTATTAAGAACTGTATTGCACACAATAGTTTCGACCACCATCTTGAACATGATGTGGCCTGTCACTCCCCTAAGAAAATCCTGTCTCTAGATGGATGAAGCTAGCTAGATCTCATTATGATCTATATAAATAATCAGATGACGTTGCTGCATATACATCCGATGTTTGCTGGATTGAACGAGTTTGCTTCCGTGATCACTGCCAGGGACAGTTGCTACAACCGCGAGATTAGATCGTCTCTTAACCCAACCAGCAAACAGATGCTGTGCCGACTGTGGTGCTCCAGATCCAAAATGGGTGTAAGTATCTTTCAACCCGTAAACTGAGAAGGCTGCAATGTACACAAATCACTCCAGATCTTACAGAAACACAGAGCATGTGACTGATTTTGAATCGTTTAATATCACCTGTGCATTTGGACGAATATTAAGTTACAGTTCTGTATGTAGTTCTTATTAATAACACTTTTGACTGGCACACTATTTGAGACTGAGTGCTTCACATTATTCTCAATCTTCCAACGCTGTGGTGTTTGCAGATCATTAACTTTTGGTGTGTTCATTTGTATCAAGTGTTCTGGAGCTCATAGAAGCCTCGGGGTGCACATTTCCAAGGTAGCCACGATATCTCTGTGTCGCTAGCTGTTTGCCGTCAGTATCCTTTCAATTTCAGTTTAATTTCTTAACGGGAATCATTTTTTGCTTCAGCCATAGGACATGTTGGCTAAAAATTGATTAGACCTTTCAGTTATATTGTTAGGTTTTGATGAGGTAGACCCTTTCTGAAACTAGGCACTGTAACCATGGGACTTACTTTAGAGCCTGTAGGGACTATTTGGTATTTTGATCGCCCTAGCGACTGCTACCATGCCAGTCCGGGTAGCAACACGTGCAAGGTTCTCAGACATTATACAGTAAAGCATATATTTGAAGTTTCAGCTATACATTTCTAGGCTGTACAGTTATTTCTACATTGAGAGACTCCAGCACAGTCACACCCATATATTAGGAAAAATATTCAGAAGCAAGTGTCTTTGGCAAACAGAATTAGATCATAGCTTTTTAAGTAAGATACTGTAAGATTGAAGCTCCTGAATAATATTGTCCCTCCTCTCGTGATAATCTTTTGCTAATATTTATAGCATAAAGTGTGTTACCATAAAGTACATACTATAAGTGAGAGTAATTTCAGTTGGCCGGTGCAGATGTGATGCTTGCTGGTTCAACTATCCGTTTGTGGTGTTTGAGCAGAGAAATTTTATTTCAGGTGGTCTCAGTGAAGCTAGATGAATGGACAGATGAACAAGTTGATTATTTGACCGACTCGGGTGGAAATGTTGCAATTAACACTACATATGAGGCATTTCTTGGAAATTACACAAAGCCAAGGCAAGATTGCTCATCAGATGACCGGAATGATTTTATAAGGTGCACATTACGCTAGCATGCTCTCACTCTCTGAGGCATAACATGCTTCTTCCATATTTGCCCAACACAATTGTACTGAAGAATGATGTTTCTCCTTATTCACATACGTGCAGGCGAAAATATGAATTTCAACAATTTTTATCTAACCAACAGCTTTCATGCACTTCACAAAATGGCAAACATCATTACCAGCAGCAGCATAGTAGCTCAAATCGACATGGCTTAGGCCATGCTTTCAGGAACAGCTGGAGGAGAAAAGAAGATCACAAACCAGCAAAGAAACCTGTATGATCAATCATCCCAAATCCACAGTTCACTCTATACTACTTGAATAAATTATTTCTTATGTTCAACTTATCATGTCTTAGGTGGAGGTGGGTATGGTAGAGTTCGTTGGATTAATTAAGGTCAATATCATAAGAGGCACAAATCTAGCTATTCGTGATGTGATGTCGAGCGACCCTTATGTTATCCTTAACCTAGGACACCAGGTGAGCAACTCCATTCCTCAGCACCTTGTAACCCAGTCATATGAAGTTCCTTGTTTTGTGACTCGAGTTTCCACTTGTCACCCTTCTAGTCGATGAAAACGAAGGTGATAAAGAGCAGCCTGAATCCTGTATGGAACGAGAGACTTCTGCTGTCGATACCTGACCCCGTTCCACCGCTTAAATTGGTAAAATATTTTTTACTCATATGGACATTGAACACAACAAAAAGTGCAGTGACAGGTTTTAAGTCAAGTTATTTTTTTCTATGGGGTAACATTTGCATTGGAATCTCCTGGCAGCAAGTCTACGACAAGGACACGTTCACCACGGACGACCGAATGGGTGAGGCTGAGATCAACATCCAGCCGCTGGTAGCCGCAGCGAGAGCCTACGAAACCAAGTCCGTCACGGACACCGCCGAGCTGAACAAATTGCTGTCGAAGGATGGCATCCGGATCCCGAGAGACAGCGCCATCTCCGTCATCGACAATAAGGTCAAGCAGGAGGTGACCGTGAGGCTCCAGAACGTCGAGCGTGGCACCCTCGAGATGGAGCTCGAGTGCGTCCCGCTCACGCAATAGCCGTGTTCCCCGCTCAGAAACGTGTGTTGCTGTAGCATTCTGTTTGTCGACATCGTGACATGAAGAGTTTCTTTGGAAAGACCCGAGACTTGCTTGTGTGGATAATGTGAGTACCTAGAATCCAATCATACGTGCAAGACTTGCTGTAAAAGATATATACTTGTAAAGTTAGAAAGAAAGTACATAATGTGACGTGATTCGTCCAGTATAGTGGAGGTCATTCTAGCATTACTGTGCCTGATGCAGTCCCATGTTCACCCAAATATCTTCTTCCTTTTGCTTCTGTTTATAACAACTGCAGAAGCAATGCTGGTGAATATATGCACACACCCGTAAAAACTATATGCATGCAAGTGAGTTTGGAGAAGTGGAAGAACAGTGAAGTTAATTATTATTTTTTCTCCCTGATCGAGGAAACCTCATAGACATTATACACTTTTGTAATTCTTAGGAATATTTTTCCATGTGGTTCCAGTCATCACAAAAGTAGGGAATGCAGTGTTTGTGAGGACAAGTTGTAGTATTTATTCTTCCAAAATGTTCAAACTTACTGTTACAAAATTCTGTAACTACTCCCTTACGAGTAATAGTTTTACCCATCCATATCATCTGTTCTTGACTTGTTGTTCCAAGCACCAAATCTAACTCCTGATCCACACTCTCCATTTATGTGATGGAACACTCCAAATTCTGTAACTACTCCCTCGTGTGTAGTCCACGTTGATCGTTGAAATTACCAAAACATCTTGTAGACTTCCAAATCAAGTACGTAACAAACTTGGTCAGAATTCGAGGTTGTCACACGCGCGCGGAGAACTTTGCGCGCCGGCCGGTTGGGTGTGCCATGACATGAACAATAACTAACATCTCACTATGTTGCAAGTGCCGTTACATATATATTTAAACATGTTCTGATATAGACTTTGGTAGCTTCCTTCACCCATTTTGCAGGTTTTGTTGGAAGCTTCCAACGTTACAATCTAGTGATGCAACAGATATATTTATCTCCTCAGTGGCATCCGTTGTACAAGTAAACAGACACTGCTAACGAGCACGTGGTGGCAATGGCGACGCGCTATATATGTAGTGCAGGACGTGAGACGAACCATCCAACCCAGTAACGATCGATCGGTCCATCGCTTGAAAATAAAACTCGATCCATCAATGGCCGGCGGAGGAGGTGCCGGCGGCGAGGTGAAGCTGCTAGGCGGGTGGGCGAGCCCGTACGTGGCGAGGGTGAAGCTGGCGCTGCACCTCAAGGGCGTGCGCTATGAGTACATGGAGGAAGACCTGCTCGGCGGCAAGAGCGACCTCCTCCTCCACTCCAACCCGGTGCACGCGAAGGTGCCCGTGCTCATCCACGACGGCCGGCCCATCTGTCGTAATACCTGTTCGTGACATATGTATGTACGCTTGTATCTGTCGTGTGTACACCAGACTCTCCTAGTCTTTAGGCTAGCCCTAGTTATTAGGATCGGAGAGCCCACGTCGTGCTCATCCTTCTCTGTATATGTAAACTGCTGTCGATGGAATAGAACACAGGGGAAACGCATCTACTCTTGCCTGTCTTCTTGGTATCAGAGCCTAGCGCTCGCTAATGGCGATCGACGACGTCAACCCCTTTGACACCGATCCTCGCACTCCCCTCGCCTCTACGATCACCTCTCGCTTCCCCCCTGCGCCCCGAGCCACCCTTAGCCCTCTCGGCCCCGAGACTCTCTCTGCTCAGGTGACCACCGTTCTGCCCGCCTCTCAATCTGCCCTCACTCTCGCCGGCTCCGGCAGTTCTTACCGCCCCCGTTCTATCCATGATGACCACATCCACGATTACATCAAGTTCACCCTCGACTCCTCCGCCGCCAACCTCTCCAAATGGCGGCACTTCATGCTTTTTCTTCTGGATCGTCATCACGCCCGCGATCACATCGAGGCCGGCAACGACCATCGACATGCCGACGAGGAGTGGCATCAAGCGGACATGGACATTGTCCTGTGGATCATCACCACGATTTCCGACAGCCTCCAGGAGGTCATCATGTCGGACCGCATGACGGCGTACTCGGCATGGACGCAGCTCCACTCCTTCTTCTTCGACAACCAGGAGGCGCGCGCCCTCATGCTCGCACGGGAGTTTCGCCAATTCAAGCGCAATGATCTCTCTATTGATGAATATTGCCGCCGCCTCAAGGGCCTCGCCGATGCGCTCGCAGATGTCGGCTCCCCCGTCTCCGATCGTGAGCTGACCATGCAGATGGTCGACGGGCTCGGGAAGAAGTTCGCACTTCAGGCCGAGTTCATCGAGGGGACCCGGCCGTTCCCTACCTTCAACGCCGCCCACTCTCGGCTGCGGCTTGCGGAGATGAAGATGGATGCTGCGGCCAAGGAGGAGGCCGCCGGCGCTCACGCTCTGGCCGCCCAGCACGGCGGCGATCGGAGTGGTGGCCGCCCAGATGGCGCCGATCGTGGCGCCGGGCGCGGCGGTGATCGCGCTCCCACTGGCGGCGCGACGGGCGGACAGCACGGGGGTGGCCGCGGCGGCGGCGGCCCCAACGGCCAGCCTGGAGGATACCAGCAGCAGCACCAGGGTGGCCGCGGCTACTACCAGCAAGGCGGCGGGTACCAGCAAGGCGGCGGGTACCAGCAAGGCCGTGCCGGCGGGCGCGGCCGCGGACGAGGTCGGGGACGCGGTGACCACGGCAATGCCGCGCACGGCGGACGGGGTGGCGCCACCCAGCAACCTTGGCTGGGCTATTTCGCCCCGATGGGGACTCCTTTTCCGGCTCGCCCGCCATGGCAGCCCACGAGCATCCTCGGCGCCGGTCCCGGACAGCAGCACCATGCCTACCCTGTGCTGTACCAGCCGCCACCCGGACCGTCTGCTCCGCCCCACTACCAGCCGCCACAGTACACCGCAGCTCCTTACCCTGCACCTTCGTGGGACAACAACGCGATGGTGAACCACGCATCAACCTACGGCTCTGCCTTCCCTCCGCATGGCGAGTGGCTTATGGATTCCGGCGCCTCCTCACACATCACTGGCAATCAAGGTATACTGACCACGTCTCATTCCCCTTTAGAGTTGAATTCTCGGCATATCATTGTTGGCAATGGTTGTAGTCTCCCTGTTGTTGCTACCGGTACTGCACACCTCACAAATCGCCCATTTCATCTCAACAATGTCCTAGTATCTCCCAAAATTGTCACTAACCTTATTAGCACTCGTAAATTTACTCGTGATAATTCTTGCTCCGTGGAATTTGACCCCTTTGGCTTCTCTGTGAAGGACCTAGCCACCAAGACAACAATCATGAGGTCCAATAGCTCGGGCGAGCTCTACCCCTTCTTCGGCAATAATGGCACTCCCTCTTCGGCCTTCACCGTCACCGGCGATCTTTGGCATCGTCGCCTAGGGCATCCTAGTTCAAATGCTTTAGCTCATTTACCTCTTGATTTTCTTTCACAATGTAATAATGATGCACCTCGACATTCCTTCTGTGATGCATGTCAACTAGGCAAACAGGCTCGTCTACCCTTCTCCACATCACATTCTCGTGCTATTTCCCCATTTGACATGATACATTGTGACTTGTGGACCTCTCCCATTATTAGCTTTTCAGGTTACAAATATTATTTAGTCATTCTCGATGATTACTCACACTTCTCTTGGACCTTTCCCTTGCGCCAAAAATCAGACACATGCGACACCTTGCTTAATTTCTTTGCCTATATCACTACACAGTTCCACAAAACCCTGAAATGTCTCCAATGTGACAATGGCGGTGAATTCCTTACCACTAGGCTTAGGTCTTACCTCTCCACTCATGGCGTGTCTCTACGTTTGTCCTGCCCTTACACGTCCCCACAAAACGGCCGAGCCGAGCGCCTCATTCGTACCACCAACGACATAGTTCGTACCCTCCTCTACCAAGCCATGCTGCCACCACCATTTTGGGTTGAGGCCCTGCATACAGCTACCCACCTTCTTAACATTAGGCCCTCACGCGTAATCAACAATCTCACACCCCACTATCTCCTTTATGCCAAAAATCCCACATATGATCATCTTAGAACCTTTGGATGTCTTTGTTTTCCCAACGCCTATGCCACTTCTTCACACAAACTCGAGCCACGATCCACTAGGTGTGTTTTTCTGGGGTACCCGCGTGAACATAAGGGGTATCGGTGCATGGACCTGGCCACACGCAAGATTATTGTGTCGCGACACGTCGTTTTTAACGAATCTGTTTTTCCTTACGTCCCAGGTACACAGCAAGCCACACAGGCGCCATCCGCATCCGATCCGCGCCCAATCCCCTCCGGATCCCGTGCCTGCCAGCTCCCCAGATCCCCACCCACCGCACCAGCCGCACCGGCCAATCCACGCCTGCCACCTCACCCTGCATGCAGCGAACCACCCACCGCACCAGGCCCGCCTGTGCCCCCACCCACCACGGAATCCCGCGCCCGCCCGACCGCGTCTGCCGCGCAGCTTCCCTCCACGCCCGGTCCCCGCGTATCCCCCTCGGGATCACCGCCCAGGCCCACCCTGTCCGCTCCGCACTCCCACGCCCCTGCAGAACGCGCGTCCATCCCCTGCCGAAACCGCGCATGGAATTCCTCTCCCGACAATCTGTCTCCTCCACCAGCCAATACCGACGCGCCACCTCAGCCTGCACTGCCTCCTCACTCCATTCCGGTACAACCACCCCATAATGCACACAAAATGCTCACCCGTGGGAAGCACGGTTATTCCATGCCCAAAAAGGATTTTAGTCTACACCTCTCCACATCTGTTTCTCCTATTCCCTCCTCGTACCGTGCAGCTCTTAAAGACCCCCATTGGCATGATGCTATGTTAGATGAATTTAATGCTCTAATTCGGAATGACACTTGGTCTTTGGTGCCTCGTCCTGCAGGTGTTAATGTCGTGACAGGGAAGTGGATCTTTCGCCACAAGCTTAACCCGGATGGTTCCTTGGCGCGCTACAAGGCTCGTTGGGTTGTTCGTGGATTCACGCAGCAGGCTGGTGTCGACTATGATGAGACGTTCAGTCCAGTGGTGAAGCCCTCCACTATTCGGATTGTGCTGAGCATTGCCACCTCTCACTCTTGGCCCATTCATCAGATGGACGTCAAGAATGCATTCCTCCAGGGTGATCTTGAGGAGACTGTCTACTGTCAACAACCCTCTGGTTTTGTTGATTCCACCTCGCCACATCACGTATGTTGCCTCAAGAAATCCCTCTACGGTCTTAAGCAAGCTCCCCGCACATGGTTCACACGCTTCACCACTTTCCTCACCACCCTTGGTTTCGTCGCCTCTCGTTGTGATTCCTCGTTATTCATCCTCCATCGAGGCTCCACCACCGCATACCTCCTGCTCTACGTCGACGACATCCTTCTCACAGCCAGCACCACGTCTCTTCTCCACACCATCATCTCCTCACTTAATGGTGAGTTCCACATGAGTGACTTAGGTGAGGTCCATCACTTTCTTGGTGTCAATGTGCATCGTACATCTGCCGGTCTCTTCCTCTCTCAGCAGCAGTATGCTCTTGAGATTCTCGATCGAGCCCACATGCTTAATTGCACACCCATCTCCACCCCCATTGACACCAAGGCCAAGCTGTCCGGGCAGTCTGGCAAACCATTCTCCGATCCCACCTTATACCGCAGCCTTGCCGGTGCGCTCCAGTATCTCACCTTGACGCGTCCCGATCTCTCCTATGCAGTTCAGCAGATCTGCTTATTCATGCATGATCCACGCGAGCCTCACTTCACTCTCATGAAGCGCATCCTGCGCTATGTTCAGGGCACGTCTCACTTTGGGTTGCAGCTCCACCGAGATTCTTCACGTGATATTGTTGCTTATTCAGACGCTGATTGGGCTGGCTGTCCCGATACCCGGAAGTCTACTTCTGGCTTCTGCGTCTTCATCGGCAGTAACCTTGTCTCCTGGTCATCTAAACGCCAGCAGACCGTGTCCAGATCGAGTGCGGAGGCCGAGTACAGGGCCGTCGCGAACTGCGTCGCCGAGTCCTGTTGGGTACGCCAGCTGCTTCAGGAGCTTCATCATCCTGCACCCCGCGCCACGATTGTCTATTGTGACAATGTCTCCGCCATGTACTTGTCGACTAACCCCGTGCAGCATCAGCGGACAAAGCACGTGGAGATTGATTTGCATTTTGTCCGAGATCGAGTTGCACTTGGCGAGGCGCGTGTGTTGCATGTGCCAACCAGCTCGCAGTTTGCTGATATCTTCACTAAGGGCTTGCCAACTGGTGTCTTTGAAGAATTCAGGTCCAGCCTGAACGTCGCCGCTGCCGCCGTTCCGACTGCGGGGGGCTGTCGTAATACCTGTTCGTGACATATGTATGTACGCTTGTATCTGTCGTGTGTACACCAGACTCTCCTAGTCTTTAGGCTAGCCCTAGTTATTAGGATCGGAGAGCCCACGTCGTGCTCATCCTTCTCTGTATATGTAAACTGCTGTCGATGGAATAGAACACAGGGGAAACGCATCTACTCTTGCCTGTCTTCTCCATCTGCGAGTCCCAGGTAATCCTGCACTACCTCGACGAGGCCTTCCCCGGCGTCGGCCCGCCTCTCCTCCCCGCCGACCCCTACGAACGCGCCCTGGCCCGCTTCTGGGCGGCGTTCGTCGAGGACGAGCTGCTGACGCCCTGGGGGATGGTGTTCAGGGCCAAGACGGACGAGGAGAGGGGCGAGTGGAAG
Source organism: Alopecurus myosuroides (assembly GCA_028641055.1). Classification (NCBI taxonomy): domain Eukaryota; kingdom Viridiplantae; phylum Streptophyta; class Magnoliopsida; order Poales; family Poaceae; genus Alopecurus; species Alopecurus myosuroides. The sequence goes on from CM054058.1 coordinate 52,296,058, forward strand.
AGGCGGACGGTGGCGGCGGTGGGTAAGCTGGAGGAAGGCCTGAGGCAGTGCTCCGGGGGCAAGGGGTTCTTCGGCGGGGAGCGCGTCGGGTACGTGGATGTGCTGCTCGGCGGCGTGGTGCCGTGGGTGAAGGCCACCGAGAAGCTCTCCGGCGACAGGTTCTTCGACGCCGGCGAGGCGCTGCTTCTGGCGGCGTGGATGGAGCGTTTCGGCGAGCTTGAGGCCGCGAAGGCGGTCTTCCAGGACATCGACGCGCTGGTGGAGTACTCCCGGGCGCTACAGGCACGGCTTGCCGCCGCCGCGGCAACCACCTGATCTGATCGATGTTACCGGCGATGCATGGCGACGTACGTATGGTCGTCGTGCTCGTGCACCTCGTGCCGTATTTCTCTTCCGTCGTAGCTACAGTAATTTTCAGGTGCATCAAAATTGTTTTCGTCTCAGTTCAGTTGATTTTCTGCGCTATCTTCAGAGTTCCCGTCATCCCTGGACCAGTTGAGGACAGACTTGCTCAAGCAGCCACATTGTCTGGCCCATGAATGGGTTCAATCTGGTGGTTGTGCCATGGGCTTGTTAGTGTTAAGATAGCCCGTGTATGTTAATGTTAGGTCGTTAGGATGTTTCAATTCCAACCTTTTTTTTTTTGGTTTTTGAGATGCAATTCCAACCTTTTCATAGATGTTTGTGGGTTGCAAGAAAAAAAAGAGGTTTTCCGTGGACAAAAATCTACCACTTTGTTAGTTAATGTTTCATACCACTTTGATAGTTGATGTTTCATACCACTTTGCGGTCCGCCTTACGCGGACATAAATCTATCACTTCATACCAAGATTTTTTTCAAACCGACAATAGGATCCACCCTCATTTGCTGACGTGGCAGAGGGGAGACAGCTGTTACCTTGCTGTCTATTGGGGAGCGGCTCCTAGGTCAGTTTCAGTCCCACGCGACACCCTGTCCCATCCCCGCATGTTCTTGATGACGACGGCAGTGACCCTCTCAGCGACGTAGTCTCTCGATGGCGCCGGTTTTGGGACCTCGAGCATAGGGAACACCTCACGGCAGCGAGCTCGATCGTCGACGCATGATGTGTTGGCAGCGTTGACCAAAGCGGTGCACGTCTCACTGTCGAAGAGCAGCTTCCGGTGGGCATCCCCTTTCGGCGGCTCCTTCCTCCATGTTTTCTGAATTTTTTCTGTCAGTTGCTCAATCTGAAAATTAGGTTAGTGTTGAACTAGTTAGTAAGAATATTTCTTCTCTATCATGTAGCCTGGATGATGACATATGGGAAAATAGATTTAGTTTCCTGGAGAGGACAAATAAGAGAGGGCACGTTGAGCGGATCTGATATCACTATACTAAACTAAAGTACATGGTTACCGCATTAGAGATTTATTGTATTATGTTAGAGAGGTGGGGAAAGGAATGGCAGGAATGGAGTGTGCTTACACCATGGCAAAGGTGGAGAACATGCTTAGAAAATTTGAGAAAGAAAAGGTTTTGAACTTAACTGTTATTAGAAATGTTCATTTGGACCTGGAAAAAAAATAGAAGATCGGTTTAAGATTACTAAGCGAGCTGTGATGGCTATTCTCACTGATAGAGTCACATACATTTCAGGCGCTAATGTATGGATGGACTTATTTATCCATTATCTGTTGGTTTTTCTGATGCGCTTTATCTTTTTTTTAAATTTAAATATATAACTATAATCGCGAGCAAGCCGGCTCATTAAAAACCTTCCAGCCCCCGTAGGTACTCTGGTAAGGAAAAGAGTGCGTACAAAACTTGCCGCTCCGAGATTACACAATCGTTACATCGTCTATGAGTGTTTGTAAGATACTACTAGGGGGCTTATCTAACCAATTACAAGAAGTTCTATTACTAAAACACTCTCTAGCCAGATTATGAGCCACCATATTGCACTCTTTTCTGCAGTGTTTAAACTCAATTGTACCAATATGTCTAGCAAGATTAAAACAATCTGCATAAACCGCCATTGCCTCATTCCAGATTTGTTCCTGTCCTGAACAATATTATATCACTTCCGTAGGGTCTGACTCAACCTCCAGGGCATGACACCCGATCATGGTAGCTAGTTGTAGTCCATTTTTCATAGCAATAGCCTCTTACATGGACGCGGATGAAGAGTATGGAATATATGAAGTTGCCGCAGCCACGAAGGTACCAATATTGTCTCTGATTATCGCCCCGGACGCCCCCCTATTCTCATTGGCATCGAAAGCAGCGGCTACATTTAGTTTCAAGCAGTTTGCTCTGGGTTTCAACCAAAGCAACTTTCGTTTTAGAGGTTGTTGCGTTAGCTACAATTGGTCTGATCGATGTTGCGCATCTTGCAATCGGAGGTACAGGCTCTTCATGCGCTACTCTTCGTCTAATCCACCAGATATACCAAGCCGTGGTCGCCACCGTTTCGGGTAGCAGAATAGTTGAGTAGCCTTCCAGAGGGTTTTGGTTAATTCTCAGCAGTTTTGCGAGCAGATATGTGCCCGACCCAGCTCCATTCAAATTATCTGAAATTTGTCTATCTAAGCCAACTGCCTGCTAGATGCTCTTTGCCCTGCTGTAATCAAACATCATATGCATTGAATCTTCGGGGTTATAACCTGACAAACCGGACATACGTCACTGTCACTAATATGACGATCGTGGAGTGTAGCTTTTAGGGGGAGGATACCGTGCAATACTCTCTAGCAAAAGATCTTTATTTTGGCCGGAACATTGAGATTTTAAAGGACTTTCTAGATTGGATTATTTAAGTTTGTACCTTGCACTAAAGATCCGCATGTCTGCCCATTATATTGATGTCGCCACTCAATGTGGTAAGCTGACCGAACAGAGAAAACCCCCCGTCCTATTACCATGCCAAGATATGAAATCATCAAATCCATTGATATGCAGAGGTATGTCCAAGATCCTTTGGGTATCAATCGGATGGAAATTGGCTTGTAAAATTTCCTCATCTCATGATCCATTGATAGGATTAATCAAGTCATTGACTTTTGAAAGAATAGACATACCTCTTGGTGATACAATTTTTTCGGTCAGGGCTACTAGGGATCCACGGTCTCTCCAAATATTAATTGAATCCCCATTACCAACACGCCAAATACACCCTCTTTTGAAAGTTTGGATACCTGCCACCAGACTTTGCCATGTGAAGGAAGAACCTGTCTTAGGCCCAGCTTGGAGAATATTGCCGGAAGGATAGTATTTTTCCAAAAGGACTGGAGCACAAAGGGACTATGGGTCTTCAATTAGTTTCCAAACTTGTTTAGCCAATAAAGCAAGATTGAAAAAGTGGAGGTCTCTAAATCCCATCCCACCATCTCTCTTTGGAAAACAAAGTTTCCACCAAGCATACTAGTGTATCCTTTTACCATGATATGTATCTCCCCACCAGAATTGTGCAATAATATCCGTGATCTTTTTACATAACTTCTTAGGGATTTGGAAAACATACATTGCATAGAACGACTTTGATTGGGAACAACCTTCAGCAGAATTTCTTTCCCTCCACTAGACAGTTGCTTCTCTTTCCATCCCTTAATTCTTTGCATGACTCTATCAACAAAATACAAGAAACAATCACTTCTATCTGCTCCCACAAGGGCAGGAAGCCCAAGATATTTATCAGCAAGGGCTTCATTATCAATATGCAAGATGTTACACATATCCTCTCTAACATCAACATTAGTGTTGGGGCTAAAGAAAATTGTTGATTTGGCCACACTGACTAACTGTCATGAATTTGCACAGTAGGTATCCAATACTTGTTGTAATGAGGTTGCACTACTACTATCTTCTTTTAATAGAATTAAGGAATCGTCAGCAAATAAAAGGTGTGAAACTGATGGTGCGTTCCTGCACACCTTACTCCCTTCAATGCCACCAACCTCCTCAGCATGCAACAAGCAACTAGAAAGACCTTCTGCACATAAAAGGAACAAGTAAGGGGAGAGAGGATCCCCTTGTCGAATACCTCTAGTAGGGGTGAATTTATCCGTTAGTTGAGAGTTATATCTGATAGAGTATGTAACCAAAGTAACACATGACATAACAAGTTCAACCCAATTTCGATGGAATCCGATCTTTAGCATCATATTTCTTAGAAAATTCCACTCCACACGATCATATGCTTTGTGCATATCCAACTTGACAGCACACAAGCCAGTTTTCCCTTTCCTTGTATTCTTGATTTTATGAATGCATTCATAAGCCACAAGGACATTATCAGTAATGGGCCTCCCCGGGACAAAAGAACTTCGCATAGGAGAGATGATCTCCGGTATAATAATCTTGAGTCTTGCATCAATCGTCTTTGACACAATTTTATATATCACATTGCATAAGGAAATAGGACGGAATTGAGAAACCACTTCGGATTGTTGATCTTTGGGATGAGAACTACCACTCTCGTTCCAGCCATCCAGGATAACCTTGTTATTAACGACCTCTGGGTGCCAATTTTTTTTATAGAAGATGGCATGGAGACCGTCTGTACCCGGTGCTTTCAGATCACCAATGCTGAAAACCGCTTTTTTCACCTCCGGTGTATAAGGTTCTAGGAGGTTGTTGTTCATTTCCTCTGTTACCTTTGGGTTTATTTTGTTAAGGAATTCTGGGTCTGTACCAACATTCTCAGAAGAAAACATATTAGTAAAATAAGATAGAATAGTCGGGTTGAGATTAGTTGTACCTTCCACGAGGCCACGATTCCCATCTTTCAACCTCTTGATTTGGTTTCTTTTTCTACGAGCCGTGGCATAGTTGTGGAAGAAAGTAGTGTTTTTATCTCCATGTTGAATCCAGTTTGCACGAGATCGCTGGCACCATTTAATTTCCTCTTGTTCAAGCAGATTTTCAATTAGCTGAGCCAAAACATGTTTCTTATGCTCATTTTCAATCGATAGCGGGCCTCACATGACCTGTTCGAGCTCCCTTTGGGCCTTCCGCAAGCGCTGCTTGGGCTGTTTCAGCTCCAACCTATCCCATGCATGGAGCCCAACATGCATGGTCTGGAGCCGATCGAGCACCTCGATCGCGTGTTGCCCAGCAGCATTGCTCCACTCCTTTTGAACAACCTCCCGGAAGTCTTCCTCCTTGAACCATTTCGCCTCGAAGCATAGGGGTTTATCCGACTGTACTGTTGATTGAGGCGCATAGAAATCTGTGTCCAACATAATTGGTCTATGGTCCGAGTGGTTGTATTCGAGGTGGATGAGAGCCGCATTCGAATACATTTGGCGCCAGGACGTGTTACCCACAGCTCTGTCTAGTCTTGACCTCATATTGCCACAGTGCCAGGTGAAGCAATCCTCAACATATCAAAGATCAAATAAATCACACTCTTCTAAAGTATCTTGGAAGGCTCGCAAGTATCTATGTGGCCGATTTCTGCCTCCCTCTTTTTCAGAAGAGTAATGAATTTCTGAAGGGAATATGCCCGAGAGGCAATAATAAAATGGTTATTATATTATTCCTTGTTTATGGTGAATGTTTATTTCTCATGCTAGAATTGTATTAACCGGAAACGTTGATACATGTGTGCTTAATAAACAAACAATGGTTCCTAGTAAAGCCTCTCTTTTAACTAGCTCGTTGATTAATAGATGATCAAGGTTTCCTGATCATGAACATTGGATGTTATTAATAACGGGGTCATGTCATTAGAAGAATGATGTGATGAACATATACCCAAAGAGAATATAGCAATGCGATCAAGTCATTTAGTTTACATTGTTATATCAAACATACGAAGTAACTTATTGCTTAGACCATGAGATCATGTCAATCGCTGATACCGGAAGAGTGCTTTGATGGCATCAAACGTCACACCATAACAGGGTGACTATAAAGATGTCGTTAAGTATTCGGAAAGTATTAGTTGAGGATCATGGATCAAGAGTGGGATTTGTCCATCCAAATGATAGAGAGATATACTCTTGGCCCTCTCGGTGATATCACATCGAAACCGCTTGCAAGCACGTGATATGATCACAAGGATGTTATATCACGGGAACGAGAAAAGAGTACTTGTCGGTAACGAGATTGAACAAGGTATGGTTGATACCAATGATCGAATCTCGGACAAGTAAAATATCGCGAGACAAAGGGAATAGTTCACGGCGTTGTTGGTTCACACGATCACGAGAGTCATCGTTGAATATATAGGAGTCATCACGGATCTCCAGATCCCGCTATTGATTATTGATCGGAGAGGAGTCTCGATCATGTCTATCTTATTCGCGAACCGTAGGGTGACACACTTAAGATTCGATGACGCGTTTGAGAGGATACGAAATATCGAAGAATATTTTGGGCAGCACCGAAATTGTTTCGGGGAAAATTGAAATAGTTCAAGGGGTTTTTCGTCGAATGGTTGTTAATAGAATTAACAAATGATTCGAGGTGCTATATGCAAATGTTTGTTAATGGAATTAACAAATATAAATAAAGAAATAAAAATGTTTTATTTATTTATTAAAAGAAAACCTTTGGATTTTCCAAGTGGAAAATTAAGGGAGCATGAGTGGGTGTGAGTGGAGCTTCCACTCACATGAAGAGGGAAGAGGTGGGGGCACACCATGGCTGGCCGCACCCCCCTCTTGGATGCCTTCACCTCCCCTATAAAAGGAGGGTGAGAGCTCCTCTTCTCCACACACTTGGACACTTCCCTTTCCCTCCACCCGCTGCTCCATTTCATGGTATCCGGCTTGGCGAAGCCCTGACCGTGGGATTCTTCACCACCACCATGTCGTCGTGCTGCTGGAGTTCCGAGGGATCCTCTACTTCCGCGCCCCGCTGGAACGAGGGAACGGAGGTCGTCATCAACCGTACGTGTGACCGATCACGGATGCACCGCCGGATTGCGGTGCCATCTTCTCGCTATCGGGATCGGTGTGAGTACGACTACGCCAACAACGAGATTTGATCTCGTACCACTTTGAGTCTTCGAGGGTATGTGTTCTCCTTAACCCTTTTGTTGCCCGTTACACTTCGTCTCCTAGATTAGATCTTGGCCTTTCGGGTGTCTTTCGTGTAGGAAATTTTTTGTTTTCTATGCAACGACCCCTTCAGTGGTATCAGAGCCGGATCTATGCGTAGATGTTTTGTACGGGTAGAACACATAGGTGTATGTGGGCGTTGATGATCATGTTATTGCCTCCTTGAGTGTTTTATGATCTTAGTGGCATAGTAGGATGAAGCTGCCCCAGACTAAGTTTACGTGTACTATGTACGCGAGAGTTGTCTCACTTGTGGCTAAGGGGGTGTCCGTTTCTCCTACTATAGTTAAGATCTAATCTATGAAGGGTTGCTAAAAATATGTTTATCAACGTTGTGGTTGATGTTCGTAGGTATGAACGGTTCTATCCTCGAAAGCCCTAAGCCACGTAAAATATGCAAAAATAAATTAGAAGCGTCTAACTAGTTTTTGCTGGGCATGTGATGTGATATGGTCAATATTACAAATTTGATTATGAGATGATCTATTTTGTAAATTATTGATATACCGGAAGGTATCCATATGATTGTCTTCTTATTGATGGACAATCAAGATTGGGGTGCCATGGTACTTGGTACCACGCCGGTGGAATGATTGAGATCATACCATAATGCACATGATGGAGATCAAGTGCAAGGAGGACCATATCATATCACGTTATCCTTACATGTGATGTATGTGATGTTAATCCTTTTATGCATCTTGTTTTGCTTAGATAGCGACGTTAGCATTATAAGATGATCCCTCTCACTTAATATCAAGATAATAATGTGTTCTTCCTTAAGTATGCACCGTTAAGAAAGTTTGTCGTTTTTGAGACACCACGTGATGATCGGGTGTGATAGACTCAACGTTCGCATACAACGGGTGTTTTCAAGCCTAGCATGTACAGACATGGCCTTGAAACACACGCAATACTAAGGTTCTACTTGGCGAGCCTAGCATGTACAGACATGGCCTCGGAACACGTAACCGAAAGGTAAAGCATGAGTCATATGGATGATATGATGAACATGTCGATGTTCGCCTTTGAAACTACATCATCTCACATGATGATCGGTTTTGGTGTAGTGAATTTGGTTCGTGTAATCACTAAAGACGACTAAGAGGGATGTTGTTTTTGAGTGGGAGTTCATGGTTTAATTTTTGAATTAACTTGAACTTATTTATCATGAACAACAAATCAAAGTGAATTTGCACAAATTGTAGTATTCATTGGCATCCACATAACTACCTTACACTTAGATTGTTAATTGAGATATAACTGTTATGATCTGATAAATACCATTTAAGATTGGTACCGTATTAGTGAAATTTAAAATTGAGTCCTATTGTAGATTTTTGGTATTTCCTACCTAGCTCCATATGGTTAATGATTGATTGATCTAGAGAGAAACCAATTCCTACTTAGAATCCAAAGTCATGGTTGCTTCCTTATTACTTTATCTTCAAAAGAATGTTTTGTTGATCAACGTGATTTAGGAACTGAAAAGAGTTGTTTTCATAAACAATCAAGTGAAAGATATATTGATATCTAGAAACTTATTTGTGGCAACATGACTGAGTATAATTTAGCGTGACAATGTTTGCTTATATTGTCTGAATATATGCAAATTAAGCATGACAATGTTTGCTGATATTATCTGAATATATGCATTGATTGAAGACGCTAGGCGTTTGAATATTCCAAGAAGTTAGGCGCTAAAAATTATCCTCTAAATCCCTTCCTTCGAGCTATAGTAGCTTAATCATAAAATTGTTATGAGGGGATGGATTAGAAGTATGGGTAAAGTAGTTTACCTTACTTGGAAATTGCTAAGAGTGGAATCTAGAAGAATGCTATTAATATGGTGATATTAGTAGAACAATCAAACTCAAAGTATGACTCAATGGGTGATAGTATATGACTAACACGCCAAAGAAAATGAGCTAGTAAGACTAGCATTGTTTGATGTTGAATGATTCTTCTATAAAGGAAAGGGAATATTGAAAATAGAATTACAAAAATATATATGGAAGAAAAAGAAGATAACTGGAAAGTCCATCTCAGGAGTATATGCTTGATATACAAATTATAGATGTATTACTAGTTAACAAAGTATTTTTGGGTATTTTGATACCACATTGGTTGGTATGAGTTATCATACAAAGCAACGCAATGCAAGAAATACAAGGGCCTAAAAGGAACTAGTAATAGATGTGGAATCGATTATGACAAGAACATAAATAAAGTGTTATTGTGTTCATTGTCGTATCGAAACAAACAGTCAAGATTTATTTGAAGAACTTAATAATTTGTTATTTTGTTCTAGTCTTTTGTGAGAACAAATGAGATTGTTCAATCTATGACCATATTCCATAATTGATGGATATGTTAATATAAATCATGTTGGTAAAGTAAACATCTATAAGACTAAATGCTAAACGTTGCAAGACGTAGAAGAGTTTCACTTAAATTGTGACACCACCATTTTAGTTCATATCGGAAAGGAAAACATGAAGGAATTCCATATTGATGGACTTCCGGAGTCATTTTATTGACGCTTGTGAGACCTCTTCCAAAAGATGACTAGAATTCCGTTCTTAGGCCAAAGTAGAATGGACGACTAATTTAGTGGAGATTATACATATTGATGTATATAGTCCATTATGTGTAGTCATGTATGGTGGATTAATTTTTCCTTCATAAAATTCTGTCGATGACTTGAGTAGATATGTGAGTATATCTATTTAAAGGGAACAGAGTTTGAAATTTTGAATTGGTTCAAAAGGTTGTTAATATGAAGTTAAAATCAATGTAACAAGATAATCAAGTATTTATGATTGGATCATAAAGGATAAAGTTTGAGTTACAAGTTTAGCAAAACATCTGAGAAGTTGCAGAATTGTTCTACAAATTATACTTCTCGAATACCCCACATTAGATTGGAGTATTCAAAAGACAAAATCAAAACCCTGTTTGACATGGTAAGATTAATAAAATTGCCATTATAATTTTGTAGTTTATACATTAAGGACAACCGCTTGTACACTGAAAAGAGCACCATCATGATCCGTTGAAATTGACAACATATAAGATATGGTTTGGGTAATGACCCGAATTGTCATTTTTTCTTAAGTTTTGGTATGCATAGCATGTGTAAAATGTTTACAACCAAAATAGGATAAATATATGTTTATAAGGTTATCCCAAATAAAACATTGGGTATTTCTCCTATCACCGAGCCAAAAGACAAATGTTGTTTGTCAGAAAGGGTTGATTTCTCGAGAAAGTAGTTCTTGCGAAACAAGTGAGTGGGAGAACATTACAAACTCAACGAGATTAGAGAATCTTCGTTATCATGTCAAGAGTAGCGCAGCACTGGAAGTTGTTCCGGGGTTTACTATTTTGACTAAGTAGAAGACACTACAAATGTTGTAGATACTTCAAATGAGTTTGCGAGCTGTACCAGAAAAGTCCAAAAACTTTGTACTTAGAACAACTTGTGGTTTAAGTGTAAAGTGTTGTTTTGACAACAAAAGGACCTGGACCTTATAAAGGAAGCAAATGATGGGTCCTGACTTCGTAAAATTGACTATGAGTCATTATATCCGCCATAGTATCCTTGTATGAATATCAAGTATGTGACTTGTTAGTCCTTTCAATCGGCATGATGCCTAACGATAGCAAAAGGGTCTATATAGCGACAAATACATGGATACTTATCGAAAAGTTGTTTTCGACGAAGTTCAAAGAGTTGACTACTACAAGATTTCGATCTTCCGTAGTGATGCTTTAGTCTTTGCGGATAGTTCTAGCAAAAAGTTACATATTGTGATATGGCAGTTGAATAACAAAACCAACTCTCCTCTCGAGGCAGTTTGATCAAGGATGTGTACTTGACACAGTCTGCGAGTTTTGTAAAATTCAAAAGGTTGCTATAAAGGCATGCACACTTCAATGGTTGAAGTGAGCATAGCGAAGTTGAAATCTTTAGCTTAATGAAGTTATCAAAAGAGTTTGATTCCATCATGAATGATAAAGATGGTTGTAGAGTTACTAGAAATTAAGTGGGAGCGCTATGACATATTTCCAATACTTTATGTAGTTGACATATGGTTGATTGGAAAATATGTATTTTAAATTAACACGGTTAATATTTTTGATTTCATATTGATGAAAGGCTTAGAAGATATTGGGCATCGATATCTATAAAAGATGGATTGACGCACCTGATATGATTGAAGCCAAATTACATAGATGAAATATTGAAGTATGTCAATATGAAAATGACAAGAAGGAGTTTTTGTCACATGGAAAATAATTGAGCAAGATTCATGTGTTTTGACACATGATGAGCATCATTGAAATTGAGATTTCTAAGTCATGTTTCCATGCTATGTACACAACCAGATGAGTCCTATGCTATAAAATGTTATAGTAGGATAATTCATATGATGATTAGACAACAGTGGGAGAGATCCTTGTGTCATTTTAGAAATGCTAAGGATATGTTCTCCTATATAGTAATGACAAAATATTAGTTGTAATATGTTACACTAATAGTCTTGTCATTTATTCAAGTAATTTTATCTCAATTCAAATATGTGATGAAGGGTAGCACAATAGGATGGAAGAAAGTTCCATGCTAGATTTGAAAGAGTTTCAAAATTAAAATATTGTGACAGATACTACAACAAAGGCTAAAGTATATCGTTGTGTTAACAACTGATTATAAGTGTATTTTGTGTCAAGGAGTTCTTTATTGAACTTGGTGAATTTCCAAGAATGCTTAAACTATAAAGCTACATTTTCACAATGTTAGTAACATCAGTTTAAGCTGAGGAATTAAGGTATCACCAAAACTTGGTGAGTTTCCAAGAATGCTAACACTATGAAGCTACATTTTCACAATGTTAGTGACATCACCAATTGACCATATATATACAAAGCCATCTCATTTAGAGAATGAGTGATGCGTGTAGACGCAAAGGACATGCAAATACAATAGGACCTGAACAGTTCAGATCTTTTTGATGATGTTTACCGCATGCGAAGCATGGTAATAACACATGTACGCCATATGTGTTAAAGTGCTTACAGACTAGATTATTGACTCTAGTGCAAGTGGGAGACTGAAGGGAATATGCCCGAGAGGCAATAATAAAATGGTTATTATATTATTCCTTGTTTATGGTGAATGTTTATTTCTCATGCTAGAATTGTATTAACTGGAAACGTTGATACATGTGTGCTTAATAAACAAACAATGGTTCCTAGTAAAGCCTCTCTTTTAACTAGCTCGTTGATTAATAGATGATCAAGGTTTCCTGATCATGAACATTGGATGTTATTAATAACGGGGTCATGTCATTAGAAGAATGATGTGATGAACATATACCCAAAGAGAATATAGCAATGTGATCAAGTCATTTACTTTACATTGTTATATCAAACATACAAAATAACTTATTCCTTAGACCATGAGATCATGTCAATCGCTGATACCGGAAGAGTGCTTTTATGGCATCAAATGTCACACCGTAACAGGGTGACTATAAAGGTGTCGTTAAGTATTCGGCAAGTATTAGTTGCGAATCATGGATCAAGAGTGGGATTTGTCCATCCAAATGACGGAGAGATATACTCTAGGCCCTCTCGGTGATATCACATCGAAACCGCTTGCAAGCACGTGATATGATCACAAGGATGTTATATCACGGGAACGAGAAAAGAGTACTTGCCGGTAACGAGATTGAACAAGGTATGGTTGATACCAATGATCGAATCTCGGACAAGTAAAATATCGCGAGACAAAGGGAATAGTTCACGGCGTTGTTGGTTCACACGATCACGAGAGTCATCGTTGAATATATAGGAGTCATCACGGATCTCCAGATCCCGCTGTTGATTATTGATCGGAGAGGAGTCTCGATCATGTATATCTTATTCACGAACCGTAGGGTGACACACTTAAGGTTAGATGACGCGTTTGAGAGGATACGGAATATCGAAGAATATTTTGGGCAGCACCGAAATTGTTTCGGGGAAAATTGAAATAGTTCAAGGGGTTTTTCGTCGAATGGTTGTTAATAGAATTAACAAATGATTCGAGGTGCTATATGCAAATGTTTTTTAATGGAATTAACAAATATAAATAAAGAAATAAAAATGTTTTATTTATTTATTAAAAGAAAACCTTTGGATTTTCCAAGTGGAAAATTAAGGGAGCATGAGTGGGTGTGAGTGGAGCTTCCACTCACATGAAGAGGGAAGAGGTGGGGGCACACCATGGCTGGCCGCACCCCCCTCTTGGGCTGCCTTCCCCTCCCCTATAAAAGGAGGGTGAGAGCTCCTCTTCTCCACACACTTGGCCACTTCCCTTTCCCTCCACCCGCTGCTCCATTTCATGGTCTCCGGCTTGGCGAAGCCCTGACCGTGGGATTCTTCACCACCACCACGTCGTCGTGCTGCTGGAGTTCCGAGGGATCCTCTACTTCCGCGCCCCGCTGGAACGAGGGAACGAAGGTCGTCATCAACCGTACGTGTGACCGATCACGGATGCACCGCCGGATTGCGGTGCCATCTTCTCGCTATCGGGATCGGTGTGAGTACGACTACGCCAACAACGAGATTTGATCTCGTACCACTTTGAGTCTTCGAGGGCATGTGTTCTCCTTAACCCTCTTGTTGCCCGTTGCACTTCGTCTCCTAGATTAGATCTTGGCCTTTCGGGTGTCTTTCGTGTAGGAATTTTTTTGTTTTCTATGCAACGACCCCTTCAATTTCGTTGAGGTCCCCCATCACAACCCATGGTATATTATTCTGATGATGCACACTTTTGATTCTATCCCAAGTTTTGTACTTCTCTGACCATTTGAGTTCCCCATACATACCGGTGAATCTCCAAATCTTGTTGTTCTCGTCCTCAATGCAAGTGTCAATATAATTCGGTTCAGCATAAATTTGTGTCAATTTTACTTATTTTCTCGAGAACATGAAAATTCCACCTTTACGACCATCTGAAGCTTGAACTATATTAAAATCCATATTCGATCTTATTCCCAGACACTCTACCGGATAGATATAAAGGTGGGTCTCCTACAAGAACACCACCTCGGGGTTATAACGCCTCATGACATCCAGAAGCGCACTAACTGCCGCGGCAGTGCCCAACCCGCGACAGTTCCAGGCTATGATTTTCATTGCGATTGGACGGGTCTCTCTCTAGAGCCCCCCCTCCTAAAGAGTTGTTTGAGGACGCTCTCTCCTTTTTTGATCTTTTAACCCTGTCACTTGCACTCATCTTTTCTGTTGCCACCACTTCCCTGACCGGTGCATTCTCATTTGATTGAGTATAGACTACCTCATTGGCAATCGTGAAGGGTTCGCTGCATAAAAAACAAAAAATTTCCTACGCGAGAGATACCCAAAAGGCCGTGATCTAATCTAGGAGATGAAAGCAACGAGCATAGAAAGACTTAAGAAAACATACCCTCGAAGACTCAAAGCATTACGAGATCGAATCGCATTGTTGGCGTAGTCGTACTCACACCGATCCCGAGAGCGAGAAGATGTGCACCGCAATCCGGCGGTGCCTCCGTGATCGGTCACACGCACGGCTTGATGAAGACCTCCGTTCCCTCGATCCAGCGGGGCATCGGAAGTAGAGGATCCCTCGGAACTCCAGCAGCACGACGGCATGGTGTGGTGCAGAAAACTTCGGTCAGGGCTTCGCCAAGTGCATGAACATGAGGTGGAGCAGCGGGTGGAGAAGAAGGGAGGTGGGACAAGTGTGTGAGGAGGAGAAGGAGCCCTCACCCTCCTTTTATGGGGGAGGGGGAGGCAGCCCAGGGGGGGTGCGGCCAGCCATGGTGGTGCCCCCACCTCTTCCCTCATCATGTGAGTGGACACTCCACTCACACCCACTCATGCTCCCATAATTTTCCACTTAGAAAATCCAAATGTTTTCTTTAATAAATAAATAAAACACTTTTATTTCTTTATTTTATATTTGTTAATTCTATTAACAAACATTTGCAAATAGCACCTCGAATCATTTGTTAATTCTATTAACAACCATTCGGTAAAAAACCCCTTGAACTATTTTAAATTTACCCGAAACAATTTCGGTAATGTTCAAACTTTTCTCCGATATTCCGTATCCTCTCAAATGCGTCATCGAACCTTAAGTGTGTCACCCTACGGTTCGCTAATAACATAGACATGATCGAGACACCTCTCCGATCAATAATGAACAACGGGATCTGGAGATCCGTGATGACTCATATATATTCAACGATGACTCTCGTAATCGTGTGAACCATCAACGTCGTAACTATTCCCTTCGTTTTGCGATATTTTACTTGTCCGAGATCCGATCATTGGTGTCAACCATACCTAGTTCGATCTCGTTCCCGACAAGTACTCTTTTACTCGTTCCGTGATATGACATCCCTGTGACCTAGTCACGTGCTTGCAAGCGGTGTCGATGTGATATCACCGAGAGGGCCCAGAGTATATCTCTCAGTCACATGGATGGACAAATCCCACTCTTGATCCATGAGACTCAACTAACAATTCCAGAATACCCAACGGCACCTTTATAGTCACCCTGTTACGGCGTGACATTTGATGACATCAAAGCACCCTTCCGGTATTAGTGATTGACATGATCTCATGGCCTAAGGAATGAGGTTACTTCGTATGTAATACATAACAATATAAACTAAATTACTTGATCGTATTGTTATACTTAGTTTGGGTTTATGTTCATCACATCATTCTTCTAATGACATGACCTTGTTATTAACAACATCCAATGTTCATGATCAGGAAACCTCGATCATCGGTTAATCAACGAGCTAGTTAAAAGAGAGGCTTTACTAGGAACCATTGTTGTTTATTAGACACACATGTATCAACGTTTCCGATTAATACAATTCTAGCACGAGAAATAAACTTTTATCATAAACAAGTAATAAGATAATAACTACTTTATTATTGTCTCTCGAGCATATTCCCTTCAGTCTCTCACTTGCACTAGAGTCAATAATCTAGTCTGTAACCACTTAACACAAATGACGTTCCTGTGTTATTACTATGCTTCGCATGTCGTAAAGTTCATCAAAAAGATCTGAACTATTCATGTCCTATTGTATTTGCATGTCTTTGCGTCTATACGCATCACTCATTCTCTAATAAGATGGCTTTGTATATATTTGGTCAATCGGTGAGACCTTAATTCCTCAACTTAAACTAATGTTACTAACATTATGAATTGTAGCTTCATAGTGTCAACATTCTTGGAAATACACCAAGTTCAATGAAGAACTCCTTGACACTAAATACTCATATTATTCGTTGTAAACACAACAATATACTTAGCCTTTGTTGTAGCACCCGTCACAATACTTTAATTTTGAAACTCATTCAAATACAGCATGAAATTTTCTTTCAGCCTATTGTGTTACCTTTCATCACATATTTTAATTGAGATAAAATTATTTGAATAGATGACAAAACTATTAGTGTAACATATTACAACGAATATTTTGTCATTACTATATATCCTTTAGCATTTCTAGAAAATGGTATAAGGATCTCTCCCACTGTTGTCTAATCATCATATGAATTATCCTGCTATAACATTTTATAGCACATGATTCATCTGGTTGTGTACATAGCATGGAACACATGACTTAGAAATCTCAATTTTAATGATAGTCATCATGTGTCAAAACATTTGAATATTGCTCAATTCTTTTCCATGTGGTGACGAATGGATGGATCCTAGGCCTGTCGGGTGAGGCTACCCGGTCTCACGCCCACGGCCCAAGCTCCAAAGGAGGCGCCATGGACTGTTCTAGAAGGCCCAAACGGGGCCCACTCGTAAAGCCTTGTGGGTTAAGAAAGGAAACCTGTAACCGACTTAGGGTTAGGGTTTGTATCCCCCTGGACACGGTTTGAGACCTGGCTATCCATATAAAGCCAGGAGAACCACCAGGGGGGAGGACCAAGCAATACCGCACCATCAAGCCTTGAGATCGAGATCATACTCTCGACTTGAGCAACCCCCCATTGTAACCGATCTACTCGT
Organism: Alopecurus myosuroides; assembly: GCA_028641055.1. Lineage (NCBI taxonomy): Eukaryota > Viridiplantae > Streptophyta > Magnoliopsida > Poales > Poaceae > Alopecurus > Alopecurus myosuroides. Next base: position 52,313,162 of record CM054058.1, read on the forward strand.
TAATACAGATCGACAGAGGCAGGAGTAAGAGTTTTACCTCTACGAGGGCCCCGGACCTGGGTATATCGTGCCCCATGTCTAGCCGACGATTGTCACCAGCGCCTACACGTTCTCTTAATCGAAACCCTATGGGTTCACCCGAGGGATTTGTTAAGATGCAGATTCGACAATTGGCGCCGTCTGTGGGAACGGCGGGTGCTGGATCTCCGGCATCTTCGGCCTCATTGACAACCGACTCACGCTGGAACCCCAGGACTTCGACTCCAACCAATCCGATCCGAATCGGGTCGGTCATCGTCGCCCCTCACACGCCGGAATCGCGCCCGATATTCAGCGACTTGGAGAAGAGCATCACGTTGACGTTCGGGAGCTTCCAGTTCTATACCAACAAGGAAGGAATTCTCCACTTGCCCGAACAAACCAATCTCGAAGGATCGGGATCTGGTTCAATCTCTAGCCCAGAAGCTATCGATTCACGACCCCGCTACGCGGATCGCGACTTGGCGAAAAGCGGCGAATCTGTCCGCCTCAACACCAGCAACTTCCATATCCTCTCCACAGAGGAACCTTCTCGGGTCAGGAAAGCCTGCCTAACTACGCCTAGGACTCGCGAGCCATATAAACTGAAAACTGCGCAAAGGAACGCGCTGCCATCAGCGTCTCACGAGCTGCTTGGGATCGGGCAAAGGAGGCCATCCGCACAAGCACACCATTGGAACCCGGAGCTCCTCATGAGGACATGACCGCCTACCACTACCATCTAGTGAGAGCGGCTACTGCAATAAAAGAAGCTCGGATAGATCTGGGCGAGCGAAAGAGATTAGCGGAGGAGGCAAGCCAGCGCCGAGCCGCTCTATCCTTGACACATTTTGTCGGGAACCGTCCTGCAAGAAAAGGATACGTCTCAAAAACCGCGACCATGGATGGCGAGTCCTTGAGCGGAATCAGCAAATCACTCATGCGTGTCGACGAGGACGGAAACATCCATCCGCAAACTCCCGCAGCTGCGGTACTAGCCGCAACAACCTACATGCAGATAAATCAACCAGGAGAAAACAATCCCCGCGCGGAACAATACAAGCAAGTTCAGAAAGGATTAGGCATGGCAGCCTCAAAACTCGCCTCCTACGATCGCAGGAAAGCAGCCGTGCAGAAGGACAAGGAAGCACCCCACGGACACAGGGGCACATCGCATAGCAAGGAAAAATCGCCTCGTCGTGCACGTGGAAAAGAAGCCCGACGACGCGGAGATAGCCCGAGTGGCAGCGACAACAGCCAGAGGAATCGAGACCGTAGCCGCAGCCCGCGAAGAGGTCGAGATCGCAGCCCACGAATAGATCGAGACCGCAGCCTGCGGAGGGATCAGGACCGCAGCCTGCGGAGGGATCAGGACCGCAGCCCGCGGCGACACAGCAGCCGCTCGCGACCTCGCAGCAAGGAGCCGAGGGGAGACGTCAACCGCGACGAACCCGGGTACAATGCGTGGTCAGACGTCGCTCAACGCAAGGTTGATAAAGGTCGAGCGGCTAGGAACCGCGCGCATTCTCCATCTACATCCTCCGACGACGAAGTCTGCGGAGCCTTATATTTCGCCCGCAGCATCTGCGAAGCACCGCTACCCAAGAGGTTCAAGCTCTCCATGGAGGTGCAGAAATACGATGGTTCGCAAGAACCACCGGCCTGATTGTCAGATTACCTCACGGCAGTAAAATGCCAACGTGGGAACAAAAACACGGCTATGCAGTACCTTAACCTACATCTCGTAGGCGCTGCACGCAGCTGGCTCGAAGGAAGACCGAGGGCATGCTACAGTTCATGGGACAATCTAAACCTCGATTTCTGCAAGAATTTCCAAGCAACATACAAAAGTCCGGCGAACATCGAGGAGTTACGAGCCTGCAAACAGAAAAGTGGCGAGTCTACTCGCGAATATATTCAGCGATGGACCACACTCAGGAACACATCGGGAAACATATCAGAGGAGGTTGCAGTTGAAGCATTCGCCAAAGGAGCACGGCGAACCTCCTTCAGGGTAGAACTGGGACGGGTCGCACCCAAAACCATGGGAGAACTGATGGCCATAGCCGACAGATGGGCCAACAGCGAAGACGCGGTGCGTAATGAGAAAACCTCATCACCAGCACGAGAAGACGATCGCCATGGTCGAAAGAAAAGGAGAAAACATTACGACCGCGATGATCGAGAAGAACCGATGGCAGCGGAGGTCACAAGAAATCGCGACAACGGATATCGCGGAAATCGCGAGTGGAAGCCAAAGCCAGAGGACAAAACCCCCGAGGAGGACCTCGATGGTTACTGCACGCTACATCTATTTACAGATAAGCGCACCGGCAAAACTAAGGCAACACACCTTCTCAAGGATTGCCGAAAGTTCCTTGATATCCACAAGGCCTTCTCGAAGAAAAATAGAGCAACAGTCAATCAGGTCTACCCGCAGCTCCCTGGAGGAGGAACTCAAGGATTTCACCAGCCGCAAGCCCTGCCCCCGGAAGGAAATCAAAACACGGTGCTAGCTGCGCTACCAGCGCCACCCGCCCCTAACCAGGGAGCCAATGGATACCCGAATCCGGCAGGACTCCTAGGGATGATACAGAAAGTCTGCCCATCCCGCAGGGCCCAGAAAACAAACACTCGACAAGTGTTTATGGCTGTCCAGGCACCACCATCCCAACCCGAGTATTTGAAGATGGCCGATCAGCCGATAATTTTCTCCAAGGAAGACCATCCCCCCATAGTTTATCGACCAGGGCATGCCGCACTAGTCATCCAGGCGCAAATAGGCAACTATGAACTCGCCCGAGTATTCATGCACGGAGGTAGTGGGATTAACATCATTTACGCGGACACACTCCGCAAAATGAACAGAAACCTGGACGGACTCATGCCATCAGAGACATCTTTTCACGAGATAGTACCAGGGAAGGCAGTCCGCCCACTCGGAACAATAAACTTGGAGGTGGTGCTCGGCAACCGAAGAAATTACAGACGAGAATTTTTCCGACTTTGAAGTAGTCGACTGGCCCTCACAGTACCACGCCATTCTTGGCCGAGCAGCGTTCGCCAGATTCATGGTAGTACCACACTATGCATACTTGAAGCTCAAGCTGCCTGGGGAACACGGTACCATCACCATCGACGGTGATTTCCAAAAATCCAATAAATGCGACATCGAGTTCAACGAGATCGCCAAATCCTTCGGGATGCAAGAAGAACTGGAAGAGATAGCAAAAACCACGGATCACTCCGTGATGCCTCTCACCAAGAAGAACGCCCCAGAGCTCGAGTTTAGTGCAAACAGCGGCAATCGAAAACACTAGGTGCACCCGACCGACTCTACGAAAACGGCGATGGTGTCCACCACCCTCTCGCCAGCATAGGAAGGCGCGCTCGTCGAGCTCCTCCGTAAGTACTGAGAAATTTTTGCCTGGCAGCCTTCAGATATGCCAGGAATACCCAGGGAGTTCGCCGAGCACTCACTCGAAGTTTATAAAGATGCCAAACCTATCAAGCAGACAACCTGACAGTTTTCAGAGCCAAAGCAAAAGGCACTTGGAGAAGAAGTGAACAGGTTACTCGCAGCAAAATTCATCCGCGAAATAAAGATCTCCACCTGGTTAGCAAGCCCGGTGCTGGTCCCGAAGAAAAATACTGACATCCTTCCGTGTGCATCGACTACACGTAGTTGAATAAGCACTGACCCAAGGATAACTTTTCCCTACCACGGATCGACCAGATCGTGGACTCCACAGCAGGCTGCCAACGCCTCTCCTTCTTGGACGCCTACTCGGGCTATAATCAGATCAGGATGAAAAAGGAGGACGAGGAGAAGACAACGTTTATCACACCCCACGGTGTTTACTGCTATACGACAATGCCCTTCGGGCTAAAGAACGCAGACGCAACATATCAGCGCTGCATGCAAAAATGCCTCGCCAAGCTCATTGGCAAGAATGTACAAGTGTACGTTGACGACATCGTCATCAATACTCGAGTAGAGGATACACTCCTCGATGACATCAGAGAAACATTCGACGCGCTGAACGTGTATCGAATCAAGCTCAACCCGACGAAGTGCGTCTTTGGCGTCCCTGCAGGACAACTTCTCGGGTACCTGGTCTTTGCTCGAGGAATTGAAGCCAACCCGGAGAAAATCCAAGCAATCCTGACAATGAAGGAGCCAACTAATCTCCGCGGTGTGCAGCAGCTCGAAGGACGACTAGCCGCTCTAAGCAGATTCATTGCAAGGCTGGGCGAGCAAGCATTGCCTTTTTACAAGCTACTGAAGAAAACAGATAAGTTCGAGTGGACACCCGAAGCGCAGAAAGCATTCGCAGACCTCAAGCGAGCATTGCAGAGTAGGCGTGTCCTGGCAACACCACAAGAACGGGAGCCACTGTATCTATACCTAGCCGCAACAAATCAAGTCATCAACACAGCAATCGTGGTCGAGCGGCCGGAAGACGGCAAGGCTTATTGCATCCAAAGGCCAATATATTATATCAGCGAGGTGCTTTCGCCCTGCAAACAGCGATATCTCCATTATCAGAAGCTCGCGTACGGTGTGGTGCTCGCAGCTCGAAAACTCAAGCACTACTTCCAGGAACACACCGTCACAGTGGTAAACGACGCATCACTGGGAACTATCATGAATAACCCAATGGCATCCGGAAGAATTGCAAAGTGGAGCATCGAGCTCGGCGCTTGGGACATCATATATGCGGGACGCCAATCTATCAAATCACAAGTACTCGTGGATTTCCTGAGCGAGTGGACAGAACTACAAACGCCAGGCCCTCCAGAGTATACGAGCAACTGGATAATGTATTTCGGCGGGTCGAAGAGAAACGAGGGAGCTGGAGCCGGGGTAGTCCTAATATCCCCCAGAGGTGACAAGTTGAAGTACATCCTACGATTGGATTTTCCACCCGACGACCCGGCATCAAACAATGACGCAGAATACGAGGCCCTCCTTCACGGCATGAAGATGGCGATCGCCTGTGGAGCCACCAGATTGATGATCTATGGAGATTCAAACCTTATCGTACAACAGACGATGAAAGAGTGCGACGCCATTGCACAAAACATGGTCACCTATCGAGATATGTACAACCTACTCGAAGGAAGTTTCAAAGGGTGCGAACTAAAGCCCATCGCGCGATCCAACATCGAAGAAGCAGATAAATTGGCAAACATGTGTTCTACCAACACGCCCATACCGCCTAGAATATACTTCGAGAGGATGATCAAGCGCTTAGTCAACGTCAAAAAGTCAGCAGAAACACCCGCAACGTTGGAGATAGAGGTTAGCCCGCAAATTGCTATGATTGAGCTCAGCCACAACATTTCGAGACAAGTATTTCTGGTCAAACCAGTCTGGACGCAGAAATACCTCGACTACTTGTCCAACAAGCAGCTCCCAGCAGATATTCGCGAGACTCGACAGATAGTATGACGCAGCAAAGCTTTTCGAGTGATCAATGGAGAGCTATACAAACAGAGCATATCAGGAATACTGCAGAGATGCATAGCATCCGAGGACGGCATGGAACTATTGCGGGAGATACACCAAGGAGATTGCGGACACCATGCTAGCTGGAAGGCGATCGTTGGTAAAGATTTTCGAGCAGGATTCTACTGGCTCACAACGGCCAGGGACGCAAAGGACCTAGTCGACAAGTGCAACGCATGCCAAGGATTCGCGCCCAAGCCACACGCCCCTGCCACTGAACTTCACATGATCCCAATCGTCTGGCCCTTTGCACAATGGGGGCTAGACATCACTAGTAGAGAAATGCCATTCTATGGAATGGTTTCTGTGGCGCATCAGGACTGCGTGCGCCATAGAATTAAACTTTTGTGGCGCACGGTCACAGGTGCGCCACAGAAATGCCATATTCTGTGGCGCATGGACAAGTGGTGCGCCACAGAAACAATGTGGGCCCTACCACAATCATTGGACTGTGTGTCAGAAGCCACATTATTATGGCACATGCCACCTGGTGCGCCACATAAAATGCCACTTTTGTGGCGCACTGCAGTGCTGCGCCACAGAAATGCCATATTCTATGGCGCATGTTGACAGATGCGCCACAGAATATGGCATTTCTGTGGCGCAACACTGCAGTGCGCCACATAATTATGTGCTGGTGCGCCACAGAATTATGTGCACTGTGCACATAAATATGGCAGCCCCCTCTCTCCCCCCACTCATTTCATTCCAAGTGTATGTTGCTCACTCGCCTCCCTCTTCTCTCCACTCCATTTTTACACATTTAATGCTCCTTTTTTGGTAGTTGAACCTATTTATTCGATATATAATTAATGGTGAAGTTTCTTGTTGTTGGGGGGGCCTAATTACTTCCATCTATACTCCGGTCCCTCCCTCTCCTCGCTCTTTTCGCGTCTCGGTATCGAATCTACTAGGTGAGTATAGTTGTAGGTGCATGTCTCGTGTGGCCATCGATCGATGTGTATGGGTGTTTGTCATGCATGTGCAGGTGGACCGATCGATTGTCGCGCGCGTGTGTGGGCGGTCATGGTGCATGGATGTTTGCCGAAATGTTGATTCACTTCCATTTCGGCAAAATTTTGCACCCCATATGTCCTACTTATAGGAGAGCTCATGCCGAATTTTTCCGGCGACTATGCATGTTGTGGTTCTAATTTTCTGCTCTCTATGTGTCTGTGCAGGCAACCATGGTACTAGAAATGAGCTCTACTCGAATCGCTAGATACAAGAAAGACGCGAAGGCGGACATGATTCGGTGCAACAGGCGGCAGATAAGATGTCCGTGTCGATCATGCAAACTCGTGCGCTGGATTGACCCTGATTCCGGACAATTCGAGGAGCACCTTCTTAGACGCGGTTTCTTTGACGACCGCAACCACGTGGCACCGCCGGCAGCAAAAGTTGTGCACGAAGAAGAGGGCGAGCGAGGTGACGAAGGAAATGACGGCGAAGAAGATCATCATGAAGAAGGATATGTCGGCGGAGAAGATCGACATGACGATGAAGGCGTGAACACGGAGACCCCGCTAATTTCGGCCTTGCGGGACTCTCATGTTCAGGATCTGCTTCTTAAGGAGACGAGCAACGACATAGCTGCAGCTAGGGAGAAAGCCAAGCTGACGCAAATGGAGATAGACGGGGTGACTCCGTTGTTTCCTGGGTGCCGCCCCGAGGATACGCGGTTGCATGTAACGCTTGCTGCTCTGAAGATGAAGACGCAAAACAAATGGACCGACTCGAGCTTCAGCAAGAACTTGAAATTCTGGCACGATCGCCTTCCCGAGGGGAACACATTGCCAAACAGTATCAACGAGGCTAAGAAAGTCGTGTGCCCTCTTGACCTACCTCACGAAAAATTTCACGCCTACATCAATGATTGTGTAATTTATCGGGGGGAGTACAAGGACACAACCACATGTCCGAAGTGCGGCCACGGACGATACAAGTGTGGAACCAACAACAAGAAAATTCCTCGAAAAGTGGTATGGTACTTTTGTATCACTCCCCGTCTTCAACGGTACTACGTGGACCCTAAGGAAGCAAAGCTCATGCAATGGCACGCGAAAAGGGAGAAGCCGGAAGAAGATCCCGAGAAGGGCTATATCATGACACATCCTGCAGACGCTGCCCAGTGGGAAGCATTGGACATAGCTTTCCCGAGTTTTGGGGGCGACGCAAGGAACGTCAGGCTGGGTATGAGCACCGATGGACTCAATCCGTTCGGCAACCAGAGTAGCACACATAGCAGCTGACCCGTGTTTGTATGGCTTTACAACCTACCCCCGTGGCTGTGCACCAAGCAAAAGTACATACACTTGAGTATTCTCATCCAGGGGCCAAAACAACCAGGTGTCGACATGCATTTGTATCTCGGGCTGCTGAAAGACGAGTTAGACACGTTGTGGAAGACGCCACCCCGTACGTGGGACGCGTACACTAGAGATTATTTCCATATGAGAGCCGCGTTGCTGACGACGGTCACAGACTATCCTGGTTACGCGTATGTATCTGCCCAGGTCGTCCACGGATTCTGCGGCTGCGTGAAGTGCATGGACGGGACCCGGCATCTCCAGCTACCAAGGGATCCTGGGTCTTCGAAAACCGTGTACCCAGGGGCTCGAAGGTGGCTTCGCCTGGATCACCCGTGGAGAAAACGCGGTGAGTTGTTCAATGGTAAAGACGAGCCCGATGGAGCCCCGCGCACGAGGAGCGGCGAAGAAATCGACGAGCTTCTGAAAAATTGGGACGAGTGCCCTTCGCCGGGAAAGAAGCGACCCAAGCCAGAGCCGCTGCTGGGTGTATGGAAAGCGAGGTCTGTTTTCCACGACTTGGAGTACTGGCCGGTCCTCCACGCGCCTCATAGCCTTGATGTGATGCACATTACGAAGAACGTTACGGAGAGTCTGCTTGGCACTATTTGCAATTCGGAGAAGTCCAAGGATGGGCCGAAAGCAAGATACGATCTAAAACATTTTGGCATTAGGAAAAATCTACAGGTCCCCGCCGATAGTGATGATGATGATGACGATGAGGATAAGACGGAAGGGACTCAACGTCCTCCCCGCAAAAAGGCTAAGAAGAACACCGTGGTGCTTCCTGCTGCCTGCTTCACATTGAGTCCGCCGGAGCTTGAGCAGTTTTTCAGGTGTCTCCTAGAAGTCCAAGTTCCTCACGGATACTCAGGGAGTATAAGCAGATATCTGGACTTAGCAAAGAAGAGGTTCACCGGGATGAAGTCTCACGATTGTCATGTGCTCATGACGCAGATACTTCCTGTTGCGATCCGAGGGATAATGGACGAGCATGTCCGTGATACGTTGTTTGGCCTTTGCAACTTTTTCGACGTTATCACCCGGAAATCGATCGGCGTGAGGCAGCTCAAGATGCTACAGGATGAGATTGTGGTGATACTATGCGAGCTCGAGATTTACTTCCCGCCGGCATTCTGTGATATATGTGTACATCTCCTTCTCCATGTCGTTGATGACATCAGGCATCTCGGCCCGACGTTTCCGCACTACATGATGCCGATGGAAAGGCAGAATGGTGTCCTGAAAGGATACGTTCGCAATAGGGCCCGTCCAGACGCAAGCATGGCCAAAGGATTTCTAACCAACGAGTGCATCTCTTTCTGCGACAATTACCTAAGCACCAAAGACGATCAGGATGTCGGTTTGTCCACCAGGACGCACCTTGGCAGGCTCAACGGAGTCGGTCACCGCGAGGGCTGCCGCGACGTCCATGTCGGCATTCAAAAACGATGCGACGACTTTGAAAGGGCTCACCGGGTCGCGCTACAACACTTAAAGTTGATCGAGCCTTTCGTGGAAGAGCACAAAAGCTTAATCAATTAGAATTATATTGAAATGGGCGGGCCGAGGAAGATGGGAGACGTAACCAAAGAGCACAACTCCGGCTTCATGCGTTGGTTCAAGCAAAGTCAACTGACTGAAGCACGGAGAAAAATGCCTTCTACGAAAGATGAAAAACTCATATACATCCTATCACAGGGCCCCGGGCAGAAAGTAAGGACCTATCAGGGGTACGACATCTCCGGTTACAGATTCTCCACCGAGGACAAGGACATGAGTAGCTAAAATCAAAACTCAGGAGTAACTATGCTATCATATGGCGATGCCGAGACTAATGTGGAAGAAAGATACTTCGGAAAGATCGAGGAGATATGGGAGCTCAACTACTGCGGAGAGACGGTGGTGCTAATGTTCCGTGTGAGATGGGCCAAGAATGTCAAGAAAGAAGGACGGTATTTCACCACAATGGTTATACCCGATGCCAAATCGAAGAACGCATCCGCGAAAAATGAGCCATGGGTACTCGCTAGCCAAGTTGACCAATGCTTCTTCATCACCGACCCGTCAAGGCCTAGGCGTGTTGTCGTGAGGAGGGGCAAGAGGAGCATCATCGGAATGGAAGGAGACGCCAACGAGGAAGACTTGGACAAGAACGGTGATCCGAAGATCGAGGAGGAGTTCGACAAGCACTTCGACATGCCTACTACTGGTAAAGTAAGAAGGAAGACATCCCTACCTACCCACGGTTGTCCGTTCACGCGAAGAAATCTCAAGGTGGCCGGCATAAAGTATTCAGTCGCCAACAAAAAGGGCAAGAGACGCTAATTAAGTTAGATCGGAACCGAGATGAAAAAGACTTTATTATGTATATATGCTCATGTGTATGTTAGACAACCATATGTGTGTGTGAGACGTTATATAAAAAAATATTCTAATATTAAATGTGTGTTTTATTTTTGTAATTTACTGTTTTCTTTCTTTAATTATAATTAAATAAAATATTAAAAAATGTGGGAGAATATCAAGATTCGAACCTGTGTGTTAATAATCTCACAGCAAACCACTTGACTAGTAGCACACATTAGTCACAGTACAACGGTTCGTGTTTTTATTGTATCTATTCACAGAATTCTGTGGCGCACTGTCTTGAGGGTGCGCCAAATATCTAAGGCCCAATGACATGTGGCCCCGCACACTTGGCCACAGAATAGGCCCAAGCATTTCTGTGGCGCACCCCTAGAAGCATGCGCCATAGAATTGTAACAATTCTGTGGCGCACGGGCTCGTGGTGCGCCACAGAATATTCCTCCGTGCCAATGACATGTGGACCCGCCTGGTAAGCTTCCACACTTAGCAGTTTTCATCAGTTATTCCCCTTCGATCTCGCGACGAACACCTCGATCTTCTCCCTCGCGCTCGCTCTTCTCTCTCGCGACGAACACCTCGATCGATCCCCTTCGATCTTCTCCCTCGCGCTCGCCGCCGTGGAGGAGGAGCGCCGTGCCGTGTCCCCGTCTAGGAGCGCCGCGCACCGTGAAGGAGGAGGAGCGCCGCGCCCTGACCTAGCTAGGAGGAGGAGCACCGCCGCGCCGTCCCCGTCTGCATCGACCGCGGCGCACCACGCAGTAGCTGTGCGCGTAAGTACCTCGTCCCTCTGCCATACTCTGTGAATCTTCATGTTAGCACGGAGCATCAAGGTTGAGCTGCTCAAGTTCTTGTGTACGCTGCATTCTTGACAGACAGTGATGTTGAGCTTCATAAGCTCTCTCACTCTGAATTATACTGATGTACTGTAACAACGAAATCACATCAATTTTTGGATGAATTCCAAGATCCATTTTGAAAGTTGAAGCATCAAGGTTGTTACTTGTTAGTGCTGGATTCTTTACAGGCAGTGAGGTTGAGAGTATATCCCAGTCAGAAATTGTTGCTCCTTTCCCAAAATAAACTAGATCACCCCAGCTTTGGCTCCCAGGACCATGCATCAATGCTAGCAGGAAACGCGTACAGTAGATTCAGACAGATTGCAACTGGATATGGGCCTCAAATTCATTCAGCCAAGAAATGCTCTGTTTTTCTGTCAAGCTAAAGTTGATACTTGTTGTCCAGCTTTTTAAATCAGCTAGACTGTTGGATTCCATCAGTCAAGGAAATATATGTGCTGGTAGGTTTTTTGTGCAGGTTTTTTCTTTTTGAGATGCCAATGTTTCGCGAGGAAGTTGATTCATTTCCTTCCGAGCGAATTTCTGGCACTCTTAGACATAGGAAAATTAGCAATGGTCATGCCCAAATTTTCTATGAATTTTATGCTTAGTAGATTTCTGGCCTTACTTTTCTATGAATTTTATACTTAGTAAATAAGCAATGGTATGTAGAATTGCTTTTCTATGAATTCTATGAATTTTCTTTATTTGCTTGATTTGCTCATTCAGTATAAGGAGATCAAATGTGCCCACTCTCTACTTTATTTCTGACTTGGTATGTGTAGTGTGATACCCTGGTTGTAGAATGAGTTTAGCACAGTGTTACCCTGTGTGTGCAGTATTTAACTATCCGTATTCTCCCTTGGTGCTTGGACTATGCAGTCCGTGAAATTTAGCACAATGTATACAGTAACAGACACTATAGTAACAGACACTACAATTCAAAGCCTTCGAAATAGGAACAATGTCACTACGTCTGTAGAATTCTCAAGGAAGATATATTTTACCTTTAATATCATGAACAGCAATACGAGAAGGATGCAACATTACAGCTGCATGTATCTCACGAGCTTTTGCTAAGTCTACAACCCCCTTGGCTAATATGTTGGGAGAAACAAAACCATGCTTAGCAGGATACACCTTCAAATCTTCAGTTCAGAAGTAAAATGAACTAGTACAAAATAATTCTTACCACCCCAGCAATAACCTGCAGCCCCAACAGTCAACACTCCTTGCCCTTTCAGAGCAGCAATAATTAGTTTTGCCTCTTCAAATGCTTTTTCCTGAGTAATGGAACGTGGTCTACTTGTTTAAGAAAAGAACTGGAATATGAATAATAGAATAAGCAAAAGAACCAATGGTGGTTAGTTTTTCATTGATCTTGTCACTTAATACTTTCAGTCAGTATGAATGTCATGTAACAGAACAAATGGAAATATTTCAAAATATATACGACACAAACATAAAACTGGAACGAGGAGATCTGAATAATTGCAAAAGACATGGAATCAGGGAACAACCAACATGGGGATGCTCTTTTATCCACACATGTATTGGTCTATCAGCGTTTTTAGGTGCATATGTGGATCCCCATGGAGAAAATCTGGCACCACAACAAAGTATCCTGACGACGCAACTTTGTCGGCTATCTTCCTTCATGAGACAAGAAATTACAACACAACCCATTTGTAGCTGTCACTTAGTATTGAATAAAAATTCAAGTATATTTCATAGTGGGCATAGACCTACGAAAATATAAGTCCAGTTAACCATGTTTAAGTTAGTACACAATAACCCTCAGTGTGAGTGAAACACTGAACAATGCTCTGGTGACCCATATACCCAAAATATATAGGAGCAACTAATGACATATTCTAGTAGCATGAGTTATCCAAGTGTTCTTTTCCTTCCACTAGTAGTCTAAGAGTCGATTTTCTTGCTGTATATGACTAGTCCTTCTGTGGTAAAATGTAGGATGTTTCGTATCAGTATCCGCAGCGCTTCATTTATATTATTATAAGATCAGCAAGGAAAAGTATGGCTGTATGAGTGTGTATCACTGTCACAGCCCCTTGGTTAAAGACGTATGGATGTCCGAATATTTGCATATTCTGATGCTGTTTATCTATGGTTGGCCCTCACTGCCAGTGTTACCTGTACATTTTGTTAATTTCTCCAAAGGAAATTCAGAGGAGTACTAGAAACATCCACCATTTTGTGAATGGCTGAAACATACAGTAGAACCACAAAAATCTTCTCATCCAATCCATATCAAAACCTAACAAGTATCAACATACATACAAAAATTGCCGACTAAAACATGATAAGATTCTGCCTCGTGCTTAGAAGGAGCTTGCCGGCAGCATCACTGTTCTGTGTCTTGTGCTACCTTAGACTAGAGTAAAATGTAAGAAGTGAAAGAAGTTGTGAAGCTCTGGTCTTGTGCCATAGCTGAGAGCCTGAGAGAGGGTTAGGAGCTCTGCATTTTGGCTGCATTTGGGGAACTGTTGCTGTCATGGCTCCACTATCATCACCTAATATATCTTGTTCTTGCCGGTTATTCTCAACACTGTTTTGGGTGGCAATTTGCATACTCTTTGGTTGCTCCTAGGCATTTGCCGATTGGCACTGCCTGTGTTCTGGACTGTTCTTTCTCTGCAAGCCTTTTAGCACTGTTTGTGTTTGTGGATTGTTCTATTCTGGAAGCCTGGGGTCGTTGTGCCGCTGAGATGTTCATTACTGTTGCCACGACAATGGCTTGGCATACCCAGTTTTTGCTAAATGTGAACACACATTGTACCTGTGGGTCTGTACCAAAATTTGTTCGGCAACGAGCAAGCCGCCCGTATTTCCCCCCTCTTACCACTGCTTTGCATACTATTCCCTCTGTTCTAAATTAAATTAAGTGTAAGCAGGTTTAGTACCAAATTTGGAACACTTAATTAGGAACGAAGGGAGATTTTTGAGCTCCCAAATTTCTGTCATTGTAGCTGTATTTTTGTGTCGACGTGAAAGTTTTTTCACTTTCAGCAGATGGCTAAGGGAGTTTTTTCTCTTGCTAATCTTCAAAAATAGTATCGGCTATAATTGAAAGGAAAGAAAAAATGATTGTACAAAATAGTAGTACCACCGAGTGCTATGCTCTCCTCTCACTAGATTCCCTGTACTGAAACTATGGTTTTGTTACTGCTAGCCCTCCTCTCACTAGAGTGCTTTGCTCCATTTTAGTTTCCTTCCACTCCACAACCAGAGTGTGTGGCCATCTGATAGCGTCCAAAGCACACATGTAATCATGCAAAGCACCATTCGAGACCACACCAGACCACACCAAAAATACATCCAGTTATAGGGATTAGGAATCATACCTCATACATGAATGATAATGAAGTAGTTTATATTGAATAATTTGAAATCCAACTAAAAAACTCAAATTTGAATGTTATTACAGAAACATGTCTGGCTCTTCCAAGCACGGGTCCGTGCCCGAAGCCGGTGCCGAGCAAGAGGGCTGGGATGCCCACGCTGCAACCAGAATTGAGGAAGAGGACCGGGAGGACGGCGGTGATATTGATTGGGGGTACTTGGAGGAAGAGGACCAGGATGACAGCACCGATGGTGGCGGCACTGACCGCACGGCGGCTGGTGGTAGCGGCGACGCCGCCCCGACGACCGATAAGAAGAATAAGAAGCCTCGGGCCCCAAGGAAGGATCGTAGGCCGCAAGTGCTCGCGAACGTCACTGATACAATCACCGAGGTCTCGCCGAGTGGCCTACGTACCATTGGCGCCTCGAGCGGTTTCCTCAGGGTACGGCATGCAGCTAGGGTGCATCGTGCGGGAAAGCATGTCGATCAACACGACGGACCTTAGAAGCAGCGAAAACAAGGCTTTGGTCGAAATCCTCCTGAAGAAGCTTCACCAGCGATACACGTTCCCGGAGCCGTTCAACAAAATGGGGGACTCTTTAGCCATCACGAAGATGAGCACCGCGTTGACCAGCTGGAAATCCCGGGCGAAGAAGAAGACTGCGAAAGGTAAAAGTTGGGAGGAGAACCGTCGCACAGACCCGACGCTCGAGAAAGAAGATTTCGACATACTGAAGGCGTACATGAACACCGAGGAGTGTAAAAAATGGACAAAATGGGGGCAGGATATGTGGGAACAAAACACAGGGGTCCAAAATTGCGGAAGCGGTGGTTACCGAGGAAAACAGCCTGTTTGGGAGAAGAAGGACCGCGAGATGGAACGTCTCGGAAAAGATAACCCCTGGCACAAAATCACGGATATACAAGTTAGGAACTTTGTCCGGTCCCGGTACTTCTTAGACTGGACGACGGGGGAATTCGTGACGAAAGACCAGGACGTGAAGGAATTCGAGAAACATTTGGTAAGGACACATATATCTCAAGTATATGTATATTGCATTGATCTAATAATTAGATAATGGGCTCACCTTAATTTCCTTTTGTCCGAAGGAGAGGGAGTTGCGGAAATCTGACCACTCGTCCGAAGGGTCGACGGGTCGGTGGGACACGCCTTTCAACAGGGCGACGAACGCATACAAGAAAAGGCCGTTGGATGCCCCGCCGACGTCAGCTGGCCGTATCTCCGGCTTTGGGCTAAACATGAAGGTAGCCGAGTACTACGCATCAGATGCCAAGTCGTCGAGAAAGAAGAGGAAGACAACATCGACTAAGGATGATGAGGAGGTCGCGGAGCTGAAGAAGAAGATGGCGGCTCTAGAGAAGAAACTTGAGAGCAGAGAGGTGGACCCCGACACGCTCAATAAATTAGTGGATCAGAGGCTCAAGGAAGTCATCCCCGCTGGGTTGATGGAGGGGATAGCTTCTTGGAATGCGGGGGGTCAAATTGGACCGATCCATCTGCCCACCTTCGTCGGCAGCAACTCAAGCATGAACCAGCAAGTGCCGCCGCAAGAGCTGACCCCCCAGACGCCGGCGCCGCTCCTTCTGGTCACATCGACGCCCCCTTCCGCAGCAATGCCGAAGAATGATGGGCCGGCCGCCGGCACCGTCGCCTTTGTCTCGACACCCGCCGAGCTCGACGCCATCACCAAGGTAACTAATTAGTTAGGGTGTGTTTGTTTGGGCTGGCTGCGGCTGGCTGTGGCTGTCTGTGGTGCTGTGGAGGGAAAGCTGCTGTGCACAGAAAGCTGCTGTTTTGAGTTGTGCTGTTTGGCAATTTGACTAGCTGTCTGGCTGTGAACAGATGAATTGTCTGAAATACCCCAAAATTTCTGAGTACATATCATTTTAAGGGTGACATATATTGCATATGACTTTTTCTTAAACCGAACTGCCACTCATTGCAATTATTCACTCACAGTATTATCACTCATTGTAATAATCGCATGTGCTTCGTGTACTTTTTTTTTTGCCATTGCTTCATGTGTATTTTAGAATGAATAGAAAATGCATCCACGGGGATGGCCAGGTCCTTCACGCATGCTAAACAATTTTTTTTTGCGGGACCTGCTTGATCACGGAACGTACAACCGTTGGCCAAATCCTTCACGCAACTGACCGTGAGGATGCGCAGCGGCGCCGATGCGACCTCGACATGCTTGCCCAGTTACCCGGCGGCGCAAAGACAGGCATGGAACGGCGAATTGCGACCTCGACCTGCTGTCCCAGGGCGCACGTACAGGAACCGGAACGGAGCGACGAACTGCGACCTCGATCTCTTGCTGTCTCGGCGGCGCACGGACAGAGTAGACTGCAGGCGATGCAGAAGGTCGGCGATACGATTCGGGTCGGCGGAGGACGACCAGGGTGCAGGGATTGCGGGATTAGGCGAGGCAAGGATAGAGGCAGGGACGAGCAGAGGCGGCGGGGACGAGCTTGCCGGCGGCGGGGAGGAGGCAGGGCGCCGAGTTCGTCGAGGGTTCGTGAGTGGCGACGGTGAGCAACCTTGGTGTGGGAGGAGGAGACAGTGGACAGCAGGTCGGTAGTCGCGGCGGGGACGGCGAGCGGAGCGACGGGGCCGGTGACCGGAGGGACGAGGGCGTCGAGGTCGACGGCCGAGCGGCGGCGGGAAGCGAGCAAACTTGGCCTGCAAGGAGGAGGCGGCGGGGAGCAGGTCGGGAGGGCGACGGGGACGGCGAGCGGAGGGTCGGGAGTGGCGTCTGGGACGGCGAGCGGAGCCACGACGCTAGTGGCGGCGGGGAGCAGGAGGCGGGTCGAGGCGCGGGTCTGCGTACCCTATCTCTGAAAAAAATATCCGGTGGAAAAGTTATTGCCAGTGGCATTTCTATGTAATTTTGGGCAAACAATATGACTGTGGTAGAAAACGATTCGCGCCCCTTTGCGGGAAGCAGCGGAAAGCTCCTCCGGAGGTGCTTTCGCTTGGGTGCCTATTTCGTTCGTTGGCTTTCCGAAGCCCACGCCCACAGCACACCTGTTTGGCTCATTTGGGGTGCTTTTTTTTCCACGGAAAGCCAACGAAAGCTCAAACAAACACCCCCTTAGTCGTGATCTAACTACGCCTTCTCAAGATGACTGTCATCTCATGATGTCTGGTATATTGCCCAACAGGACAAATCTTGCGTACTCCTGCATCGCGTGGTGCCCGGCGGAGAGTTGGTGGATGTTGCTACCGGCACTATTATACAACCGGGGGAACGCACTATGCACCACTCTCAAATGGACGAGAACGTGATGAAGGTGAAGTTGGCCAATGTAGGTACTTGGAGACTGCACGACTTGGGTGATGAAATGGCCGAAGAGCCAGATTCGTCTTGGGGGGGTCTTGTGATCAAGCGCAACATCGGCGCCACATCCCGTATGGCCCCGCTCAATAAGATCGTCCCGCCAACGAAGCAAAGAGCCCTCCAGACAACACCCAAGGCCGCCGCCCCTCAGAAGGAAACGATAGTCGTCGCCACCACCACCCAGAAGGAACCGGCGGTTGTTGCCACCACCACAAGGCATAAAGTGTTGTTGGGAAATATGCCGCAACGACCGGCCAAAATATCATCAAATGCAGTTGTGCCTCAACCGCCGGCATCACAGCCGCCGGCACCACCAAAGGACGTGGACAACCCGTTTGCTGGAGCCGGTGTCGATGACTATCATTACGATGACAATGTCGACATCAATGCCTACCTCAACACGGGCTACAGCCAAGATAGGTACATGCCTGATATGGATCGTGACGATGAAGCCTTCTGCAGTCACGACGATCAACCTAGGTGTACTGAAGTCACGCAGCGCCTGACCTACCCGGAGGGTACAGTATTCAGCCCTGGCAAACTGCATAAGACAATCGTAGGGTCGTCCCGAGCACCCGCACCCCCAGCTCCCGCACCCCCAGCTCCCACAGCAGATCAGGCCACCGCCATCAAGAAGATTAGGAAGAGATCTGCTAAAAAGGTCCAGCATACTAAGATCTTGGCCGACGCCGTGGTACGACCCCATAAGGATGGCTTGACCCGCTTGCATGAAGCTGGAAAACAGATACTAGGTCCGGGCGAGATACACGGGGCAACTGGACCAATGCTCACATTGCAGAACATTATCGTGATGCTAGAGGGCCTCCTTCTTAAAGAAGAGTATCCAAATTACCCGGCGTTCGTGGTCAAGGTGCCAGAGGGCCCGGACTTCGTCCATGAAGACCCCGCGGGACTGTTCTTCATAGCGTACGAGGATATCTTCAATCTGTTTCACTCGAGACGGCTGGACTATAACTTGGTCCGCCTATACGCGCTCAATGCTCAGCTGCAGATCCAGCGAGAGTTACCCCCGTACGTTATGGTAGCGGATCCCTACTACATGCGTGATAGCCAGCTGGAGGAAGGATCAAGTTCACGGACCAAGGCAGTGAAGTATCTCGAGAGCTTCATGTTGAGAAACAGTCACTGGTAGAAAATAGGCCTATAGTCCTGGTTCGCCAGGGCCAGTAGTCCCGGCCGCGCAACCGGGACTAGCTATGCGCGACTAAAGACCTCCCCCCTATAGTCGCGCTGCTTACGAACCGGGACTAAAGGCCCGTCCACGTGGGCGTCAGTAGTCCGTCGCGGCGGAGGACCTTTAGTCCCGGTTCTTGTGGCTAACCGGGACTGAAAACCGGCGCAGGTTTAGGGTTTTAGGCCCCCTAAACCTGGTTTCTTTTTAATTTGTTTTGTTTTATTTCTTTTATATTTTATTTTGTGTTTTATTTTAATTTTGATGAAGTTTCAGTACACATATATATATATTTGACGCTACTATATACATGCATATATATATGAAATTTCAAACAAGGAGAATTCAATAGGAATATATAATATATATTCAATATCGGGTGACCATATACAACCTCGAACAAGTTTTCATATTACACAATTAAAATGGATGACCATACACAAATTGGAACAAGTTTCAAAGTACTCAGGGCTGATGCGTATAATAGTCATCGTCGGTTGATGCATGGTGTTCTCCTTTGGAATCGATGACATGCCTAAGGAAAAATCCTGCTATTTCCTCTTGAATTGGTCGGAAGCGAGCTTCTGGAGTAAGCGCCCTCCGCAAGTTATTGAGACTCCTCCGCGTGGTCTCGTCCTTCTTCCTCTCAGAGATTTCTTTCCGTATGTTCTCACAGACATAGTATCCACATAGACCGGTCCCCGGTGGCTGCTTATCCACACCTTTGACCACATTTTTAAATTCTAGCTGATGTTTGAATCCACCGACATGTTCATGTGAGAACCGTCTCTAAACTCTACATTGCAAATAAAATTAAATGAACAAGGGAGTTATTAGGAAATGAACAAAAGAGACCGATCGATATAGAGTGCAAATGATTGAAAATAATTACCTTTGCATCATTTTTCTCATGTCGATCCAAAGATTTGTATCTGAATTCATAGAGTCGATGATAAAAACTATGGAGCTGTGAAGTTCAATTTTTAGCAGAATCCAGTGGAACCTGCGGACACGTTACATGCACAGGCATAACTTATCGATTAGACATACCATGCATGGAATAAACAAAAGAGAATGGGCACAAGAGAGAAACACTCACCCAAAATGGTAAGGAAATAGAATCTGACTTTTGAATTCATGATTTTTAAGAAAATTGTACAAGTCTTTCTCCACGTCTTTGGGGTGACGCTCTAACATAGTTCCATTAATGATTTGTGGGTCAATGAACCCAACATCATGGATGAGTCTTATTTTGCATTCCCAAATCTTCAATCTGCATAATAGCGTACGCAACAATATAGTTAGGAAAAATAAAATATATATATAGTGTAGGCAATGAAGAACGAGATGAGGTAGAAATAAATCACTTACAGAACGTAGCAACTCAGGATAGATTTGTCGAGCTCGCGCAGATTGAACAGCTGGAACAATTCACTCATCTCAACTTGTACAGAGTACTTTTTGGTGTGATGCTCCTCTGTAACATCCACATACACAAATTCTTTGTCGGTCCATGATATGAATTGTTTGTACCAACGTAGCAGACTTTGCATTAGTGGTGGTAGATCCTTTTCCTGCGTAGGCTCGACGAGAGACCCTTTCTTCTGATATTGTAATGCTACCTCAGCCATTGGTGCATCGTCCAGGCCTAAAAAGAGACGAAGAGACATACCGGCCTCGGACGTATTTTCCATGGCAGTAGCTACAGTCAATCCCATTGCTGCCACAGCTCTTATGACCTCGGGGTCCTGTTCCGGACCGGCTTTCACTATGAGCGGGGGGATCGATTGTTTACTCTGCATCCCGAGCTGGTCAACTTGTTTCCCGTTTTTTTTTCTTTTTGCTTTCTCCTCCTCCAATATTTTTGCTTGCTTACGAAGTCCAATATCATAGTATTTAGACAAATTCTTCTCGGCTTGGGACGGTGTCGACAAAAAACCCGTAGCCCACTTGTCTACAATCGGAGGGAATACTTCCTTGGGCTCAGACTCCTTTAGCGCCTTCTGACGGGCCTTCCATTTCTCAACGTCAGCCTTCACGGCCAATTTGGTTTCAGCATCATTAAGTTCCCAAGGCCTTGTGGGGATAGGCTTCAGTGATGGCTCCGGTACCCGTGTGGTCTTAGGTACATAAGGCTCCGGGTTAATAGTCCAAGAGCAGGTTCCCTTGCTGTCCGCATGCTTCTGTTTCTTCGCTGGAGGAGGAATGGGGGGCGACGTCTGCTTATCCTCCGGAGGAGGAATGGGGGGCGACGACTGCTTATCCTCCGGAGGAGGAATGGGGGGCGACGGCTGCTTAACCGCCGGAGGAGGAATGGGGGGCGACGGCTGCTTACCCGTCGGAGATTGTGGATCGGGGGAGGGCGTCGAATGGCGTGAAGGAGGCGTAGGTGAACCAGCACCACCACCACCACCAACACCAGCACCTGCACCGTCGGAGGGGGGTGGGCTTGTTAGCCTTGGCGTCTCGCCTGGAAACACTATGTACTTTTTTTCCATAGAATGAACTGGCGCTTGACATCTCCAAGTCTTCTCTCCCCTTCGGGTGTAGCTATGTCAATCTCCAGGTCCTCCAACCCTTGGACTATGTCTTCCACCGTGACACGAGCATAGCCATATGGAATGGGGTTGTTGTGATGGAGTGCTCCAGGTGTATAGGGTAAAGCACTGCCTGTAGCTACCTTCATGGAAATGTTCCCCACGGGATAATGCAGATCACATTCTTTCATCTCCTTTACATCATCCACGGGGTAGTGAGGCTCCGGTGCACGACTCTCGGTCATCGGTGCATTAGCACCTGCAGGCGGGGCCTCCGTGGAAGCCACGCTGCTTCTTCGCTGATCCGCTGCATGTTCTTCATGCGGCCCTGCAGCCGCCGCTGTTTCTTTCTCAACTATTCCCGCCACGGTCTGCTTCAACTCACTAACTTCCGTTGCAAGCTTCGACAGAAGATCTGCAGCTTTGACAGCAGCCCGGTCCATATTTCTCTTACGGCTTCTGTAACAGTACGGGTCACCCTCCTAGGAAAATCCTACTTTCCACGGCAGTCTGCCTTTGCCTCGTATATGTCCTCCGTGTTCAGGATTCCCGAGGGCATGGGTCAGTTGGTCTCTCTCTCTGTTGAACGTGATCCAGCCCTGTTGAGCTTTGGTCATTGCGTCAACAAGGTTTTTTGTGGGAGCAAACGTTTTCTGCCGATGAACACACTCCCCTGTCTCCGGGTCTAGCGATCCCCCATGCCCGTACCACCACATTTTGGCTCTTTCGTCCCATCCCTCTGTACCTAGATGGATTCCTCTTGCCCTCAGGCCGTCCTCCATCGCCTGCCACTTAGGCGCCGAAACGCGGTATCCTCCTGGCCCATAACATGATGGTACTGTTTCTTATCCGCATTAGCCTTATTTTTTTCGACATTTCCTTGAAATGCTCCAATTTCTTCTGCGTCACAAATTCTGTCCAATCATCTCTCAGTTTCTCATGTTGTCCAGTGAAAAGAGGAGTCTTGCCCTTGCTGACATATTCACGGAACATTTTTTTCTTGAAGTTTCGGAATGCTTCGGCCATCTTCTGAAGAGCGAACTCTTTGACTAGCCTCCTCCTCTGACGTCCACCCGGAACCTCCTCACCGAATTCATCTTTTTTGTGGTATTCCGAAGGTAGAATGAAATGTACCATAAGCTTTCTGAACATCTCCTTTTTCGTTCTCTTGTGGACATAACTGAAACCAAGACGTGCTTTCTTTGGCTCCTTCCATTCTTGGACGGTGATCGGGACAGTGTCTCTAACAATGACTCTGCATTGGTTGATAAACTTTGTGGTGTGCTGTAGGGGCTTGCCGGTTACACCGACTGATTCAATGGTATATGTTTCGGAATCTTTCATCGCCTTGGATTTGCCACGCGTTGTCGTACTCGATCCGGCCGAGGGCTAAAATAAGAAAGAGAGTCGCGCGCGTTAGTGCATATGTATTCACATTTCAGTAAGTTTGTATCACGAGAGGCTCAATGTATATATATATATACCTCGCCGGAGGTGGTTGTTCTTTGCAATTGGAGATCGTCGTTTGCCGACGGTTGACCTCCGTCATCAATGTCCATTCCTTCACCTCCTTGATCATCCACAATGTCTGTTCCTTCTTCACCTGCTTGATCATCGACAATGTCCGTTCCTTCACCTTCTTGATCCTCAAGGTTCAGATAAGAAGAGATTACATCATGTTCTCCGGCTATGATATCTAATAGATAACCTTCAGCCTCCTGTTCCGCCGTCAGGTCTCTATTGTCCGCCATATGTCACTCCTGCAGACATGCATGTAGTAAAAATTAATTAAGTATATAGGAGACTTAGCAAATATTGTCGTAGAAGGAGGGAAAACAGATTGCTAGGGTTTTGGGTGGAAGAACGATGACCACCGGAGGGGGAAAACCATACTTTAGAGGTGTGTCCAAGATTAGTTTCTCAAATGACTTGGAGAACCCCATAGCTAGGTTGCATTTGCTTTCCTCGTCATTTTGGTATATTACACTTAATATTCTGAATTTATTGAATTAAAACTTATTTTCATTATTTTAATGAATTTAACTCAAATTCAAATATGGTCTCATTTTGAACTTTGTCAAACATGATTGAAAATGATATAAACAGATAGCTTACATTTTTGCGAACATTTTGCATATTTTTCCATAATTTTTGGAATTATAAATTAAAAGTTGTTTAATTTAGAAGATTTAATTGTTTTCTGTAATTCCATATACAGTGGGCCCCACGTGTCACGATGACGTCATTTTAAAAAAAAACTCGCCAACACGTGGCCAGGTGACGTCATGATGACGTCACCCTGGCGTGACACGGTGGCCGGCGGTGTGGCTGTTTCTGTTCTCGGGTCTCCGGCGATTCCGGCCACGGGGAAGGGTCTCCGGCGATTCCGGCCACGGTTCAAGGGCGGCGCGAGGCCCGCGGCGAGGGCGGCGTTGGTTCGTGGTCGCCGTTCGAGAGCGGGAGGGCGGCGTTGGTTAGAGGGCGGCGCGAGGCACGCGGGGAACCTACCGGAGACGGCGACGGGGCGGGGCCGGAGCAGGGCAGAGGCGGTGGAGAGAAGGGCGCGGGCGACGGCGACGACGCGGTACTCTCGCAGGCGACGACGACGGAATCGGGCGACGACGACGAAATCGACGAGCAAGGCGCCGGCGCGAGGAAGACGAGGGTTTGGTCCTTAGAAAAATTTCGGGGCCGGGAATATATAGGGCCAGCCTTTAGTCCCGGTTCGTGACACCAACCGGGACTAAAGGTCCCTTGGGGGTACCCTCCGCGGGCCTTTAGTCCCGGTTGGTGTCACGAGCCGGGACCAAAGGTGCAATTTTTCGCGGCGTTTCCGTTCCCGCGCAGAACGAGCCTTTAGTTCCGGTTGGTGACACGAACCGCGACTAAAGGTGGTTATTCAAATACTTTTCCTTTTCCCAAAGATAAAAGTACAAATAATATATCAGAAATTTCAGAAAAATAAAACTAGTTCTTTTTCCAATCTTAAAAATACAAATAATATATCAGAAAATTCAGAAAAATAAAACTAATTCTTTTTCCAATCTTAAAAATACAAATAATATATCAGAAAATTCAGAAAAAAAACTAATTCTTTTTCCAATCTTAAAAATACAAATAATATATCAGAAAATTCAGAAAAAAAACTAATTCTTTTTAAAATCTTAAAAATACAAATAATATATCAGAAAATTCAGAAAAAAAACTAATTCTTTTTAAAATCTTAAAAATATATATATATAGATAAAAAGGCAGTACATAATGGCAAGAGTGGATCTAAACCTAAACGGAGAGCATAGATGCATGATCTGATATCTGCTGCTAGTCATACTCCTGCCTAGGCCTATAGTACATCCACTCGTAGTTGTCGTAGTCGCCGCCGCCGTCGTCACTATCGTCTGACGGTGGTCTGCACTCCCTCGGAGGATCACGACTCCAGGACTGGGCCTGAGGGTAGCACAGGCGGGGGATATCGCCGGCCCTGATGTAGTCCATGACGCTCTGTAGAGTCCGGCCGGACCACCATAGCCGACGACCGGCCTCGTGAAAGTTCCCAGGAGGCAGGCCGTCCTCCTCATACCTGGCGAGCGCCCTCTCACGCCGATTGATGAAGAAGGCATCCCAAGTATACTGGTTATCGGGATGCCAACTGGGATTCCTCCGCTGCTCCGGCGTGAGCTCGTGGTAGTAGTGGTTCGTGATGGCCGCCCGACGCGCCACACCTTGAGGAAGAGGAGGGACCGGCACTCCTCCGGCGCTCAGCATCCAACCGACGGGAACGCTGTAGCCGGGCGGGCAGGGGTAGTTCGAGGCGGAAAGTGCCTCCGCCTGGATGAATGTTAGAGTGGGTACGGTAGAAGCCATGAGAGAGTGGTAAGTTTGTATGTGTTTATGCCAATGGTGTGTCAATGCATACATATATATAGCAAGAAGAAAACATCCCTTTAGTCCCGGTTGGTAGGGGTGGGCATAAAAAACCGAGAAACCGAAACCGAACCGAGACCGAACCGAACAAACCGAAATATAAGGTTAATTCGATTTTCGGTCCATATATCGGTTCCCAACTTTAGAAAACCGAAATTATATCGGTTAGTTCGGTTTTTAGTCCATGTTAACCGAATTGACCGAAAGGACCGATTCATCATCACTTTCTAAAAACCGAATTATTATAAAACCCGAAAAACCGAACCGAAAAGACCGAAAGAACCGAATGCCCACCCCTACCGGTTGGGGACACCAATCGGGACTAAATGGGTTAGGGTTTCGTTTGGACCAATCAGATAGAATCACACGGATCGTGTGTTTCTTTAAAGCGCTTGTGTTTGTTTCGAGCTGTTGTGAGCCGTTCGATCAGGGCTACGGTGTGTTTCTTTCGAGCTGTTGTGAGCCGTTGGATGAGGTGGTTTCTTAACCGTTGGATCAAAACCCTAACACAACACTTTGTGAGCCAGAGGACCCTATATATAGCCCACCTTCATACACCGGTCAGTTCATCGAGCAAATACAAAACATCCGGATTCGCCATCATACGTCCTACCGTGCATTTGGTATGCATATTGCACCCAGTAGCCACGGTGGGGCTGTATGATGGCGATACCGATTGTTTTGTTCTACATCCCCCTTAAAGGTTTGATACATCATATATTCAGTTTATCGAGCAAATACAAAACATCCGGATTCGCCATCATACGTCCTATCGTGCATTTGGTATGCATATTGCACCGAGTAGCCACGGTAGGGCTGTATGATGGTGATACCGATTGTTTTGTTCTACACCCCCCCTTTAACACATCCATCCATGCTTGGGTCAGTGTTCACTTTGAGCTCGGGTAGTAATGTGCAACTATTTGCTTGGTTGTGTTAGGGTGGCGCGTGGCGCGGGAGTTGCGACGCGTGGCGCGGGAGTTGTGACGCGTGGCCAGGAGGGCGCGGTATAAACTGTCGCGCCTCGAGCGCGTCTTCTCCTCTCCACGCACCGTCGCGATTCCACCATGCCTCCGAGGAGGAACAGCACCACCGGCTTCCGCGGCATCCGAGCACGGCAGAACGGAATGTTTAGCGCAGATATCCGCTGGGGGGACGACCGCATCCCCCTCGGCTCCTTTGCGACGGCGGCGGAGGCCGCCCGCGCCTGGGACGCGGCGGCCTGGCGCCTCAACCGCCCGCGGTCGCTGATGAACTTCAACGACTGCCACACCGTCTGGGAAGCGGAGGCCAGGGCGCCAAAGCCGCAGATCGTCACTGCCGCCGACCACCTCCACCTCCGTCACCGCGCGTTTCAGGGCCTAGTCGACGCCAGGGAAGAACGCGTCGTCCGCGAGTATTACCGGAACAACCCGGGGGAGGACAGCGCCGACGAGGAGCTCTGGCAGACCCGCGCGGCTGAGCGGGCGGAGTGCCGCCTCGAACGCCACCTCGCGTTAGATGCCGCTCGGGAGGCGAGGACGAGGGCGCTGCAAGAGCTTCGTCGGGCCGACCGCGCCGGCGAAGTCTGGGCCTCCGACGATCCGAGGTGGGGGCCTATCTCGGACATACCATCATGCACCTCCGACGACGACGAGGAGGTCACCGACGAGTTCGCCGACGACGATGACCCGGAGGAGGTCACCGACGAGTTCCCCGACGACGACGACGAGGAGTAGTGTTCGTATGTTCTCTCTTTTTAATAAAAGAATTTGTATTCCGGCGACACTGCGGCGCGCTAGCGCGTCTGTTTTCTGTTTTTAATAAAAGTTATGAAATCAGATATTTTTTCTCACAAGGTTTTGAGACATTTAAGTAACCTTCTGTTTTCCATGCTTTCCACTCGTTTTCTCAAATATTTTGCAAAGGAGTTAGTCTTAAACACATCAGAGATAATATAATTCACATGATCCATTCAAAAAGTTTGGTACACAATAAATTATTACACATCAATTCTTCCCTTGTGTCCCTGCTTTCTTAGGATTTGGCCGTATCCATGGAGCATCCTCATCATTTAACTTAATGCTTGGGTCAGTGTTGACTTTGAATGGCGGAATTTCACCAAACATATTATAATCTTCTGACATGTCTGTCTTGTCCTCCACTCCCACGATGTTTCTTTTCCCTGAAAGAACAATGTGGCGCTTTGGATCATCACATGATGTACTGATCGTTTTCTTATCTTTCCGTTTCCTCGGTTTGCTACTCATGTCCTTCAAATAGAAAACCTGAGCGACATCTTTGGCTAGGACGAATGGTTCGTCAAGGTAACCAAGATTGTCGAAATCCACCATTGTCATTCCGTATTGCTCGTCCACCTTTACCCCACCTCCTGTTAGCTTGAACCATTTGCACCGGAATAAAGGGACCTTAAAGGAGGGTCCATAGTCAAGTTCCCATATCTCCTCTATGTAACCATAATATGTGACCTTTTGCCCAATCTCGGTTGCTGCATCAAAGCGGACACCACTATTTTGGTTGGTGCTCTTTTTATCTTGGAAAATCGTGTAAAATGTATTCCCATTAATCTCGTACCCTTGGTAAGTCGTTATAGTCGAAGATGGTGTCTTGGCCAACATGTACAGCTGATCTCCAACATCATTGTCATTCATTAAATGTTTTCGCAACCAACTGCCGAAAGTCTCTATGTGGGCCTTTCTAATCCATGATTCAGGCTTCCCCGGGTTGTCCGAGCGTAAAATATTCTTGTGTTGCTCGAAGTACGGAGCCACCAAGCTCGAATTTTGCAGAACTGTGTGGTGTGCTTTAGTCATAGAATGACCGTCCATACATATCGTTGATTTCCTTCCGATCGTGCCTTTTCCACTTAGTCTCCCCTTGTGCCGCGATTGAGGAATACCAATCGGCTTAAGGTCAGGAACATAGTCAATGCAGAACTCAATTACCTCATCATTTCCATAGCCCTTTACGATGCTTCCTTCTGGCCTAGCACGGTTACGAACATATTTCTTTAATACTCCCATAAACCTCTCGAAGGGGAACATATTGTGTAGAAATACAGGACCGAGAATGGAAATCTCTTCGACTAGGTGGACCAGGAGGTGTGTCATGATATTGAAGAAGGATGGTGGAAACACCAACTCGAAACTGACAAGACATTGGACCACATCGTTCTGTAACCGTGGTAGATCTTCTGGACTGATTACCTTCTGAGAGATTGCATTGAGGAATGCACATAGCTTCACAATGGCTATTCGAACATTTTCCGGTAGGAGCCCCCTCAAAGCAATCGGAAGCAATTGCGTCATAATCACGTGGCAGTCGTGAGACTTCAGGTTTTGGAACTTTTTGTCCGCCATGTTTATTATTCCCTTTATATTCGACGAGAAGCCAGACGGGACCTTCATACTGCTCAGGCATTCAAAAAAAATGACCTTCTCTTCTTTGGTAAGAGCGTAGCTGGCACGACCTTGAAACCATTCCGGATGCCGGTCATCTGGGTCTTTCAAAAGTTGCTGGTCCTGTCGAGCTTCCTTTGTATCATTTGTCTTCCCATACATGCCCAAGAAGCTTAGCAGGTTCACGCAAATATTCTTCGTAACATGCATCACGTCGATTGCAGAGCGGACATCTAGGACTTTCCAATACTGTAGCTCCCAAAATATCGATTTCTTTTTCCACATGGGTACGTGCCCGTCAACTCCCAGCGGAACTGATTTCCCGCCATGACCCTTTCCAAAGATGACTTTCAAATCCTTGACCATATCAAATATCTCAGCTCCAGTACGTTCCGCAGGCTTCGGCCGGTGATCTGCCTTGAGGTTGAAATGCTTGCCTTTCTTTCTTAGGTTATGATTTCGGGGAAGAAATCGACGATGACCCAGGTACACGTTCTTCCTACAATTATCCAAAAATACACTTTCAGTCTCATGTAAGCAGTGCGTGCATGCTTTGTATCCCTTATTTGACTGTCCCGAAAGGTTACTGAGAGCAGGCCAATCATTGATGGTTACAAAAAGCAA
This sequence comes from Alopecurus myosuroides, assembly GCA_028641055.1. NCBI lineage: Eukaryota > Viridiplantae > Streptophyta > Magnoliopsida > Poales > Poaceae > Alopecurus > Alopecurus myosuroides. Next base: position 52,342,611 of record CM054058.1, read on the forward strand.
CGCTCGTAGGTTAAATTCCTCTTCTTTAAGCTCATCCCACACAGGTACACCAGGTCTGCCCCACAACTGTAAAAGTTCATCAACTAATGGCCTTAGGTACACATCGATGTCGTTGTCGGGTTGCTACGAACCTTGGATGAGCACTGGCATCATAATGAACTTCCGCTTCATGCACAACCAAGGAGGAAGGTTGTAGATGCATAGAGTCACGGGCCAGGTGCTATGGCTGGAGCTCTGCTCGCCAAAAGGATTCATGCCATCAGTACTTAGACCAAATATTATGTTCCTTGCGTCAGCTGCAAAATCTTTGAACTCTCTGTCGATCTTTCTCCATTGCGTTCCATCAGCGGGGTGTCTCAACTCCCCGTCGGACTTACGGTCCTCTTTGTGCCATCGCAACAACTTGGCATGCTCTTTGTTCCTGAACAGGCGTTTCAACCGAGGTATTATAGGAGCATACCACATCACCTTGGCGGGAACCCTCTTCCTGGGTTTCTCGCCCTCAACATCGTCACCAGGGTCATCGCCTCTGATCTTATAACGCAACGCATAGTGCATACAGGGCATTCATTCAAATCCTCGTATGCACCGCGGTAGAGGATGCAGTCGTTAATGCATGCATGTATATTCAGAATCTCTAAACCTAGAGGGCAGACAACCTTCTTTGCCTCGTACGTATTGGCGGGCAACTCGTTATTCTTCGGAAACATATTCTTCAACATTTTCAGCAAATTTTCAAATGATGAGTCAGCTACACCTTCCCGTGCCTTCCATTTCAGCAAATCCAGTGTGCAGCCCAGCTTTTTCAGACTATTGTCGCATCCTGGGTACAGCGACTTCGTGTGATCCTCTAACATGCGATCCAAATTCTCCCTCTCCTTGTCAGTTTCGCAGCGTCTCCGTGCATCAGCAATGGTCCGACCAAGATCATCAGCGGGCTCATCATGTGCCTCTTCTTCACCTTCACCAAACCCTTCCCCACCTTCAGCATCATCCTCCATGAAAGTATCACCGAAAGAGTCATTATAGTTGAAATCGATATCATCCTCTTCTTCATCTTCTTCCATTCTAACCCCTCTTTCTCCATGCTTGGTCCAACAATTATAGCTTGGCATGAAACCGTGCCGAAGCAGGTGCATGTGAACGACTCTTGAGGAGGAGTGACCCTTCTCATTCTTACATTCAGCACATGGACAGATAATAAAACCTCGCTGCTTGTTCGCATTTGCCACTATGAGGAAATCTTTCAAACCCGTAGTGAACTCGCCGGAGAGTCGGTTACCGTACATCTATTGCCGATTCATCTGCATTATTATTATATAAAGTATATAATTAACCATCATGCATTTGTTAAACTAACTAGCTGGAAATAATAAAAATCATGAAAGGTTCAAGTTGCTAACCGCGATCGCGTAGGTAAAATAAATGAAAACGCTCAAGTGCGGCTCGGACACTTTATATCATGTGTGTTTCATGCTCTCGGGCATTTCATCAAACACCTTGTGTGCATAGGAGGAACAAAAAGCAAACCCACCACCCCTTGTGAATATTCGGAGTAGAAGTGACACCAAATGTGGCGAAGTGCAGCCACCTGAGCCCTATATATAGGGATGGGCCTTTAGTCCCGGTTCACCTGGACAACCGCGACTAAAGGCCTTGGGGACCTATTAGTCCCGGTTGGCCAGGCCAACCGGGACTAAAGCCCCTCCCGTCCGCCAGCTGTGGACCGAGCGCACTGGGCCCAGACTGTTGGTCGCGGGTCTCCTCCCGAACCGCGACTAGAGACCCCTATAGTCGCGGGTCGATACTTTTGGGGACTAATGGGGGCGTATGGAAGCCCTATTTTCTACCAGTGAGTGAGAACAAGAGGGACATTCTTTTGCCTGTCTTTCCCGAGTAAGTCTCGCGACCGTCGTAGCTAATGTTTTTTTTTCTAGATTTCATCCATTGCTTATCCTGGATTCGATTGCATGTGTTGAGCAGGGACACATACTGCACACTCATCGTGCTTTGCCCAAAGTGGTCACTAGCCGAGTACTTCGACTCGTCGAATAAGACGAACAAGAAAGACTACACCAGAATAAGGAGTGTTCTCGATGAGGCTCTCAACGGCTACGCCCAAAATGGAGGCACATTCGAAAAGAAACAAGAATGTATCAGGCCGGCTACTGGAAAATACGGGTTCAAGCACGTGACCGAGTTCCCCTGCATCAAGCAGCCGGCTTGGAGCACGAAGGAGGCCTTCTATGCCCTCCATCACCTCAAAGGGATTGTCCGCGATGCAAATAATATGAATCATCCTTCTAAACTCCGAGACTGGTCCAACAAAATGGCGGGGGAAATCTCACAGGAAGATCTTATGCAAGATTTTCATCGCATCAAAATCAAGTTGTCGGAGATAATCATTGAAGATGTCAACAAAAAGGGAGGGTCCTTGAACCAGCCCATAGGGTTATGCCAGAGGGATATCCAGGAACGCCTAGAGCGGCAGGCTGATCGTAGGACGTGGATGACGAAAGAGCTATATAAGCCGTTTCCGGCGCCGCTCCAGTTGAGGTATCGTTGATCGAGGTGTGCGTAGCTAGCTACTATTAGTTTGTTTAACAAAATTTGCTTAACTTATATCAGCCTAGCTACTATATTAGTTTAGCTCTAAACTTAGGCCTAGCTAGCTACTATTAGTTTGCTCTAAACTTAGGCCTAGCTAGCTACTATTAGTTAGCTCCAAACTTAATTAGGCCTAGATAGCTACTATTAGTTAGCTCTAAACTTAGGCCTAGCTTTATGTTGTATATCTTTGATGCTTATTTTTGTTTCCTTAGTTGTTTTTGGTGAACATATATGCCTTAATTGTGTTTTGCATTATACTTACTAATATGCTTTGTGTCTATCTATATAGATGACGTACTACGTGGTGTTCGAGGGTCGGGTTCCAGGAGTCTATGACGAGTGGAAGGACTGTAAAGCACAGGTGGACAAGTTCAGCGGCAACTGCTATAAAGGATACGAGACTAGACACGAGGCGGTTGCGAAGTGGAGGGACCACCAGTCGAAACAGAAGAACAAGACGAAGACCTCCATCAAGCTACCGTTCTTGCTCACCATCGTCGCCGTGCTTGTAGCCTATTTCATCTTAGCTTAGGCCTTATTGAGTAACTATGTGGTGGCATGTTCGATGAACTATGTGGTGGCATGTTCGATGATGTTTGACTATGTATCACTATGTTCGATGATGTTCGATGAACAAAACTTGATTCTTTTCAACTATGTATCACTATTGTATATTATGTTATTATCGAGTAATGTGTGACTTATATCTTTGTCAAATATCACTTCTATGTTTATGTATTTGTCAAATATCACTGCCTGTATTCAAACTGTATAAATACTGTAATATACCTGGTATTTATACCAGAAACAATTTAAATTTCGAAATCCTGCAGATGTTTCTGTGGCGCACCATGGAACAATTCTGTGGCGCACCTGTTTCTGTGGCGCACCAGGAGGGGATGCGCCACAGAATCCACTATTTCTATGGCGCACGGGCTGGGTGCGCCACAGAATCAATTATTTTTATGGCGCACGGGTTGGGTGCGCCACAGAAAATAATTTTATGGTGTGTGTTCTGTGGCGCACCCCTGTGGCCCCGGGGTGCGCCACAGAATCTCTTTTTGGTGCGCCACAGATGAAGGGATCTGTACTAGTGCATGATGGGGCCGCTGCGAAAATCCACACCGGGAGGATACACGCACTTGCTTGTTGCAGTCGACAAATTTACAAAGTGGATCGAAGCTATGTCAGTCACCTCCGCCAGCGCCCAATGCGCCGTGAAGTTCCTCAACTCCATTGTGTGCAGGTTTGGCAATACCACACAACATCATCACCGACAACGGCAGCAACTTCACAGCAAAGGAAACACAGGAATTCCGCGAACAGAAGGGAATCACCCTCAGTTTCGCCTCAGTGGCTCATCCGCAAACTAACGGTCAAGTCGAGCGATCCAACGGGTTAGTCTCAACCAGCCTCAAGAAACGGCTACTCGACCGCCTAAACCCAGCAGCAGGACACTGGAAAGAGGAATTACCATCAGTATTGTGGAGCCTTCGCACAACACCAAATCGGTCAACGAATTACACTCTATTTTTCATGGTCTATGGAGCCGAAGCCGTCCTACCTAAAGATGTCAAGTTCAGCGCCCCATGTGTCGTCGCTTACAGCGAAGAAACCTCTAACAAGGCACTCGCGGAAGTTGTGGATGCACTCGACGAAATACGCGACATTGCACTCGCAAGATCCGCGGTATACCAACAGTCGCTGCGCAACTACCACAGCCTCCGTATACGCCACAGAGCTTTCGTGGTAGGAGATTTGGTGCTGCGGCTAAAACAGAAGGAAGGACACAAGCTCGAGCCACCGTGGGAAGGACCCTTCATAATACACGAAATTATCCCGGGTGGCTCTTATCGACTGAAGAACCCGAAGACTGGTGGCATCTATTCCAATCCGTGGAACGTTGCGCACCTCCGCAAATTCTACCCTTAGGATCGTCTTGCTCGCAAAAGTAAGGATATACTAGCCATCTTGTAGCTCGAAGAAAGTACATGGCTTCTCAGTCATATTAATAAAATACATGGTTTCTCAACCATAGCTACTCATGTTCTTGATATTTACACGCTAAATAACATGCCTACACCCCAAACACACGAGGGCTACACATAACTTAGCATCATAAGAAAATTTACAAATACAAAGGTACAAACAAGGTTGGCACCTTACAAAAGTTTCAGGACAACTATACAAAAACAACAGGATACATACATCCTACAATTACATATGGGGACGAGCAGTTTCCTCGGCTAACACTCGATTAACCTCTTCAGAAGTCAGTCGAATAATCGCCTCTGCTGCAGGACGAACGACTGTATAATTGGAGGTCATATCGACTGGAGCATTTGGGAGCCTAGCTACAGAGTCAAAATTGACCTCAGGATACCACAATCGGACAAAAGCAAGTGCTACTAAGGACCCGCAGATCAACTGTTGGCGGACGCACTCGCGAATTTCACCTACTCGACCGAAAGTTCTGAGCAGCTGGCTCAAGTCTTCTGGACCTCTCTCCAGCGGATAGAAAGCGCGATTCAAAGCTATCAGGGCCTCGTGACAACATTCAACGAGTATCTTTGCCTGGCCCACACGATACTTCAAAGTAGCCAGAACGAAGCCTCGACTTCGGTCGGACCAGAAGTTGTTTGCATGTGGTTTTGAGCTACCGGCTTCATGAAGAATATGGTTATCCACCCAATGTTTTTCACATTGACCGTCAGGCTCAACAACTACAAAGAAAGCTATAGAGAGTCAAAAAAGGAAGAAGATGCAGTCGAACAAAATGGTAGGGGGCTCATGTGCTTACAAAGCATATCCATGGCAACAGCTGCCAACTCTTCCATCATGAACTGCTCACGCTCAGCCGCAAAATTTTGCTTTGATTTAGCAACATCAGCCACTCCACGCAAAGCTTTCAGCTTGCGCTCACCATCCGAGTTATGATCACGGAGGCCGGCAAATGTACCAACAGCAGCAACAAGGGGATCTGCTCGTGCGGCAGATCCACTCGAAGATTCTGCGTTATGACCTACAACCTGGATGGAAATGAAACAAGTTCAGATACTCTCCAAGACCCCACTCGAGAAGTATATCACCTACTTAACATGTGCTCGGGGGCTACTCCCATCGGGAGCTCATGCCGTTTCAATCGCAATAATGAGACGATTTTAGACATAAAAATAACTTCGATTAAAGGAAGAATACGGGAATACATCCCAAGGTTCATTACATCAGAAGAGCAAACTAAATAAAGTCTATCCTATGAAACTGCAGAAGTGCTGCCACCCGCGACAGGTTGCCCCTTGCGACTAGCACGAGCAATCAAGTTGGATAGCTTCTGAGCAAGGACTCCAGCCGGATCGCCGAAAGGACGAAGCGCTACCTTTTTGCCCGTAGTAGCATCGACGGGAAGGTTCGAGTACGCCTCGTCCAAGCCTGCGAATTCGTGCGCCAATGCGAACTGAATAGCAGTCTTTGCCCCGCACTCAGACTGGGCGACCGAGTAGGCCTGAAGAGGATCATCCTCCAGGAAAACCTTCAGGAGACCATCCAGAGTGGGCGGGAACGCGACATCAACCAGAAGACGCTCCTGGAATTGCGTCAACACTTGAATGGCATTGCCAACAAGGGATCAGATCCTACTCGCGTGCCTCTGATGCTGAGCGCAAGAATCCGTCAGGGCGTCCACCCGTTGAACCCCGGGTAGCTCCAGCGCAACGCCAAGGACATCTGCAAAGAGACGTCATTAAACTCAAAAGGCGATCAATCTAATTGTAGCGCAACGGGAAGTGTAGTGAGACTTACCAGCGAATTTCTGAGCCAGAGGATGAATGAAGCCAACAAGATCATTGTCCTGTTTGGTGCCAGCATCCTCTAGTCGCTTCAGGGCGTCCTGGGCCTCAGTGAGATTTCCCTCGAGGCCAGTCGACTGCTTGCGAGAGGATTCAAGTTCCTTTCGAGCAGCCTCCAACTCAGCCTCAAGGGTGTTCACCCGAGTGATAGCATCAGTCTTCTCGGCCTTCAGAAAAATCGACTTGGGCTACACAACAACAAATTTTAGCCTAAAGGAATTCACACGATCAGAAAGATTAAGTAGAAGGAACGGGTCAATTTAAGCTTGGCCATCCGAGACGAGTCAATCACGATCCGCCCGAAGGATTACGCAATCTGCCTCAGCCGAAATTACGCGGCGACCAATGGCTACGAGAGAGTCAAGTAGAGACTACAAAACACAAAGATGAAGAAGTCAGAGAAAGTGGAAGGAAATTGAGCCTAATAATGACTGTAAACAGTCGAGTATAGCCTCGGGGGCTACTCCCATCGGGAGAACTGCCGTGCACCCGATAAAATCAAGAAAGGAAAGAAGCTTAAGTTCTTGAGCCTGTAGCCAATCGCAAGCGATTGACCATAGCCTCGGGGGCTACTCCCATCGGGAGCACTGCCGTGCACCCGATAAAAACAAGGAAAAGAACGAAGTACAGAATGCAAGGAAAATGGCAAAATTTACCTGGCCCTGGGCAATGCACAGAGGATCAGCCGAGCTACCCGACACTTCTTTCGAAGCCGAGGCTCCAACCACAAAGCTAGGAAGCTTATAATCCGTAGCCGCAGCTGTGGGGGCTGGGCTCGGCGAGTTCTGGACGGCCTTAGCAATTGGGGTTTCACCCGCAGCAGCATCTGATGGAGAGATGGTAACCCGGTGGGCCAACGCCAAGGTGTAACCCGGCCCAAAGGACGCTGCGCAGGATCCGGCTAAGGATAAAGGAACTTCTAGAAGGCCCAAGTTCAGAGGCCTGGTAACCCGGATTGTGGGTTACGATAAGGAAAGCTAGGGTTTGTATGCAGTGTCCGGGTAGGATTCATGGTGCGTCTTGGAGGGCAAGCCATGGGGTCACGGTGCTTTATAAACCGGCCCCTAGGACTAGTTGAGAGAGATCCAAGAGTTCTAGCAATATCGCTTGATATCGAGCATCCAGTGTAACACGAGAGTTGAGTTAATATATCGAGATCGGAGACTCGGCGACTTGATTGCCGGCTACCAGATCGAATATCATCATGTTTTCCTCTGAGCTAAACCCTCTCCCAAACGCCTGTGTCGTCTTGCCCCAAGATCAGTTACCCCCGGTAACGTCTGCCGTGATTATCCCACGACAGTTGGCGCCCACCGTGGGGCCTGCGTCCAAAGGTGTTTACATCACGGGAGAAGCTCGGAAGAATATGGAGAATCTAGTCATCGGCGAGATCTACATCGACCACGAAGGAGAGAAGATGGTGGACGATTCCGGCTGGGGGCCAGAGTCGGATCACCTCGCATCCGGATCTATCGTGACAATCGGCCAGATCAGCATCTTCATCGGTATGGTACGTACATCTGGTTTTAAAGGGCAATATCATGTGCATACTACAGGAACTTCTAATAGGGACAAGAAGATACTGAAGCAATCGGTAAATTCGGTTTCCTCGGCTATCCCGGGATACCTGAGATGGTCAGAACAAGATGTAACATGGAGCAGAAGAGATCACCCGGAAAGGGTAGAACACCCGGGAGTCTTAGCATTGGTAGTCGCACCGCAGGTCCATGGTTATGAGTTGAAGAAGGTCCTGATGGACGGCGGAAGTAGCATCAATATCTTATACTGGGAAACTTTTTCATGCATGGGTCTCAAGGAGTCTCAGTTGCAGAAAAGCTCAACAATTTTTCATGGGATAGTGCCGGGTCACTCAGCGTGCCCCGAAGGGAAAATCGCATTGGAGGTAGCCTTTGGAGAATCGAAAGATAATTATCGAGTTGAGTGGCTCACTTTCGAGGTGGTCAAATTGCGCAGTCCTTATCACGCGCTATTCGGAAGGCCGACTTATGCTAAATTCATGGCTAGGCCGTGTTATGTATATTTACAGCTAAAAATCCCGGGTCCTAAACAAACCATCACCATACATGGAAGCCGGGATATAGCAGCTGAGTGTGATGAAGGAGATTCGGTAATGGCCGAGCAGGCTTGCAGAAAAGAGGAACTCAAGTATTACCGGTCTCAAGTAGACCCGGATGACAGAACAGCATTGAAAAGGCCGAATACTGAAGACGAGAGAGCAAAATTCAAGGCAGCACAGGATACCAAGTTGATAGCTTTTGTTGAAGGTGATCCCACTAAGCAATTTACTATAGGTCTAACTTGGACAGCGAGCAGGAGAAAGCACTTGTGGAGTTTATTCGTTCTAATGCGGACGTATTCGCCTGGACGCCTAGGATATGCCGGGTATCCCTACAGAATTGGCAGAACACAGTTTGCACGTAGACCCCAAGTCCAGGCCTGTGAAGCAGGGCCTGCGGAAGATGAATGAGGAAAGAAGGAAAGCTATAGGAGAAGAAATCGCACGGCTGCTGACAGCCGGCTTCATCATGGAAGTATTTCACCCGGATTGGTTAGCAAATCCGGTTCTCGTGATGAAAAAGACCAATGAGTGGAGGATGTGCATTGATTTTACGAGTCTCAACAAGCATTGCCCAAAGGATCCGTTTGCACTACCAAGGATAGATCAGATCATAGACGCAGTAGCTGGAAGCGACCTATTATGCTTCCTGGACGCATATTCCGGGTATCATCAGATTAAACTCAAAAGGGAGGATTGGGAGAAAACATCATTTATAACTCCTTTTGGGGCCTTTTGTTACAAAACTATGACGTTTGGATTGAAGAACGCTGGCGCAACTTATCAACGGTGTATACAGAAGTGCTTCGAGGACCAAATTGGACGCAACGTCCATGCTTATGTGGATGATGTGGTTATCAAGACAAGGAAGGCAGAGACATTTATCGACGATCTAAAGGAGACGTTCAAGAACTTGAGGAGGTATCAGATGAAGCTTAACCCGACGAAGTGTGTATTTGGAGTTCCAGCTGGGAAATTACTCGGCTTTATCGTTTCCGAGAGAGGAATTGAGGCAAACCCAGATAAAATAAAAGCTATCCAGAATCTGAAAAAGCCGGAAAATTTGAAGCATGTTCAAAAGCTCACGGGCTGCGTAGCAGCCTTGAGCCGATTTATATCCAGACTCGGAGAAAAAGCAATACCCTTGTACCGGCTCTTGAGGAAATCCGATAAATTCGTGTGGGATCAAGAGGCGGATGAGGCGTTCGAGGCACTAAAGAAGCAGTTATCTGAAGCACCAGTCCTAGCGGCCCCGGGTCCTAAAGAGCCCATGTTGCTATACGTAGCAGCGGGCCCCCGAGCCGTTAGTGCAGTAGTTGTTGTGGAGCGTAAAGAGGATGGGAAAGGTTACCCGGTCCAGAGACCGGTTTATTACGTCAGCGAGGTATTATCAGAGGCAAAGCAGCGCTATCCGCATTGGCAAAAGCTGGTTTTCGGGGTCTTTATGGCCAGCCGGAAACTGAAGCCGTATTTCCAGGAACACCCCATAACAGTGGTAAGTTCGATACCAATGTCAGATATCATCAGAAACTCGGATGCGACAGGAAGAATAGCCAAATGGGCGATAGAGATGGGGGACTATCACATCAACTACGAGCCCAGGTCAGCAATTAAATCTCAGGCTTTGGTCGATTTCGTTAACGACTGGACACACACAGGCATGACCGCCATTGCTCCAAATGCCGAGTCTTGGATCATGCACTTCGATGGATCCAAGCAATACGAGGGATCAGGAGCGGGAGTGGTGCTAACATCACCCAAAGGAGACAAATTGAGTTACGTGCTACAGATTCACTTTGATTGTTCCAACAACGTGGCCGAGTATGAGGCCCTATTGCATGGCTTAAAGGTAGCCAAGGAGATGAACATCAAGAGGATACGATGCTTTGGAGATTCGGACCTTGTGGTACAACAGGTATCAGGAACTTGGGATAGAAAGGATGCAACCATGGCGGCATATCGCAGAGAAGTTGATAAGGTTGCAGGATGTTTTTCCGGGTACGAGGTGGAGCATATAGACAGAAGAAAGAATGAGGCAGCAGACGCCCTCGCTAGACTCGGCTCGCGCAGAGAGCCGGTTCCACCTAACGTCTTCCTGGATGAATTATGGCGACCATCAGTTAAAACCGAGTCTGAGGAAGAACTGGCAAATCAAGACCCGGATTTGGAGCTCGTGGCCACTGTACGCGCTGTTCCCGAGTGGACAGAACCGTTTTTGGCCTACCTATCGCGAGGCGAGTTACCACAGCAGGAGGTGTTAGCAAGGCAAATTTCGAGGCGAGCAAAGGGATATTCTATCATCAATGGGGAGTTATACAAGAGAAGTGCAGCAGGAGTCTTTTTGCGCTGTGTAGCACCAGAAGAAGGCCGACAGATTCTTAAGGAAATCCATGAAGGTGATTGTGGGCATCATGCATCCACAAGATCCCTTGTGGCCAAAGCTTATCGACACGGATTTTTCTGGCTCACGGCTCTAGCAGATGCGGAGCGCTTAGTGGCAAGGTGTGACGGATGTCAAAGGTACGCTCGCCAAACCCACGTGCCGGCTATGGAATTACGGACTATTCCGTTAACTTGGCCGTTCGCTGTTTGGGGTATGGACATGGTTGGTCCCTTTCACATGTCACCTTGCAAGAAGACACATCTTTTGGTGGCTATTGATAAGTTTACCAAGTGGGTTGAGGTTATGCCAGTCACCAATTGTGAAGCAGTTACAGCAGTCAAGTTCCTGAAAAGAATTATCTATCGGTTCGGGTATCCCCACAGTATAATTACCGACAATGGAACCAACATGTCCCTTGGCGCAATGGAGAAGTTTTGTGGCAACAATGGAATCCGGCTTGACGTAGCATCAGTGGCTCATCCGCAGGCCAATGGACAAGTGGAGAGGGCAAACCAAGAATTACTTCGTGGACTAAAACCACGACTGCGAGTCCCTTGCATTAGGGCTGCGGTGCATGGGTCGAAGAACTACCTTCCGTGGTTTGGGGTATCAACACTACACCTAACAGATCTACTCAGATGACACCATTCTTCATGGTTTATGGTGTGGAAGCAGTGCTGCCGAGTGATATTATTCATGATTCACCTCGAGTATCAGCTTACGTCGAGGTAGAGAACGAGAAGACCCGGCAGGATGCCGTAGATATGTTAGAAGAACAAAGGGAACAAGCCCTGGAAAGATCAGCCATATATCAGCAAGATTTACGGAGGTATCATAGCCGGCGCGTGAAAACCCGGGTATTCCAGGAAGGAGACTTGGTTCTGCGCCTGGTACAGTCAAACGAAGGAAAACACAAGTTATCACCACCATGGGAAGGGCCGTTTATCATAAGCCGGAATCTGCACAACGGATCGTATTACTTGATAGATGCAAGGGAAGAGTCGGCTACAGTTAATGACACCGCTCATACCACTTCGTCTATGCAGGAAAGAGACAGACCATGGAACGTGGCTCAGCTACGTCCCTACTATACTTAGTATAGACTATATTGGCAAGTGGAGTTGCACGATGTAACAGGCGGCAGGTTTTCAGACGCACTCTTTTCCTATCCAGGGCACCCTTGGGGACTGGATGGGTTTTTAATGAGGCGGCTTGCTGACCTAACTTTCGCATATCAAGTAAAGAGGTGGTTATTCTTACGTTCTTCACTCTCCGTATGTTGCGTATATATAGGTCTTGGGGGCTGATTGCTTGAATAGCACAGTTACAAACTCAATGACCCGGCCTTGATGCCTATGAGTTATAAGGGCCGATTGCTCGCAAACGAGCACGGCTGCAATCTTATAACCGGACAAAGTAGCCAACTTTTCTTGACTTTTCTTACTTAAGCTCGATGTGACTCGCACTAAAGTGGCATGATTTGCTCGCTTACGATTACAATCAGCCATGAAGCCCAATGGGACTTGCCTGACCCTGTTTTCGTATAGATGTAACAACATGATATCCACGCGAAAGCCGGCTTATAGTACAAGATTGTCAAAAGGGTCATCTAAACCACAAGTTATGCAGAGTACAGGGCTAATAGCCGGAAACTCAATGTTTATCAAGCATAACTTCAATACCTATGTGAAACGGCTCTGGGTTTGGGCTTAGCAGCAAACAACTTGTTCTATTGAAAGGACTACACATCCCAGACTCGGCATTTTTGGTCTTGGGGGCTGGGGATTTCGAAAAAGGAAAAGTTGTTCAGTTGCTAAAGCTCAAAAAACCCAAACATCCGAGTCTTGGGGACTTGGGGACTTAGAGAAAAGTCCGCTTGTCAAAATCCATGAAACTCGGAAACCGAGTCTCACAAAAGGAACCATAAAGAAAGTCGGATATCAAGAACGAGTGGGCTCAAAGATGGATAAATATAAAATCATCCCAACATTCAGAAGAGGCACAAGGCGTATCAAGAACTTAAAGTGCATTACAAATTTTGGTACCAGCATCAATGGTTCACAGGCGCATCATCAAGAAATAATTGTTTAAACGGCCTATTGACCGACTGACGCATATGGCACAGCATCAGGTCACAGGTATCACTCGGTATTCTGGGCTGCGGCATCCATCTTCTCCTTGCCCTTGCTATTACTATTGGTGGCAGCAGCACCCGGATCAGCAGCATTGCCGGCTCGCGCAGGAGGAGGGACGACTGGTGTGGAAGTAGCAGGCGCAGAGTCGGCTTCAGCCTTCTTTTTTGCAGCTTCCTCCCTCAACTTGGCAGTTTCCTCCTTCCATCGGGCTAGCATATCGTACGGCTTGGGAAGATCAGACTTAATCGCTTTACCATCAGCACCATAGGAAGGGACAATGGAATTGAGCTCCAAGCTGTCAGCAATCACGCTTGCCGAGTAACGGACTTCTTTCTGGATGGCCTTGAAATCCTTCGGGGAAAACTTGGACCCATCTCGGTTGAATTCCGGAAACCCGACCATCAGCTTGGCCAGCTCTAGCTTAGGAAAGTAAGCTTTCGCCAGGGCTAGCCCCCGGGTTACCCCAACCCGGCAAGACGATCGCTTCCAATGCCAAATCCACTCGGGAATGGTGGAGCAGGCGTCCAGCATCCTCTTCAGGTCGACGTGCCCAACACCCGGCCATCGTAGTTCTTCAAGGATCCATCTGGTTCCGGCACATAGTTGCCGGATAACGCTCTTGATGGTCTTCAGCTTGGCAATATCATCTTCGTCCGGCATTACTTCATCCGGACCTGCAGAAAGAAATGAAAACACGAGTAAGGAAACCCGGATATGTGTCAGAAGGATGACCCGGGTTATGAATATTATGCTAAGAGTCATACCGATCAAAGCGCGATACGTATCAGCAATCTGGACAGAAAGGTTCACTAGATTATCTTCGGCTGCATGAGCCCTCCTCCTATACTTTCTGGTGATCTTCCCACTCCTCCTGGCCTCAGCCTCGGCCGCCTCACGCAGAGCCACCTCCTTTTCAATACGCTTGGTGGCCTTAGCCAATTTTTTCTCAGACTGGGTCACGAAATCCTGAGTGAAGATACAGGGATAAATTAGTTGGAAATACTGTGAAGTTCCAGGCAAATTATCAAGAAATTCACCCGGTACTTGGGGACTAGATAAGGATACAAGCAATGTTATTCGGATTTACCTCATGTTTTGTTATCAAAGCTTCCAGGATATTCTCTTCGTTGGCCCTTAAGGTGTGAAGGGCACTAAGCATCTGGGGGAATGTCATGTCTTCAGGCTTGGTGCCAGAAGAACCGGCAGCTTGTTCGTCTGGCTGAGGAACTGTTCCCGACTTTGGGGTCGAGACCCGGACCGTTTGAGTATCCGGGTTAGGGGAACCTGCCCTCGTCTCCAGGATCTCAATCTCTTCATCCACGTCTTCAGACGATTTTGGAGACCCGGCTTCTTGTTGGGCCGGGTCACAAAAAGGGTCTTGTTCTTGGGCGTCTTCAGCCTCATCACCAGCCGCGGCGTCCGCATTATCAGTTGGTCCCTCCGTCCTCTGGTTATCTGTTTCCATGTTCTCCGGGTCACTAACTGTGACTTGAGCACTACAGAAAAGGGAGAGATGCAGTTAGCAATAGTGATTGAAAGTTGTCAGGTATGAAAGGATGTCATATAGCAAATACTTACCCGGTATTTACGGCGTAATCCGACGGGAGCTCGCTGCTGGAAGCAGACGAAGTCGTCAAAGGGACCGATAGCGGAACCCGGAATTGCCCGGCACGTGGATGGTTAGGAGAAGGGTGGCGCCGAGGAGAATTGGAAGGACGAGGCGGAGGAGCACTGGCATGATGGACGGGGGAGGTGGAGATGCCCGGGTTAAGGGGATCCTCACCCGGGGAACTCCGAGTTACTCTGCGCTTGGCTGGAAGAGAATCCTTCAAGTATGACGAGTTCGATAATTGATGGTTAAGTTGGCGCATGGTATCGAAGGAGTAAGGTTCAGAGGATATAGAAGAGAAAGGAACCTTGGACACTACCCCTCTGGCCTTCCTCTTGGCCCCAACTGTTGCTTCTTGATCAGATTCGGTAGCCTCCGGGTCATCCTCGTCCTTTTCATCTTCGTCCTCCAGCCCTGCGAACCGAGTATGTATCAGTGGGAAAAAGTTAAATGGGAGGAAAATGATGCAAGTAAAGATAATACAAGATCCGGGAAAATACCTTCATCACCGTCAGCCGGCTCATCTTCTTCTTCCGGGTCTCTGGAAGGGGGGGAGGTTTCAACTGTCCAGAAAGGATCATCGGCCTGAGACAGAAAGATGAAAATAAGAACTAGGAGCAGTATCGAGTCAAGATGAGGAAATAAACTTATGAGTATCGGGTCTTACCGCTGGGGCCGGGTTTTCCCGAGTAAACGGAGGTAACCCGGCGATGTTCTTTATCACCTCCAGCTTCTCCGTCAAGAAACCCTTGATGGTTTTGTTGGTATCCCCGGCTGCAAAGCTCTTGGTGGAATATCGGAGTGCGTCTGTGGTGTGCCCCGAGTATTCGCACATCAATTTGGTGCGGATAGAATTGGGTTGGATCCGGAAGTCAACCCAAGTTTTCACTAAGTTGAGCCCAAGGAGGCCTTGGGCTGAGAGAACGGCTATCTTAGCTAGGAAAGGTATGATTGCCTCCCTGTCCGAGTCAGGGGCAAAAGCGTTGAAATTCTCGGAAGTATTGAGGAGGCCCTCCGAGTAACCCGGCAGTCTCTTCTCGCCGGGTGGGGAGGTGTCGTGGCAGTAGAAGAAGGATAATTGCCAGTGTTTAACATGGGAGTTCAGATTAAGGGTTGGCATTGGGGAGTTTTTGCGGCGTTGGATGGATACCCCGCCGCAAGTGAGAAGTGCTCCGTCACCGCTTTCGCGGCACGGCTTGCACTGGAAAAGTTCAATAAAAAGAGCCAAACTTGGCGGAGTGCACAAGTATGACTCGGATAGGACAATGAAGTGGGTAATATTCAACATAGAGTTAGGCCCTATGTCGAATACCCGGAGGCCGTAGTGGCTCAGGACCTCACGAAAGAAAGGGTGGCCCGGAGGGCGGAATCCCCGGGTCACGTGCTCTATGAAACAGATTACCTCGCCGTCGGCGGGTGTGGGCCGGGTCTCGTCACCCGGCGCCCTCCAGTGAATGTCCTTCTGAGGGGGGAGAACCCCCAACTCGGCCAGCTCTTCCAGCTTGGCCTTTGTGACTGTGGATCGCCCCCAATTGGCGGATATGGATTGGGTTGTCTTTGCCTGGGCCGGCTGTTTCCCTTGCCTTTTGGGAGCCATGGGATCAACCTTCAAAACACAAGGAAAAAAGGATACAGGAAATGAGACTCGGAAATCATGAATTACCCGAGTATATGCACGCAGTATCAAGAAGATAGGAATATTGAGCATTATCCGGGTATCATGCCGCGGAGCGAAGATTACAAAAATTATCCGGGTATCAAGTGTAATTATGGAAGCTATTGGTTACTTACGTATTGAAAGGTGTTTGAGGAGGACGGATGATTGCCCATGTATCTACTGCAAGCAAAAGAACCGGAAGAGAAGGATTTTCCGGGTATCAACGACATGCGCGGAAAATTGAGGTGAAATGGATCTAGATTGGAAAACTTGTGGACGATTCTACGAAGAAATTGATGGCTGATAATGATAGGGGAATGGTGCGTGATCATTAATCAGGCTACTGGAGGAGTTAGCAAGCATCTGAGCGATTCTAACCGGCGCGACGAGAAAAATTTCTCGTAGGTTGACCTAGATTCGATCTAGAGTGAATCAAAAAGTTGCGGGGTTGAACTAATGGATACAAGGAACTTACTGGGGTGAATTGCAGTAACACGCGGCGGCGATGAACGGCGTGGTCTGAATATCCTTTCGCGACTCCCGGCGGGCAAGATGAGGGCGCGGCGGCGGAGTTCGGCGGCGGTGCGGAGCGGTTCGGGAGCAAACGTGACCGGCGGCGGTTTGGCTCCGACGGCGAGCTTGAGATTCTTGTGGTAGTGTTGCGCGAGCGCGAGAGGTGGGGAAGGAGAAGGAGCTGGAATGAAACGTTGGGATTTAGGTTATCTGTTGGGCACCTATTTATAAGGTGCGGACGGATAAACCTATTTCAACAGGCGGAAGCCGGCAGTTTCGGGATAATGGTTACCTGCACGGATTTTGTGAGATGTGCTTTAAGTGCTGGCCGAGATGTCCGGACAGAAATAAGAAGGAGATCTTCTCCACAACATCAGGGTCAATTATCGAGTAAAGTTAGCCGGATCCTTAACATTCTTATCAGGGTGTTAACCCGGGAAGATAAGTAAAGACTTGGAGAAAGCCGGGTTATTATATGGCCACCGTGGAGTTAGGCCTAGCTGTTTATTAAAGCAATTTAACCCGGCCTCCATTGAATTTGTAAGTTTGATAATTTCGCAGGGAATAGCGTGCACTTCAAAGAGAATCTCGTGAAGCCCAAGCTATTCTGGGGACTACTGATGGAGAGATGGTAACCCGGTGGGCCAACGCCAAGGTGTAACCCGGCCCAAAGGACGCTGCGCAGGATCCGGCTAAGGATAAAGGAACTTCTAGAAGGCCCAAGTTCAGAGGCCTGGTAACCCGGATTGTGGGTTACGATAAGGAAAGCTAGGGTTTGTATGCAGTGTCCGGGTAGGATTCATGGTGCGCCTTGGAGGGCAAGCCAGGGGGTCCAGGTGCTTTATAAACCGGCCCCTAGGACTAGTTGAGAGAGATCCAAGAGTTCTAGCAATATCGCTTGATATCGAGCATCCAGTGTAACACGAGAGTTGAGTTAATATATCGAGATCGGAGACTCGGCGACTTGATTGCCGGCTACCAGATCGAATATCATAATGTTTTCCTCTGAGCTAAACCCTCTCCCAAACGCCTGTGTCATCTTGCCCCAAGAGAAGTTACCCCCGGTAACGTCTGCCGTGATTATCCCACAAATGCATCATTCCTCTTCGCGGGAGGAATAAAAGAGGCGAATCGGCCGGGGCTGATGAACTGAAGCCTGTCGTGAAAGAAACAACAGCATAAGGAAGAGCGAGAAGAAAACTTTCGACTAGAATGAAGAAGGAAAGAAAAACTTACTCGTCATCGTCGTCATCCAACATATCCGCATTCCAGGCAGTCTGGATCTTCGACTTGGGAGCGAGAGGAGCACACACACTCAGTGGGGTCACGATGAGGGGCTCTTTCTCAGATCCTCCACCCAAGAAATTATCCTTGGAAGTGGCTTCATCGTCTCCCGCCCTGCGGGGCTTGTGGTGGTGGAGATCTCTACTCTATTCTTCCACGTCATCTGAAGAGCCGTGCTCGGAACTCGAATCGGCGTCGGCAACGCTGGTGTCAACGGGAACCTCCAGGTTACTTG
The DNA here is from genome assembly GCA_028641055.1 of Alopecurus myosuroides. Lineage (NCBI taxonomy): Eukaryota > Viridiplantae > Streptophyta > Magnoliopsida > Poales > Poaceae > Alopecurus > Alopecurus myosuroides. The sequence continues at coordinate 52,360,959 of CM054058.1, forward strand.
CCAACAAGTCCGAGGCTTCTTCACCAGAAACTGGCGGGTAGCAGGCTGCTACCTTTAAACTTTACACTAGAGAAACAAGAAAACAAGAAGAAGAAACTCAGTCGACAAACTCTCGAACAAAGAGAAAAGGTTAAGACAGAAAAATAATTGAACTTACTTAGGATGGAGGAGGTCTCGAAGCTTCAAATTCTGCGATAGGGCAGTCAGGGAAGGTCTCGCCAACTTTCAGCCTAGTGATGGCCGCAATTTTCTTCTCGAATTCAACGTTCGAAAGTTCTTCTCGGCTCACACGGCTGGCGTCTTCGACGCTCTGGTACTCCCACATGGTGGAGGGCCTATCCTGTAGAGGTTGAATCCTGCGCTTGAGGAACACACTCGCCAGATGCAAGGCGTTCAGCGCAACTCTTGCGGTTTGGTCACGAAGGGCTGCCACCTTGGCGAGTAGCGGGGAGACGATTCGGCTCTCTTCGGCTGAGAGCCTGTGCGCCCAGGACTTCCGCCGCTTCAAGACAGCGAACGGGTGGAATTCATGAGCTCCACCCGTGCTGTTATTGACGACGTAGAACCACTTCTTCCTCCACCCTTGCACGGAGTCGATGAGGTGCATCTCAAAGTACGGGCTATCCGACTTCGCTTGGATTCAGAAGCCGCCAGTGCGCATCGTCTCTCCAAGTTCAGTCTCTACCCGTGATTTCTCGCGGAAAGCCCGCACTTTGAATAGGGCCTTCCAAAGGCCCCAGTGCGGGCGAATGCCCAGGAAGCACTCACAAAGTACGATGAAGCACGAGATGTGTTGCACCGCATTTGGAGGCAAATCGTGGAGCTGTATGCCGTAGACATACATCAAGCCAACGAGGAAAGGATGGAGGAGGAGCGAGAGCCCGCGCGATACGTGATCCGCAAAGATCACGCGCTCGTTTGCATGGGGGTTTGGTACCTCTTCTTTCTTGCCGAGACGAACTCGCTTCTCGGCCTCGGGAGGCAGCAGTCCCTCCCTCTGCATCTCCTTGATGCTCTTGTTCGTCGTGTTGGCTGAGCGCCAGTCGCCTGAGCGTGGAGCGGGTGGCGCAGGAACATCTTCAGGTGCCTTCGAGGATGAAGCAGCAGCGCTGCGTTTCCTCCCTCCCGCCATGGAAACTGGTGCGTGCTTGCAGAAGAGGAGATGAGCGCGAGGAGGAAGAAGGCAAAGAAGAAAATGACCGGAAGATTTTTACTTTCCACCTAAGGGCAGTATATATACACGGAGCCACTCGATCTTGGCCGTTCATCAAGCAACATGGCACTCGTCGCAGCTGCCACGCGTGAAGCGGAAACGAGGAGGCGGTGAAAGCTGTTTCATGCCACGATCTTAATAGTAGATCGTGCGCAATTACTGCGCGCGGCTCGCGGAGAAACCGGAAACGACGTCTCGTTTCCGGTCAAAAAGCTGACAAGGTGGGCCAGCACATCTGTTCTCATCCCGTCACGTCCCATCGGGAGGAGTCAGAGCAAAGTGCGCAATGACGTCATTGCGTGTGTTATCAAACCCTTGAAGTTTCTCGGGTAGAATCCTAAACACGAAATTTCTTTCGTATGGACACATCAAGACGCAAAAACTCTTTTGCATAAAACTCCATAACACGAAATTTGTTTCGTTTGAACATCTCAAGACGCGAAAATTCTTTCACATGAACTCCATAACACGAAATTTCTTTCGTTTAGACATCTCAAGGCGCGAAAACACATTCGCATGAACTCCTTAACACGAAATTTCTTTCGTTTGGATACCTCAAGACGCGAAAAAGCTCTTTCATATAAATTCCAAACAAGGAAGTATTATTCACTCGCAAATTCGCGAGGAAATGTCCACGGGTGAGCTGTCCCAGCCTCTCTAACATACGATGTATACGCATCTTTACCCTAGATCGTTTTGCCGACTAGGCATATCCGGATGCCGTATCCTCTCGATACGAAGGTAAGACCCAAAAGATCTTTCTTGAGGGCCTGGAATCGCACTCAAGCTGCGTCCTCCGGTAAATTTCCGTGTCAACAACACGAAAAAAATCCTAGCGGACGCGCCGGGTACCCTTTTAGGTTAAGTTGACTCGGTAAGACCTCCACGGCCCAGTCGCAATGATCACCTCACCAGATTCGAGTCGGAGGTATTGAATCTGCGTAGGCCAGAACTGTTTTTGCCCTAGATGCATTTAATTGGCCTTGAGCTTTCGGGAGAGCCAAGCAACTGAGCCACATCCTTCTGCGAAAACAGCCAAACACACAGGCACTTTTATTTTCTCGATACTCGAGTACAAGAAATGCATCGCATACAGGATATACGTCCTCTTCAAACGATTGAAGCCACCAGTCGAAGAGAAATCAAGATAAGTTTTGAGCGTCCACCCGACAGATTCTCAGTCGAGTAAACGCTCGGGGGCTACTGACGAAGGGATGGATCCTAGGCCTGTCAGGTGAGCCTACCCGGTCTCATGCCCACGGCCCAAGCTCCAAAGGAGTGTCGCACCCTGGTTTCTAGGGGATACTCATCGGGCCGAACTGGATAGCAGATGCTTGGATTATGGGGCATAACTGCTCCCACGTCCCAGCTTCCTGGTAGGCCTGCGCTTATGCGCGACAACACAAGCCCTGCTATTCCATCGTCGATGTAAACTATCCACTAGAGACCATAGGCACTACTGTCGACGTACTTCATACCAATCACACATGGTACGTCAACATCGTTAAACGGAATGATACCACAACATATCTCTAAGACACAAAAGATTGAAATAAGATTGCAAATGGCCTTCACTAAGGCAGAGAATAGCAAATACAATCATCCAGAGGACACATGTCCCAACATGACATTCATTACATAGCAGCGGAAGCATTCAACATGTCTGAGTACAGACAAATCCAAATAGGCCTAAGAGGCCGGCAATGAAAAGAAAACGGAGCCCATCCACGAAGTCTCGGATCCTGCCCGAGTCCGCTATCTACTCGTCAACAGCGTCGTCGTACTCCACGTAGTAGCCTCCATGGGGATCCTCGGAATCGTCGTCTGCGTAAACCACAGCCCCAACGGGGTCAGTACAACAACGTACTGGCAAGCAAGACGCACAGTTCACCAAAGTGTAACCCGTCAACACCAAGCACAGATGCCTTGGGTTCAACGGAAGAAAGGGGTTATAAAAGATGCTGCAACTGGCTGCGCTAACCAACTACAGAAACACTACCACTTCCAGCTAACAGAAAGGAGATAAGATAGCGTAACGTAACCAACTGTTGTTGACCATCAAACAAACCCATCCTGGATCTCGCCCCTTATCCAAAGAAGCAATCCTAGGATACTCACACAGTTGGATTAATGAATAATGGATCAAGTTGTTGTGTCAATAAGTCTATTACTAGTCAAGTTAACATTAGTTAGGTGGAAGTTGTTCTGAGTACTTGTTAGCCAGTACTTTCACCAAGTCGTCACATAACCGCGGACAACACGGCTTCTCGAGAAGATTTATCCCTGCAGGGTGTGCTCCAGTACCCGTACACACTCGAGCCACCAACTAAAACTCAGGTGGACTCGACACGACTCGAACCATCTCTACAACCTGTCCTAGGAGCCACGGAGCTATAAGGTCCCGGCCAGTCCGACCTAACCTAAGCGCAGGGGTGAAAACCACACCCCCCGGCACCACAGGCCTCGCCCTATATGCATCATCATCATCAACAGTAACCATGGGAGCGACCCATTCATGCTTATGCGCAAATGGAACTCCCAAACTAAGTGTGGCTCTTCGGACAAACTGCGGATTAGGTCAAAGTCGAGGGGGGTTCCATACCACCACCCGGATGCGGTGAGCACGCTCATCATGGATCAGTAGACAAGACCCTTTTCCTATTAGGGTCAACACTAGCAGGCCTCAAAACCACAAAGGGCCTCCTGCCGGTGCCTTATCAGCATATTAATAATAACAGGTTGATTGATTAACATCGAGCCCCCATAACACAATAGTAGTAACAACAGAAAGTAACGGGTAACAGACTCGAGCAAAGCAACCTAAGCATGCTAGTAAGACACGGGCTCAATCAAAGGGGTGATAGGAGTGGAGGTGAGGCAATATCAAGGTTAAGGGATTCATGTGATAGGTTCGTAACAGAAACAACTACTACTAAGGCTAGCAGAAAAGAACAACGGAAAGTATCGGTAACCAATGTTGAAAGGAACACAGTGGTTCATGTGAGTGATAACTTGCCTGCAAACCCAGTAGCCTGGTACTGAGCTAGAACCTCAGAAGGGGTGTCGTAAGGATCGTCGGTCTCAACGTCGTCGTCTATCCGAGAAGAAGCAAACAAACAAAGCAGAAAGGGTAGACAATCAATATCATGGCATAGTGCACAATCATGGGGATGATGCATGTCATGTTAATAGTTGCATCAAAATAAACTAGTTGACATGGTAACACAAATTAAATGGACACATATGCAATTTTGAGTTGCATATGAAAAGCCCATGAATTTTGGGTTAGATTATTTGTTTTCCAACTAATCAATAGATGAAGGTGAATTAGTATGATGCATGGATGAGGAAAACAACAAAATAACAACATTAGAACCAATTTGGAATAAGGTTTAACAATTTTGGAAATTTATTTAGCAAGTTATGGAATTTTGGTTCCTTAAGGTTGTCACACAAGTATTTGTTGTTTTCACCAAGTTAAATTGTTCAAAACAGATAACAAAGTTTATATTTGAAAAGAACACCAAATTTTAGTTGGATTACATGTTTCAAATATTGAAAAAGGAGTTAGGATGAATTTATTATGATTGAAACAATATTAAACAAGTTTTAAATGAATTTAAAACAAGCATGAATTTGATTTGAATTTTATTTGTTCAAAACATAAATTCAAATTCATATTTGAAAAGTTTATACTTTTCTAGGTTGAAAACATATTTTGCATGTTCAAAAATAATTTTATTTGAGCAAGTTATGATTTTATCAAATTTAAGTGAATTAAACAAGGACTAAATTAGTTAAGCACTTTTAATTATTCAAATCATGAAACAAAAGTTATATTTGAATTGGTGGTTCAAAATGGTTTGGAAAACATATTTTGTTTGCATGATTTGGATTAATAATGAATTAGTTATGGATTTAAGCAATTTGCAATAGAATTATTTGAATTCAAATTTGAATTGCATTTTGAAAATTCAAAACAGAAAACAAATGCTATAGATAGATAGAGAATTTAATTTGGTGCGGTGTACATATTTTATTTATTTTTGTTGGAGTTGGGATTTAAAAGTTATTTGGGTTTGAAGTTTAGGGACTAAACTGTAATAAAAACTGGACTTAAAATAAAGGAAAACGTGCAGAAAAGCAATTTGCACCACGCAGTGAGCAGACCCAGCCACTGACAGTGGGGCCAGGGCCTGCGTGGCGCCTAGGTGGCCTGCAGGGCCACTGACAGTGGGCCCCGCGCGGGTGCGGGCAAGGAAAAAATTGGGGAGGCAAATGCCTCCCCTGGGATTTGATCCCGGGACCTCTCCCTTGGTCGCACGGTTCGGTACCAGTTGGGCTATGAGCGCTGTCTTGACAGGTAGGCATAACGATTGAGCTTAAGGTCTGTTCCCGTCAGATATTAGACTGACGAAACTGAACTTGTGCGTGCGTGCGTGCAGGCACAGATCGAAGCAGGTGCGAGCGGTCAGGGGGCGTCCAGCGGACGGCGGCCTGCCGCGGTGGCTCGCCGCCGCGTGCGGTGCTCGTGCGGCCGGGGGCGGACGCGGGCGGCCGGGTGGCCGTGGGCCCGTGCGAGACGGAGAGGGAGCGGGGAAGGGGTGCGGAGGCGGTGGTTACCTCGCTGCAGAGAGGTGGACGAGGCACGGTCGATGGCGACGGTGGCGGCAAACAGAGGATGGCGGCGGCGCTCCGATGAGCTTCGGGGGAGACGGAGTGGACGGCGCGGAAGAGGGAGCCCGTGCGGTTCCGTTCCCGGCCCTAGCGCGGCCGGGCGGGCACCGTGGCGGCGGCGCCTCGCCGGAGAGGGAGGCGGTGAAGGAGCTTCGGTGAGGGGTACTGAGAAACGAGAGAGAAAAGAGGGAGGAGATGGAGGCGCTCGAGGGGAAGAGAGGGGGAAGAAAGAATTAGGGCAAGAGGAGGGGGGTGAGCTCAGGTTATAGGAGGAGGTGGGCGTGCGGATCACCGTTGCCCCTCTCTGAACCTGTACGTGGACACCATGGATGGTGCTCCGTACAGGAGGTTAGGGAAAGGGGGGTACGGGCCTTTAGGGCAGGTTGGGCTGGACCCAAAGTGGGCTGGCTGCCCTCTAATCCCTCTCTCTCTCTCTTTTTTTTTGTTTAATATTTTTTTGCAGATTTGGGAAAGAGAGAAAAACAAGTGGTTCTAGAGTTAGCAAAATTTGGAATAAATTTGGTATTGCTTCGTTTTGCAACAGCACTTGAAAACAACTTTTGTTTTTCCAAATAAATTCAATTGATGTTATTGTTTGGTAATTAAATGATTTGAGCAAATTTTGGTATCAAAAGAAATAAATGAACCTAAGCCAAAATTAATGTTTTGATTCCAATTTTTAGTGGAACAATTTGTTTGTTTATTTTGTAGTTTTTAGTTGACACATTGTAACATAACAAGTATGACAATTACTTTTAATGTTTTGTTTGGAATTCAAAATAGAAAACAGATGGAAACAAAATCAATTCAAATGCAAAACAAATGCAACAAAAGGCAATGGTTATGATGACATGATGCAAACAAGAAATAAAACAAGAAACAAACATCTAGGGGGGAGATTTTCATACTTGGGATGTTACAAAACGCCCCCCCTTGAAGGAATCGCGCCCCGAGATTCCTACTGAGAAGTGAAAAGGTCCGGATACTTCTTGCGAAGATCCTCTTCGGTCTCCCATGTTGCCTCTTTATCGGAATGATGCGACCATTGCACTTTCAAGAACTTGGTGCTCTTGTTGCGAGTCTTACGCTCGGTCTCATCGAGAATACGAACAGGGTGCTCCTCATAAGATAGATCTTCTCGCAGTTCAATGGAATCATGATCAACTGCACGATCTGGATCTTTGAAGCACTTCTTGAGCTGTGACACGTGAAACACATCGTGCACCTTGGATAGTTTTTCTGGAAGTTCAAGACGATAGGCATTTTCCGCACGCCTTGAGAGAATGTTGAAAGGACCAATGTATCTCGGTGCTAGCTTTCCTTTCACACCAAAACGATGAGTGCCTCTGAGAGGAGTTACACGGAGATATGCCTTGTCACCAGGTGCATAGATCATATCCCTGTGCTTGCTGTCATAGTAGTTTTTCTGACGAGACTGAGCAATCTTGAGATTGTCACGAATGATGCGAACTTTCTCTTCGGCTTCCTTAACAATGTCAGGGCCTAAGAGTGAACGTTCACCAGCTCCAGACCAATTGATTGGACTCCTGCATCTGCGGCCATAGAGTGCTTCAAACGGTGCCATGCCTAGGCTTGCCTGGAAGCTGTTGTTGTAGGAGAATTCAGCATATGGAAGGCATTCCTCCCATTTCATGACAAAGGAGAGACCACATGCTCTGAGCATATCCTCGAGAATCTGATTGACTCTTTCGACTTGCCCTTGAGACTGAGGATGATAAGCCGTGCTGAACAGAAGTTTGGTGCCCAATGCTTCTTGAAAGCTTTTCCAGAAATGAGAAGTGAATATGCTTCCACGGTCTGAGCTTATTTCCAATGGAACACCATGAAGAGGAACAATCTTTGTTGTGTAGAGTTCTGCTAACTGGCTAGCTGATATTGTTTCTTTGACAGCAAAGAAGTGAGCTACCTTAGTGAGACGATCAATAACAACGAAGATTGCATCGTTGCCCTTCTTGGACTTTGGAAAACCAGTGACGAAGTCCATTTCAATCATGTCCCACTTCCACTCAGGAATTTTCAGAGGTTGGAGGAGACCGGCTGTTTTCTGATGAACTGCCTTAACACGTTGACAAACGTCGCATTCAGAAACGTATTTTGCAATTTCACGTTTCATGCCAGACCACCAATACAGTGTCTTAAGATCCTTGTACATCTTTGTACTTCCAGGGTGGATGGAAAGAGGAGTTTCATGAGCCTCCTTGAGAATAACATCTTTGAGACTCTGAATTTGAGGAACTGCAATGCGTCCTTCGAAGAACACAGTTCCCTTGTCATCAATTGAGAAGCACTGATACTTCACATTGCCTGCTTTGATGTTATTTGCGATCTTCTTGATCTCAACATCACGAAGTTGTTCAGAACGAATCTTATCCTCGAGAGTTGGACTAGCTGTCAAGTTCGCAAGATAACCTTCAGGAACAAGACCAAGGTTCAGCTTCTGGAATTCTTCATGGAGTGGAGGTTGGCTTTCCATGATCATTAGATTATTGCAATACGACTTGCGACTGAGAGCATCGGCCATAACATTAGCCTTGCCTGGAGTGTAAGAAATGGTAAGATCGAAGTCTTTGATCTTTTCAATCCATCTCCTTTGCCTGAGGTTTAGATCTGGTTGAGTGAAGATGTATTTCAGACTCTTATGATCGGAAAAGATTTCAGTGCGATTACCCAACAAATATTGCCTCCATTTCTTGAGGGCAAACACAACTGCTGCAAGTTCAAGATCATGAGTGGGATAGTTTTGCTCATGTGGGTTCAACTGACGTCAAGCATAAGCCACCACTTGACGTTCTTGCATAAGAACTGCTCCTAGACCTTGTTGAGAAGCATCACAGAATATCTGGAAAGGTTTGGTAGTATCTGGGCCAACCAGAACTGGTGTAGAAGTGAGTTTAGTCTTGAGGAGATTGAAACTTTCATCACACTGTGGAGACCAAACGAACTTCTTGTCCTTCTTTGTGAGATCAGTGAGAGGTTTGGCAATCTTGGAGAAGTTTTGGACGAAACGACGGCAATAGCTAGCCAAGCCGAGAAAACTTCTGACTTGCTTCACCGTCTTAGGGGGTTTCCAATCAACAATTGCCTTAACCTTTTCTGGATCAATGGCTATGCCCTTGGCAGAGATGACATGACCAAGGTAAGCAACTTCTGGAATCCAGAACTCACATTTGGAGAACTTGGCATATAGACGATGCTCGCGAAGTTTCATGAGAGTGAAACGAAGGTGTTCTCCATGCTCTTCCTCGGATTTTGAGTAGACAAGAATATCATCAAGATATACCACAACGAACTTGTCGAGGTATTCATGGAAGACAGAATTCATGAGTCTAGAGAATGTCGCCGGTGCATTGGTGAGACCAAAGGACATGACGGTGTATTCATATAGACCGTAGCGAGTGGTGAAAGCTGTTTTAGGAATATCTTCCTTTCTGATCTTTATTTGATGGTAACCCATTCTCAAATCCAGCTTGGAGAATATTGAGGCTCCAGCAAGTTGATCAAAAAGATCATCGATACGTGGAATTGGATACTTGTTTTTTATGGTTTTCTCGTTGAGAGGACGATAGTCAACCACGAGTCTCTTTGTTTGATCCTTCTTCGCAACGAACAGAGTTGGGCATCCCCAAGCCGAGGAGCTAGGTTGAATGTAACCTTTCTCCATGTACATATCGATTTGCTCCTTCAACAACTTCAGTTCAGGAGGAGCTATCTTGTATGGATGCTTAGAGATTGGAGCAGTGCCTGGTTCAAGTTTGATCACGAACTCAACTGCTCTGTCAGGAGGCATTCCTGGCAATTCTTCTGGAAAGACATCGGGGAAATCACAAACCACCGGAATAGTTTCAATAGATGGTAGAGGATTTGCATTGAGGGTGTAGAGTTGAGCAACTGGATTTTCAGCATGGAAGTAGACTATCTGGCCAGAAGGGTGTGTGATTTTGACAGACTTAGCAGGACAATCAATGACTGCTTTGTTGGCTACCAACCAATCCATCCCCAGAATGACATCAATATCTGAAGAGTGGAGAGCTATCAAGGATGCCTGGAATGGAAGGTTTCCAATTGTGATCTCGATGTTCTGGCTAACTTTATTGCTTTGCCAGCTAGATCCCGGTGATTTCACTAGGAGAGGGATAGACAACTGTTCGAAGTTGACTCCACTGTTGTTTGCAAAGCATTGAGAGATGAAAGAGTGTGAAGCACCAGAATCGAACAAGACTTTAGCACGAAACGAGTTCACAAGAAGTGTGCCCATTACAACCTCTGGAGATTCTTCTGCTCCCTGGGCCTTGACATGGTTCACCTTAACGGTTCTCACGCCAAGGTCGTTGCTGTTGTAACAACCCAACGGAGGACCACGTTTTCTTGTCGGGGTCGACCTGTGGCGAGGTGGAGGTGGAAAGAGGTGCCTTTGCGGACACTTATCGGAATAGTGGCCCGACTGTCCACACTTGTAGCATGTAACAACAGAACGAGGAGTTGTTGGACCTGGCTGAGATGGAGCACCTCCTGAAGATACCACTGGGGTGGGAGGGCGGTGAAGAATTCCTGCCGGGCTTGGCAAGCAGATGGGCGGTGTTGGAGTGGTATATGGAACCCAAACTCTTCGTTTTTGTGGAGGCATGATAGCTTTTGAAAGATTAGCCTGTTCACGAGAGTGCTTACGAGATTCCTCAACCAACTTGCGCCCATGCTCTTCATTTAGAGCGATGTTGACGAGGTCCTCAAAATTCTTGGCCTTGACGTTGGTGAGAGCATACTTGAGTTCCGGGTTGAGACCCCTGCGGAACTTTGCCATCTTTCTCGCTTCCGTGGAGATTTCATCTCCGGCGTAGCGAGCCAGACGATTGAACTCTCTTTGGTATTCGAGAACGTCCAGACTGCCTTGTGTGAAAGAATAGAATTCCTCACGCATTTTCTCCATGAGCCCATCGGGAATGTGATGGCGCACGAAGGCTTGCTTGAAATCCTCCCATGTGATTTCCACACTAGAACCTCTCATTTCTTGGAAATTCTCCCACCAAGACATGGATTGTCCACGGAGAAGGTAGGTCACGTAAGGAACACGGTCCTCGTCAGCCACATGAGCTACCATAAGAGTACGGTCCATTTCACGGAGCCAGTCATCAGCATCCAATGGCTCGGAGGAGGTATCAAACATGCGCGGATTGAGCTCAAGGAACTCCTGAATAGACACCCGGGTGTTGCCATTACTCCCAAGGTCTTGGTTCTGCTGCATCTGCTTTATAACTTGTGTCATCTGAGACAGCACTTTCCCCATCTTAGGTGGCAGTGTGTGTTCTTCATCACCACTTCCCATCCTGAAGAGGATACCAAGATTAACACAGTAACCGGATAACAAAATCCAATGTAAGTGCTTAAAAGGATTACTTCAGACGGTAAGAAGGTAGCATGGATCAAGGATGGAGGTTAACCACGAAAGAGAAGATTTGTGAAGGTCGATGTTGAAGCAACAACTGGGAAACAGGAGACCACAAACACCTGAGGTACTACGGAAGAACCCAGAACACGTGAAATCCTAACTTGAAAGTTTAGATGAGAAGAGAAAAACAACGTTGCACTTCCTTACCAGAAAAGGGAGGGTGGGTGGGGAAAGAAATAAAATGGCAGAATTCCTACTCTCACGTTTCATTTTTCCTATATAGCTACAAAATAGTTTCTAGACTCAACTGCGACCAGTAAAAGGGATCCTACAGGCAGACAGGCTCTGATACCATTTGTCGCACCCTGGTTTCTAGGGGATACTCATCGGGCCGAACTGGATAGCAGATGCTTGGATTATGGGGCATAACTGCTCCCACGTCCCAGCTTCCTGGTAGGCCTGCGCTTATGCGCGACAACACAAGCCCTGCTATTCCATCGTCGATGTAAACTATCCACTAGAGACCATAGGCACTACTGTCGACGTACTTCATACCAATCACACATGGTACGTCAACAGCGTTAAACGGAATGATACCACAACATATCTCTAAGACACAAAAGATTGAAATAAGATTGCAAATGGCCTTCACTAAGGCAGAGAATAGCAAATACAATCATCCAGAGGACACATGTCCCAACATGACATTCATTACATAGCAGCGGAAGCATTCAACATGTCTGAGTACAGACAAATCCAAATAGGCCTAAGAGGCCGGCAATGAAAAGAAAACGGAGCCCATCCACGAAGTCTCGGATCCTGCCCGGGTCCGCTATCTACTCGTCAACAGCGTCGTCGTACTCCACGTAGTAGCCTCCATGGGGATCCTCGGAATCGTCGTCTGCGTAAACCACAGCCCCAACGGGGTCAGTACAACAACGTACTGGCAAGCAAGACTCACAGTTCACCAAAGTGTAACCCGTCAACACCAAGCACAGATGCCTTGGGTTCAACGGAAGAAAGGGGTTATAAAAGATGCTGCAACTGGCTGCGCTAACCAACTACAGAAACACTACCACTTCCAGCTAACAGAAAGGAGATAAGATAGCATAATGTAACCAACTGTTGTTGACCATCAAACAAACCCATCCTGGATCTCGCCCCTTATCCAAAGAAGCAATCCGAGGATACTCACACAGTTGGATTAATGAATAATGGATCAAGTTGTTGTGTCAATAAGTCTATTACTAGTCAAGTTAACATTAGTTAGGTGGAAGTTGTTCTGAGTACTTGTTAGCCAGTACTTTCACCAAGTCGTCACATAACCGCGGACAACACGGCTTCTCGAGAAGATTTATCCCTGCAGGGTGTGCTCCAGTACCCGTGCACACTCGAGCCACCAACTAAAACTCAGGTGGACTCGACACGACTCGAACCATCTCTACAACCTGTCCTAGGAGCCACGGAGCTATAAGGTCCCGGCCAGTCCGACCTAACCTAAGAGCAGGGGTGAAAACCACACCCCCCCGGCACCACAGGCCTCGCCCTATATGCATCATCATCATCAACAGTAACCATGGGAGCGACCCATTCATGCTTATGCGCAAATGGAACTCCCGAACTAAGTGTGGCTCTTCGGACAAACTGCGGATTAGGTCAAAGTCGAGGGGGGTTCCATACCACCACCCGGATGCGGTGAGCACGCTCATCATGGATCAGTAGACAAGACCCTTTTCCTATTAGGGTCGACACTAGCAGGCCTCAAAACCACAAAGGGCCTCCTGCCGGTGCCTTATCAGCATATTATTAATAACAGGTTGATTGATTAACATCGAGCCCCCAGAACACAATAGTAGTAACAACAGAAAGTAACGGGTAACAGACTCGAGCAAAGCAACCTAAGCATGCTGGTAAGACATAGGCTCAATCAAAGGGGTGATAGGAGTGGAGGTGAGGCAATATCAAGGTTAAGGGATTCATGTGATAGGTTCGTAACAGAAACAACTACTACTAAGGCTAGCAGAAAAGAACAACGGAAAGTATCGGTAACCAATGTTGAAAGGAACACAGTGGTTCATGTGAGTGATAACTTGCCTGCAAACCCAGTAGCCTGGTACTGAGCTAGAACCTCAGAAGGGGTGTCGTAAGGATCGTCGGTCTCAACGTCGTCGTCTATCCGAGAAGAAGCAAACAAACAAAGCAGAAAGGGTAGACAATCAATATCATGGCATAGTGCACAATCATGGGGATGATGCATGTCATGTTAATAGTTGCATCAAAATAAACTAGTTGACATGGTAACACAAATTAAATGGACACATATGCAATTTTGAGTTGCATATGAAAAGCCCATGAATTTTGGGTTAGATTATTTGTTTTCCAACTAATCAATAGATGAAGGTGAATTAGTATGATGCATGGATGAGGAAAACAACAAAATAACAACATTAGAACCAATTTGGAATAAGGTTTAACAATTTTGGAAATTTATTTAGCAAGTTATGGAATTTTGGTTCCTTAAGGTTGTCACACAAGTATTTGTTGTTTTCACCAAGTTAAATTGTTCAAAACAGATAACAAAGTTTATATTTGAAAAGAACACCAAATTTTAGTTGGATTACATGTTTCAAATATTGAAAAAGGAGTTAGGATGAATTTATTATGATTGAAACAATATTAAACAAGTTTTAAATGAATTTAAAACAAGCATGAATTTGATTTGAATTTTATTTGTTCAAAACATAAATTCAAATTCATATTTGAAAAGTTTATACTTTTCTAGGTTGAAAACATATTTTGCATGTTCAAAAATAATTTTATTTGAGCAAGTTATGATTTTATCAAATTTAAGTGAATTAAACAAGGACTAAATTAGTTAAGCAATTTTAATTATTCAAATCATGAAACAAAAGTTATATTTGAATTGGTGGTTCAAAATGGTTTGGAAAACATATTTTGTTTGCATGATTTGGATTAATAATGAATTAGTTATGGATTTTAGCAATTTGCAATAGAATTATTTGAATTCAAATTTGAATTGCATTTTGAAAATTAAAAACAGAAAACAAATGCTATAGATAGATAGAGAATTTAATTTGGTGCGGTGTACATATTTTATTTATTTTTGTTGGAGTTGGGATTTAAAAGTTATTTGGGTTTGAAGTTTAGGGACTAAACTGTAATAAAAACTGGACTTAAAATAAAGGAAAACGTGCAGAAAAGCAATTTGCACCACGCAGTGAGCAGACCCAGCCACTGACAGTGGGGCCAGGGCCTGCGTGGCGCCTAGGTGGCCTGCAGGGCCACTGACAGTGGGCCCCGCGCGGGTGCGGGCAAGGAAAAAATTGGGGAGGCAAATGCCTCCCCTGGGATTTGATCCCGGGACCTCTCCCTTGGTCGCACGGTTCGGTACCAGTTGGGCTATGAGCGCTGTCTTGACAGGTAGGCATAACGATTGAGCTTAAGGTCTGTTCCCGTCAGATATTAGACTGACGAAACTGAACTTGTGCGTGCGTGCGTGCAGGCACAGATCGAAGCAGGTGCGAGCGGACAGGGGGCGGCCAGCGGACGGCGGCCTGCCGCGGTGGCTCGCCGCCGCGTGCGGTGCTCGTGCGGCCGGGGGCGGACGCGGGCGGCCGGGTGGCCGTGGGCCCGTGCGAGACGGAGAGGGAGCGGGGAAGGGGTGCGGAGGCGGTGGTTACCTCGCTGCAGAGAGGTGGACGAGGCACGGTCGATGGCGACGGTGGCGGCAAACAGAGGATGGCGGCGGCGCTCCGATGAGCTTCGGGGGAGACGGAGTGGACGGCGCGGAAGAGGGAGCCCGTGCGCTTCCGTTCCCGGCCCTAGCGCGGCCGGGCGGGCACCGTGGCGGCGGCGCCTCGCCGGAGAGGGAGGCGGTGAAGGAGCTTCGGTGAGGGGTACTGAGAAACGAGAGAGAAAAGAGGGAGGAGATGGAGGCGCTCGAGGGGAAGAGAGGGGGAAGAAAGAATTAGGGCAAGAGGAGGGGGGTGAGCTCAGGTTATAGGAGGAGGTGGGCGTGCGGATCACCGTTGCCCCTCTCTGAACCTGTACGTGGACACCATGGATGGTGCTCCGTACAGGAGGTTAGGGAAAGGGGGGTACGGGCCTTTAGGGCAGGTTGGGCTGGACCCAAAGTGGGCTGGCTGCCCTCTAATCCCTCTCTCTCTCTCTTTTTTTTTGTTTAATATTTTTTTGCAGATTTGGGAAAGAGAGAAAAACAAGTGGTTCTAGAGTTAGCAAAATTTGGAATAAATTTGGTATTGCTTCGTTTTGCAACAGCACTTGAAAACAACTTTTGTTTTTCCAAATAAATTCAATTGATGTTATTGTTTGGTAATTAAATGATTTGAGCAAATTTTGGTATCAAAAGAAATAAATGAACCTAAGCCAAAATTAAAGTTTTGATTCCAATTTTTAGTGGAACAATTTGTTTGTTTATTTTGTAGTTTTTAGTTGACACATTGTAACATAACAAGTATGACAATTACTTTTAATGTTTTGTTTGGAATTCAAAATAGAAAACAGATGGAAACAAAATCAATTCAAATGCAAAACAAATGCAACAAAAGGCAATGGTTATGATGACATGATGCAAACAAGAAATAAAACAAGAAACAAACATCTAGGGGGGAGATTTTCATACTTGGGATGTTACAAGGAGGCGCCATGGACTTTTCTAGAAGGCCCAAACAGAGCCCACCCGCAAAGCCTTGCGGGTTAAGAAAGGAAACCTGTAACCGACTTAGGGTTAGGGTTTGTATCCCCCCTGGACGCGGTTTGAGACCTGGCTATCTATATAAAGCCAGGAGAACCACCAGGGGGGAGGACCAACCAATACCGTACCACCAAGACTTGAGATCGAGATCATACTCTCGACTTGAGCAACCCCCCATTGTAACCGATCTACTCGTTAATACAGATCGACAGACGCAGGAGTAAGGGTTTTACCTCTACGATGGCCCCGGACCTGGGTAAATCGTGCCCCCTGTCTAGCCGACGATTGTGACCAGCGCCTACAGGTTCTCCTAATCGAAACCCTATGGGTTCACCCGAGGGATTTGTTGAGATGCAGATTCGACATGTGGCAAGAACACATTCTTGTCATTTCGATATTGACTTACTTCAATATTTCATCTCTGTAATTTGGCTCAACCATATCAGGCGCTTCAATCAATCTCTTATAGATATCGATGCCCAATATCTCCTAGGCCTTTCATAAATATGAAAATCTTAACCGTGTTAATTTAAAATACATATTTTCCAATCAACCATATGTCATCTAAATAAAACATTAGAAATATGTCTTAGCGCTCCCACTTAATTTCTTGTAACTCTACAAGCATCTTTATCGTTCATGATGGAATCAAACTCTTTTGATAACTTCATTAAGGTAAAGATTCCAACTTCGTTATGCTCACTTCAATCATTTAAGTGTGCATACCTTTCCAACAACCTTTTGAATTTTACAAAACTCTCAAAGTAGTCAACAAATTCTTAAAGTAGTCAACTCTTTGAAATTCGTCGAAAACATCTTTTCGACAAGTACAACTTTCAAAGGATGTAAAATCCATGTTTTTGTTGCTATATAGACCCATTTGCTATCGTTAGGCATCATGTCTATAGAAAGGACTACCAAGTCACATACTTGATATTCATACATGGATACTATCGCGGATATAATGACTCATAGCCAATTTTATGAAGTCAGGGCCTATCATTTGCTTCCTTTATAAGTTCCAGGTCCGTCGTTGTCAAAACAACACTTTACTCTTAAACCACAAGTTGGTCTAAGTACAAAGTTTTAGTACTTTTGTGGTTCAGTTCGCAAACTCATTCGAAGTATCTACAACACATGTAGTGTCTTCTACTTAGTCGAAATAGGAAACCCTAGAACAACTTACAGTGTTGCGCTACTCTTGACATGATAACGAAGATTCTCTAATCTCGTCGAGTTCGTATTGTCCTCCCACTCACTTATTTCGCAAGAACTACTTTCTCGAGAAATCAACCCTTTCTGACAAACAACATTTGTCGTTGGTTTGGTGATAGGAGAAATACCCAATGGATTCGTTGGGATAACCTTATAAACATATATCTATCCTATTTTGGTTGTAAACATTTTACACATGCTATGAATACCAAAATTTAAGAAAAAGACAATTCGGGTGACTACCCAAGCCATAACTTATATGGTGTCAATTTCAACGGATCATGATGGCGCTCTTTTCAGTGTAAAAGCAGTTGTCTCTAATGTATAAACTAGAAAATTATAATGACATTTATATTTATCTTCCCATGTCCAACAAGGTTTGATTTTGTCTCTCGAGCACTCCATACTTATGTGGGGTATTCGATAAGGATAAATTGTAGAATGATTCGTCAACTCCTGAGATGTTTTTCTAAACATCTAACTCAAACTTTATCCTTTATGATCCAATCATAAATACTTGATTATCTTGTTACGATGATTTTTTACTTCATACTAAAAATAGTTTGAACCAATTCAAAAGTATCAAACTACGTTCTCTTTAAATAGATATTCTCATATATCTACTCAAATCATCGATGAAATTTTATAAAGGAAAAATTAATCCACCACACACGACTACACATAATGGACTATATACATCAATATGCATAATCTCCACTAAATTCTACTTTAGCCTATGAACGGAATTTTAGTCATCTTTTGGAAGAGGTCTCACAAGCGTCAGTTTATTCAAAACAAAATGACTCTGAAAGTCCATCAACATGGAGTTCCTTCATGTTTTCCTTCCCGATATGAAATAAAATAGTGGTGTCACAATTTAAGTGAAATTCTTTTATGTCTTCCAACATTCAGCATTTAATATTATAGATATTTACTTAACCAACACGATTTATATTAACTCGTCCATCAATTATGGAATATGGTCATAGTTTTGAACAATATTATTTGTTCTCACAAAAGTCCGGAACAAAATAACAACTTATTAAGTTCTTAACATAAATCTTGAATGTGTGGTTCGATACGACGATGAACACAATAATACTTTATTTTTGTTCTTGTCATGATCGATACCACATCTACTACTAGTTCCTTTTAGGCCCTTGTATTTCTTGCATTGTGTTGCTTTGTATGAAAACTCATACCAACCAATCTGGTATCCAAATACCCAAAAATACTTTGTTAACTAGTAATACATCTATAACTTGTATATCAAGCATATACACCTGAGCTGGATTTTTCCAGTTATCTTCTTTTCTGTCATATATCTTTTTGTAATTGTATTTTCAATATTCCCTTTTCTTTATAGAAGAATCTTTCAACGTCAAACAATGCTAGTCGTACTAGCACATTTTCCTTGGCGTGTTAGTCATATACTACCACCAATTGAGTCATACTTTGAGTTTGATTGTTCTACTAATATCATCCTATTAATAGCATTCTTCTGGATTCCACTCTTAGCAATCCTCAAGTAAGATAAACGATTTTATCCATACTTTTAATCCATACCATCGTAACAATTTTGTGATGAAGCTACTATGGTCCGAAGGAAGGAATTTAGAGCATAATATTAGCGCCCAACCTTTTGGAAGATTCAAATGCCTAGCGTCTTCAATCATTGCATAAATTCAAATAATATAAGCACACATTGTCACGCTAAATTATACTCAGTCATGTTGCCACAAATAAGTTTCTAGATATCAATATATCTTTCACTTGATTGTTTCTGAAAACTATTCTTTTCAGTTCCTAAATCACCTTGATCAACAAAATATTCTTTTGAAGATAAAGTATTATGGAAGCAAGCATGACACTGGATTCTTAGTAGGAATATTTTCTCTCTAGATCAATCAAGCATTTACCATATGGAGCTAGGTAGGAAATACAAAAAATCTACAATAGGACTCGATTTTAAATTTCGCTAATACGGTACCAATCTTAAATGGTTTTACCAGATCATAACAGTTATATCTCAATTAACAATCTAAGTGTAAGGTAGTTTGTGGATGCCAATGAATACTACAGTTTGTGCAAATTCACTTTGATTGGTTGTTCATGATAAAATAAGTTCAAGTTAATTTAAAATTACTACATGAACTCCCACTCAAAACAACATCCATCTAGTCGTTTTTAGTGATTACACAAACCAAATTCACTACACCAAAACCTATTATCACGTGAGATGATGTAGCTGCAAAGGCGAACATCGACATGTTCATCATATCATCCATATGACTCATGCTTTACCTTTCGGTTACGTGTTCCGAGGCCATGTCTGTACATGCCAGCCTCGCCAAGTAGAACCGTAGTATTGCGTGTGTTCCGAGGCCATGTCTATACATACTAAGCTCGTCAGCACCCGTTGTATGCGAACGTTGAGTCTGTCACACCCGATCATCACGTGGTGTCTCGTAATGACGAACTTTCTTAACGGTGCATACTAAGGAAGAACACATTATTATCTTGATATTAAGTGAGAGGGATCATCTTATAATGCTACCGTCACGATCTAAGCAAAATAAGATGCATAAAAGGATTAACATCATATGCATGGATAATGTGATATGATATGGTCCTTCTTGCACTTGGTCTCCATCTTGTGCATCATGGTATGATCTCTATCATTCCACCGATGTGGCACCAAGGTCCAAGGCACCTCCATCTTGATTGTCTATTACAACATATCACATGGATATGATAAATAGCACGATGGCCATAAATAATAAGACAACCATATGGCTCCTGTCGGTATATCAATAATTTACAAAAGAGATTATCTCATAATCAAATTTGTAACATTGACCATATCACATCACATGCCCTGCAAAAACTAGTTAGACGTCTCTAATTTATTTTTGCATATTTTACGTGGCTTAGGGCTTTCGATGATAGAACCGTTCATATCTACGAACATCAACCACAACGTTGATAAACATATTTTTAACAACCCTTCGTAGATTAGATCTTAACTATAGTAGGAGAATCGGACACCCCCTCAGCCACAAGTGAGGCAGGTCTCGCGTACGAAGGACACGTAAAGTTTTTCTAGGCAGCTTCATCCTACTATGCCACTAAGATCATAAAATACTCAAGGAGGCAATAACATGATCATCAACGCCCACATACACCTATGTGTTCTACCCGTATAAAACATCTACGCATTGATCCGGCTCTGATACCACTGAAGGGTTCTTTGCATAGAAAACAAAAAATTTCCTACGCGAGAGATACCCGAAAGGCCAAGATCTAATCGAGGATATGAAATCAACGGGCATAGAGATACTTAAGAAACCATACCCTCGAAGACTCAGAGCGTTACGAGATTGAATCTCGGTGTTGGCGTACTCGTACTCACACCGATCCCGAGAGCGAGAAGATGTGCACGCAATCCGGCGGTGCCTCTGTGATCTGTCACACGTACGGCTTGATGGCGACCTCCATTCCCTCGATCCAGCGGGGCAGCGGAAGTAGAGGATCTCTCGGAACTCTAGTAGCACGACGGCGTGTTGTGGTGGAGAAAACTTCGTTCAGGGCTTCGCCAAGCGCGTGAACATTGAAGGATCGAGAGGTTAACTAGAGGGGGTGTGAATAGGTTAACTACAAATTTTAACTTCTTTTTCAAGTTAACAAGGTAATTCTCAAATATAGATTATCTAGATTATGCAACTAGGTGAACAATCCTATATGTTGAGCAAGTACAAGTCGCACAAGGTAAGTCTATGACTAAGCTAGTAGTAACTAGTAAAGGTAAGTTGAGGAATAACCGAACATAGTTACACGGAGATTTATCCCGAAGTTCACTTCCCAATGGAAGCTAATCTCCGTTGGAGCGGTGCGGTGCCACCAAAGTGGAACACCGAGTACGCCTCAAATGCCGCACCGTATCTCCTTCGAGTCCTTCCACCGATGTGGATAGGCTCGAATCACTATGTTGCCGTTGAGGTTGACAACTAGAACCTTTACAAGGATGAGGCATACTCCACAAGATTGGAGGGTCCTCACCAAATCCCAAGAGCCTCCAAGACTCCGAGAAGCAAGATCCACGGGCACAAAAGGACCGGGGATGTCAACAAGGCTCCGAGCTCCGATGAACTAAGAGCAACAACATCCATAGCTCCAATGAACTAAGAATGACAAGATCCCTAAGGGATGAGTGGGTGGATTTCTAATCGACTCGGTGGAGTTGTAGATCGGGGATGTCTCCTTCAAATCCCAAAGTATCACGAGCTTTGGTTGGGGATTTGTGGAGATCTTGTTCTTGAGCTTGAGCTTGGTCAATCAATGGTGGTGTGAGAAAGTGTGGGTGAGATTGACAAAGCAAGGAGGTAGGTGGAGACGCCCTATTTATACCCGTACAAAATACGGCTGTTGGGGGGGCGCAATTTTCACCTTATAGCACCCCCCCCCCCCCGGCCTGGGGGCCGGCCTGGCCGGCGTGGGGCAGCCAGGGCCGGGCTCTAACCCACCCCGGCCTAGCAGCCGGCCTGGGGCCGGCGTGGAGAGGGAAGGAGGCTGGCATGGGGCAGCCAGGCGCCCAGCCAGCCCGGCCTGGGGCCGGCGTGGAAGCGAGGCGGGGCCGGCCCCCCACCCGAGCCGCCCGGCCTAGCACCCGGCCTGGGGCCGGCGGGGGCTGTGGGGTGAGGCCGAACCCCCACCCGAGCGACCCGGCCTGGGGCCGGCGTGGGGCATGGCAAGGCCGGCCACGGCAGCCACCAGCCCGGCCTGGAGCCCGCCCAGGCCGGCCAGGCAGGCCGGCCACCCCCCTTTTCTTCTTCTCCTTTCTCCTTTCTTCTTCGTTTCTTCTCCTTTCTTCCGCATCTTTTTCCGTAAGCTTTTCTCTCTTATTGCTACAACTTGTATGATGTTTACGGGTAGATCTTTTCTGAGTACACTTAGCAAAGCACATTAGTCCATCTATATGTTGTAATCAAACACTCAAAATAGGATTTAGGAACTATGTTCTTTCAATCTCCCCCTTTTTGATTTTTGATGACATCATACGGATTTGCGTAAGAAATAATTTTGCATGGCTATTTGTGAGAGAATTAGCATATATTCGTACTCCCCCTATTTGTGTGCCCAAAACAATTGACATGTATATTTGATAATCATGTTGAGTGCACCTAACATAATCTCATTTTCATACCATGTTTTATAAGATGATGTAGTATATGATGTGACTATGATATACTTATGTGAAGTGCGAGTATTTATCCAATCATGATTTTGACATTGAAGATACGCAATAGTATTTACCACTAGAATGATCTTACCATAGCAACACATCAAATAGTGAGTAGATGAAATAACATAATAGCCTTGCTATGATCTTCAATATATCAACTATCACATGCATAATATATAGATAGAAAGTACGATAGATAAATAAAGACATAGTCTTACAATAACACCAAAGTTCACCAAACCACACAAATAGTCTCAACTAAAAATGACGAAGGCAAATAGCGAAGATAAGACACAAATGGATGCATGAAATGCAATGCAATGCGTGAGTGTTTCTCCCCCTTGGCATCATACACCAAAAAGGGAGAAAAATGCAATCCCAATCACTCGGCGCCCATCTCATCATCTTCCTCAATGAAGTCCTCTGGAGGAGCCTGACTGGAGCTGGCAGTGGTAGTGTAGGGCGCCGCAAACGAGCCGAGTGAGCTAGCATCATATCCACACCAATAAGTATGCTTAGAATTCCACAGATCCTCTGAAATCTCTTCTGAGCTGGGAGGACTAAGGGGAATCTGAAGAGCAGTCTGGATGGAACGCTGACGGCGACTAGAGGCCTTGCCCTTGCGATAGGCCTCATAATCCTGATGTTGCTTATCAATGAAGAAGCAGTTCATCTTCTGGAGAATCTTCTTAAGGTTGAAAGTTTCAGGAGGAGGACTTGGAGAAGGAGAGCAGCGCACCCCCTGAGATGAACTAGGAGCAAAGGACTCGGTGCGGGTGCGCTTAGGCCGTGGATCATCAGCAGACTCGGGCGCAACATCAAGCATAAGAATAGACTTCTTGGGAGTCACCTTGGCATAATTGTTGACGAGACCAGCTGGGATCTTGGTCTCAATAAGGCGCTGAATATACGAGCCATAGATAGGAACTCGCTTCTCACGAACCACAATCTGCAGCTCATGCCACATGTAATCCAGAACATCCAATTGCTTCTTGGCCCTCATTTGAGACTCAATGTGATATAGAAGGTTGATCATCCACTTGCGTACCTCGCCCTTCTCACCAAATTTGGCATTGATCGTATTGCGAAGAATAGCGTGCACCATATACCAATGTTCAGAAAAGAACTTGACTTTAGGAATATGCATGGAGCCGGTACCTTCGGGATAGCAATGGCAAATACCCTCCTTGGCTTTCATAACATTCTTGGGATCACCATGAATGCGGAAATAGAACATATAATCAAACGGATACTCAGGAATACCCAGAATGGTACCAAAATCATCCATAGTAGCAACACACTTGGAGCCACCGCTCATCCATGTCAACGTACGCGGTAGCCGTGTGGGGCCTCCAGATGAGAAGTGAACAGTAGCATAAAACTCCTTGAGCAGCTCTGGGGAAAATGGATAGGCAAGATTGTCACCCATGAGAGGAGTGATGTTGTGGTAGTCCATGATTTCCATAACTTCAGGCCACTTGGTGCGAGTATACTCAATATCAAAGTAGTGTTGACCCACATGGCCATGCTGAAGCTTGCCGAGAATAAAGTCATGCATAACTTGATGCATCTTGCAATAGAATCTTGGATCAGGGCATGTGCGTTCACCAAACTCATAAGGATTAAATTTCAGCCTTGCTTCCTCAAAGTCGGTGGTACTAAGACCACCCCAGTTCGTGACAACGGGTTCCTTTGGATTGATTGGAAAAGATGAACCCTGTCTCCGTGAGGGAGTAGAACCAGCAACATCCGCGACACTCTTCTTGAGGGAGGTGCGAGGGCGGAGAGAGCGGGGAACCTCGGACTCATTTTGAGGATTGGAATCACCTGAAACATATGATGCATGGATATGGAGCATGATGATGAGTGCACATGGTCGTTGTTTTATTGAAAAATAATTAATCCATGAAAATATGTGATAGCGACATGGTGAAAAACAAACATGAGCACAATATTAATGAGGACAAGGCACATTCTTATTAGAGGGAGCACATTATCATAGCATGTGTATAGGATTGGGTGGGGTGTTCTCAGTGGAAATAGGCATGAAAAACATATTGGGCATGATACTAGAAACACCATTGGTATGTAAAAAAAAATTAGGGCATAGCATACACATCATGTCACAATGAATATAATAGTTGAGAAGCACGACACTAGGACAATCATATCAATTATGTGAAAGTATGTTTGAATCATGGCCAAACATGAGAGAATAATGTGCAAAGTTAGGAAAAAAATAGTATCATACGGCTAGAACATGAGGAGCATATGACATCAACATAGCATGGCATAGGAATAGATGGAGCATATGACATCAACAAATCATAACATAGCATAGCGGTATGAACCCTGGCATTAATAGGGAAAAAAATCTTAACACATGAACACTAGCACTAGCACACCGATAGATAGCACTCACATACACGTAATCTATAGAAAAGCCCAAAGAAAAATTACCCGAGTTCGAAGCCATCTTCAAACAAAAGGCACTAGGCAATAAAAGGGACCGATCTCCTCCAATAAGGGGCCAACGAGAAAACCGTGTGGAGGAGGTGGCGGAGAAGGCCGAGGGCTTGCGGATCCGTGAATTTGGGTGGTAGGGATGGGCTAGGGAGGTGGAGGGGAGGGGGTTAGGGGAGAGCACCAAGGAGCTCTAATGGAGGATGGGGGGAGGAAGAAGAAGGGGTATGGGGTGGTTGGGGGAGGTGTGTGCGTGCGTGTGTGTGTTAGGCGTGTGGAGGCGTGGGCAGCGCCCACCCCGGCCTCGGGCCGGGCGTGAGGCCGGCCTGGCCGACTCGGCGTGCGGGTGGGGGCGGGGAGGCCGGCCTGGGGCCGGCGTGCGGGTGAGGAGGCCGGCATCGAGGCCGGCATGGTGGTCGAGCCCCCCGGCCCAGGGCCGGCGCGGCGGCAGCTCGAGGCCGGGCAGGTGCCCGAGCGCCCAGGCCTGGCACCCAACCTGGGGCTGGCTCGGCGGCGGCTGGGGCCGGGGTGGGAGCGTGCACGCGCGTTTTTTTTTTGTCTGTTTTTTTTCGGCTGGTGGATTGGGTTGTGTGTGTGTGTTGTGTGTGTGGTTTTTTTTTTATTCTGTAAAACAAATCTTAAAGGAACTACCTACACAACAATCAAGCCACAACATGGAAAAAAATTCCATTTCAAGGATTTTCATGACATATACTAAAAAAACAAAAACCACAAGGTGAAGCTAGTGTCTTAATAGCACATTTTTGTGAGTTTGTTTCTTAGAGCAATTTTATTTGACCATCTGCACGAATGAAATGAAGATGATGACATGCATATGATGTTGTCATTTGTATCCAACGGATAGAAAAAAAATGAGAAACGAAATGAGCAACATTGGATACGAATGACATATGAAAACACGTGGAAAGGCAAATGAGTGAACACTCGAACACAAATGTCTCATTGATATAAACACCAACCAAAAAATTGGGCGGTGGCCGTAGCCACCATGTATGAGTATGTTCGATATGTCACCGCGAAGATGTATCTTGGGTGCATTGTCGAAACTCATCATTGAAGCAAATGATGTCATTAAAAATGATCATTAGGCATGATTTGTTTATTTATGCATTATAAAGGTAGTGTTGGCTCATTGATTGAGCTACACTCCCCCTATGCCTATGCGTGCATCTAGAATCCAAATAAGAGTCTAGTAAGGGTGTGTATGCAAGATTTTCAATCAACTAAAATTGCTTGCACATACGATGTTGAGCTCACTCCTCAATTCCTTGAATCTCTTCACATCTAGAGGCTTGGTAAGGATGTCGGCAAGTTGATCTTTAGTGTTGACATAAGAAAGTGAGATATCACCATTGGCCACATGATCCCGAATAAAATGATACCAAATCTCAATATGCTTGGTCTTGCCATGAAGTACCGGATTGTGACCAATCTTAATAGCACTCTCATTGTCACATAAAAGAGGCATTGTCTTAATCTTAATTCCAAAATCCTTAAGACATTGCCTCATCCATAAGAGTTGAGAGCAACAACTTGCGGCGGAAATATACTCCGCTTCCGTGGAGGAGGTGGCAATGCAATTTTGCTTCTTGGAAGACCAACACACAAGGGACCTACCAAGGAATTGGCAAGCACCCGAGGTTGATTTTCTATCCACTTTGTCACCTCCCCAATCCGCATCCGAGTATCCCACAAGATCAAAAGTTGTGTTTGATGGATAACAAATCCCATGTGTGGGAGTGTCAACCAAG
This sequence comes from Alopecurus myosuroides, assembly GCA_028641055.1. Taxonomy (NCBI): domain Eukaryota; kingdom Viridiplantae; phylum Streptophyta; class Magnoliopsida; order Poales; family Poaceae; genus Alopecurus; species Alopecurus myosuroides. Next base: position 52,387,680 of record CM054058.1, read on the forward strand.
TACCTAAGAATCCTCTTGACCGCAATCATATGGCTTTCCTTGGGGTTAGATTGAAATCTTGCACACAAACCCACACTAAACATAATGTCCGGTCTAGATGCACAAAGGTAAAAGCAAAGATCCAATGATAGATCAATAAAGTTTAGGGTCTACCGGTATACCTTCACGATCCATAGTAAGATTCTTGGTTGTTGGCATTGGATAAGGTAGTGATTTGGCATTGTTCATATCAAATTTCTTGAGCATGTCTTGAATATATTTGGCTTGACAAATAAAAGTCCCTTCATAATATTGCTTGATCTCAAAGCCTAGAAAGAACTCTAATTTTCCCATCATAGACATCTCAAATTCACTTGTCATTAGTTTTGCAAATTGATCTACAAAACTCAATTTAGTGGATCCAAATATAATATCATCAACATATACTTGGCATACAAATAAATGTCCATCTACACTTTTGGTAAAGAGAGTGGGATCAATTACCCCAAGTACGAAACCACGATCCACTAAGAACTCCTTTAAATGATCATACCAAGCACGTGGAGCTTGTTTGAGGCCATACAAAGCCTTATGGAGGAAGTAGACGTGGTTAGGATACTTGGGATCCTCGAACCCCGGAGGTTGTTTAACATATACCATTTCATTTAGAGGTCCATTTAGAAAAGCACTTTTAACATCCATTTGATGCAAGATGAAGTTATGACTAGTGTCAAATGCAAGTAATATACGAATGGATTCAAGCCTAGCTACGGGAGAGAAAGTTTCACCGTAGTCAAGTCCTTCGACTTGACAGTAGCCTTGAGCAACCAATCGAGCCTTGTTGCGAATCACTTGCCCATGAGAATCTTGCTTGTTTTTTAACACCCATTTAGTTCCAATGATATTATGATCCTTGGGTCTTTCCACTAGTGACCATACTTTGTTTCTTTCAAAATTATGGAGCTCTTCATGCATAGCTTGAACCCAATATTCATCTTCAAGAGCATCATAAACTTTGATGGGTTCAACATGAGAGACATATGAATGAAAACCACAAAACTTGAGTACTTGTCCACGAGTGGAGACACTTCTCCCCAAGCCACCAATGATGTTCTTTTGATATAGTGACTTTTGTTGCAATCTTGATGCTTGACGAGTCATGATACGAACAAGTGCATCATCGGGATTTTCATTTGGGGAATATCCTCATCATTTCCTTCATCAAGGCCATTGTCCACTCGTATTGGAGTTCTTGGTGATGAAGCACCAAAATCATTTCCACCATTATCATTGGGTGGATCTTGATCACTTTCTTGATGAGACGTATCCACATGAAGGTCTTCTTCTTGCTCTTGGTCTACCATTTGATTGGTGGTTGATGTAGAGGGCTCCACTTGCGTGGAGCTAGTTCCATCCTCATTTGCCACAAGGTGTTCCTCAACGGGTATAAGTGGACCTACACCCATTTTTCCTATGGCTATGGAGGACGGTTCATCACCTACACCATCACAATCAATTTTCTTCACTTGGGAGCCATTATCCTCATGAAATTCCACATTCATAGATTCTTCAACACACCCGGTGGATATGTTGTAGACTCTATAAGTGTGGGAGTTCGTGGCATAACCAACAAAAATGCCTTCAAAAGTTCTAGCATCAAACTTAGACAATCTAGTTCCCTTTATGTAGACTTGGCATTTGCACCCAAAAACTCGAAGATATTTGAGGTTGGGTTTGTTACCGGTTAGGAGCTCATATGGAGTCATGTCAATCATCGGACGAAGGAAGAGTCGGTTAGATAGATGACAAGCGGTGTTGATAGCTTCGGCCCAAAAGTTATATGGGGATTTGAATTCGGCCATCATAGTTCTTGCCATATCAATAAGTGTGCGATTCTTCCTCTTCGCTACAGCATTTTGTTGAGGGGTGTACGCGGCGGAATATTGATGTCTTATCCCCTCTTCACTCAAGAATTCATCCATGGTGTAGTTCTTGAACTCGGACCCATTGTCACTCCTAATGGACAAGATCTTGGTGTCATATTGGCGTTGCACTTTGGTGGCCCAAGTTATGAATCTTTCTTGAGTTTCACTCTTCTTCTTGATATAGAAAACCCAAGTGTATCTTGTATAATCATCAACAATAACCAAACAATACTTCTTGCCACCAAGACTATCATATGTGGGAGGCCCAAATAAATCCAAGTGAATGCGCTCAAAGGGTCTTGTTGTGGCGATGATTGATGTCTTGGGATGATTCTTCTCATGCATCTTTCCGGCAATACAAGAGCTACAAGGACGATCTTTGGAAAAATTCACACTTGTTATTCCTATCACATTCTCACCCTTCACAAGAGTTTGTAAATTTCTCATACCGACGTGGCTTAGGCGGCGATGCCAAAGCCACCCCACGTCGGATTTAGCCATTAGACATGTGGCGATATGTGTAGTTTATTTCGAGAAATCCACTATGTACATACCGTTTTCCACAAATCCAACAAAGGCTACTTTAAGAGAAATAGTGTGAAGGAAAAGCACATGATGACGCCCAAATACACATGTAAAATTGCACTCACAAAGTTGCAAGACGGAAAGAAGATTATAGCCAAGGGACTCAACAAGGAGGACTTTCTCAATGGATGAATCCGGAGAAATGACCATCTTGCCATGTCCCAATACCTTAAGTTGTGAGCGATCACCAATAGTTACATGAGCAAATTTGAGAAGTTGGAGCTTCAAGTCTTCTAATACTTCTTTGCTTCCGGTCATGTGTGCGGAACAACCACTATCAATCATCCATGATGTTCCACCGGAGATACAACCCTACAATGAATCAACTTCTTGTTTTAGGTACCCATTTTTGGATGGGTACCTTTTTGTTAGTCACAAGGGTCTTGGGAACCCAAATAGCATGCTTGTAATCATCACCATATGAGGTGCCTACATATTTTGCATAAACATGACCATTAATAGATTTAAGAAGCACATAAGATGGGTTATATTTTCCCGCAAAGTTGTTGTGAGTAGTAGTGTTCCTAGGAACAATACTTTTAGCAATAATATCAAACTCATCTTCCTCATTAGCCAACTCCCCCTCCTTCACAAAAACAATAGAGTTAGTGGAGGGAGTTGACTTCTTCTTGTAAGCCACCTTCGATGTGGAACCAAAGCCAAGGCCTTCTTTACCAATAACTCTCTTATGATTACTCAAAAGATCATTGAGGTTCTTTTGGCCTTGGATGCATGTGGCAAGACCTTTGTTAAGTTGTGCCTTCAACCTATTGTTCTCCTCAATGAGAGTTGCCTTGACACACAAAGGGTTAGTAGCACAAGAGTTTTCATTCATAACTATTACTCCTTTTAAGGTTTTGATCTCATTTGAGATAGTACGATGATCAATTTTAAGCTTATCAAAATCCTTAATGAGTTCATTATACCCTTGGTTAGTTGCATCATTTAAACTCATGAATTACGTTACCTTAGCAAAAGCATGTTGACAATCAAGTTTTACTTTAGCTATGTCAATTGCAAAGGTTTCTTCTATGCTTTCTCTAAGGCAATGTGATTCATCTAGAGCTTTCTCAAGCTCCTCAATTTTACTAGCATCATCACGAGCAAACTTTTCAAGTAACATTATTCTCTCCTCATGTTCATCAATGAGGCCATATGCCTCACTTAATTGATCCATGAGAGAGACAAAGATAGATTTAGTTTCTCCTTCTAGTTTTTCAACAAAGTTTGTCAAAGGGTCTTCCTCGACACAATTTAGTAGTGAAGGAATAGAGGAGTTAGCAAGTTTAAGTGTAGGAGTCACCTTTGGGGGTATACCCTTGGCCATGAAGCACTTGTGACTCAAAGGACCCTTGTGGTCATTTGGGTTGGAGAAGAGAGAGCTTAAGTTAGGAGGTACGACGCCCCTAGCCATGGACGCCATACCTACTTGTTCGCCTTCACCATCACTCTCTTCACCACCGGATGTGTACTCAACTTCTTTTGCAATCAATGCCCTAGGAGGGCCTCTCTTGATGAAGTTCTTGGACTTGGGAGTGAAAGTGGATTTCTTGATGAGTCTTCCTCCATTCTCAATTCTACTCTTGAAGGGGCACTCGGCAACGAAGTGCTCGGAATCTCCACAAATGAAGCAAGTTCTTGCTTTCTTCGTGCTTGAGGATTCCTTCCCTTTATTCTTGGTGGCATTGGATCTAAAGTCTCCTTTCTTCCACCACTTGTAATGAGCAAGAGCCAAACATTCTTCATGTGATGTCCTCATTTCTTTCTCGGAGACCTCATGAGTGGATCCACCATCATCACTTGAGTCATTATCTTCATGGGGAATGACTTTGGCCTTCAAGGCAAGAGATGCTTTCTTTGCTCTGTTTACACGGGCCATGACATCATCGGAGGTTTGCTTCGTGACCTTTAGAGTGATAAAAAGACCTAAGACATCATTGGGGGATAGGTCCAAATAGTCGGCCCTTGCTTGTACATTCATCACCATGTTTTCATTGTATGGCATCAAGGTGAGTAGAAATTTCTCCTTGACCCAATTCTCCGTACAATCCGTGAATCCACTATCTCTCATATCATTTACAAGAGCCTTGAGTCTTCTAAACATGTCTTCTATGTTCTCTCCATCACCCAAATGAAAGTGTTCAACTTTTCTTTGAATGATTGACCTCTTGGACCTTTGGAGGTTGACATTGCCGTCAAACATATCGACAAGACCATCATAAGCTTTCTTTGCACTAGTGAAGGACCGGATGTGCTCAACTCCTTCCTTTTCCATTGCCCTCTCCAACATGTGCAAAGCATGAGCGTTGAGTTGCTCATCTATGATGTCACTTGAGCTTCGATTTGCGGGGTCCTTTGGCTCATACCCTTTTTCAACAATTCTCCATATTTGCATTGAAGAGCTGCACATGTAATACTTCATGGAAGCTTTCCAATTAGTAAAACGATGCCGGTCCACCAAAGGAGGTGGACCAAGATGAGAAACATGTGGATGTTGAACATTAGGAGCATTGTTATAAGCAAAGCCAAAAGAATTTCCATCACCACCATTTAATGGTGAAGATGATGCGGATGCTTCGTTAGTTGGAATGGGTTTTCCATGTTCATCTAAAATAATCTTTTCACTATATTGTCTAGATGGAGATTTCAATTCTTTTATTAGTCCCTCCATCTTTTTCTCGGAACTATCAATCATAGCTTGGATTAGCTTTTGAATCCCATCCATGGTGACGGGATCATCGGCCATCCTTACCTCCTCTTTTAGGCGGTAAAGCCTATATAAAGAGACGAGGCTCTGATACCAATTGAAGGATCGAGAGGTTAACTAGAAGGTGGTGAATAGGTTAACTACAAATTTTAACTTATTTTTCAAGTCAACAAGGTAATGCTCAAATATAGATTATCTAGATTATGCAACTAGGTGAACAATCCTATATGTTGAGCAAGTACAACTAGCACAAGGTAAGTATATGACTAAGCTAGTAGTAACTAGTAAAGGTAAGTTGAGGAATAACCGAACATAGTTACGTGGAGATTTATCCCGAAGTTCACTTCCCAATGGAAGCTAATCTCCGTTGGAGCGGTGCGGTTCCACCAAAGTGGAACACCGAGTAGGCCTCAAATGCCACAGCGTATCTCCTTCGAGTCCTTCCACCGATGTGGATAGGCTCGAATCACTATGTTGCCCTTGAGGTTGACAACTAGAACCTTTACAAGGATGAGGCACACTCCACAAGATTTGAGGGTCCTCACCAAATCCCAAGAGCCTCCAAGACTCCGAGAAGCAAGATCCACGGGCACAAAAGCACCAGGGATATCAACAAGGCTCCGAGCTCCGATGAACTAAGAGCAACAAGATCCCTAGCTCCAATGAACTAAGAATGACAAGATCCCTAAGGGATGAGTGGGTGGATTTCTAATCGACTCGGTGGAGTTGTATATCGGGGATGTCTCCTTCAAATCCCAAAGTATCACGAGCTTTGGTTGGGGATTTGTGGAGATCTTGTTCTTGAGCTTGAGCTTGGTCAATCAATGGTGGTGTGAGAAAGTGTGGGTGAGATTGACAAAGCAAGGAGGTAGGTGGAGACGCCCTATTTATACCCGTACAAAATACGGCCGTTGGGGGGGCAATTTTCACCTTACAGCACCCCCCCCCCCGGCCTAGGGGCCGGCCTGGGGCAGCCAGGGTCGGGCTCGAACCCACCCCGGCCTAGCAGCCGGCCTGGGGCCGGCGTGGAGAGGGAAGGAGGCCGGCGTGGGGCAGCCAGGCGCCCAGCCAGCCCAGCCTGGGGCCGGCGTGGAAGCGAGGCGGGGTCGGCCCCCCACCCGAGCCGCCCGGCCTAGCACCCGGCCTGGGGCCGGCGGGGGCTGTGGGGTGAGGCCGGACCCCCACCCGAGCGACCCGGCCTGGCACCCGGCCTGGGGCCGGCGTGGGGCATGGCAAGGCCGGCCACGGCAGCCACCAGCCCGGCCTGGAGCCCGGCCAGGCCGGCCACCCCCCTTTTCTTCTTCTCCTTTCTCCTTTCTTCTTCGTTTCTTCTCCTTTCTTTCGCATCTTTTTCCGTAAGCTTTTCTCTCTTATTGCTACAACTTGTATGATGTTTACGGGTAGATCTTTTCCGAGTACACTTAGAAAAGCACATTAGTCCATCTATATGTTGTAATCAAACACTCAAAATAGGATTTAGGAACTATGTTATTTCAAACATGAGGTGGAGCAGCGGGTGGAGAGGAAGGGAGGTGGGACAAGTGTGTGAGGAGGAGGAGACCTCACCCTCCTTTTGTAGGGGAGGGGGAGGCAGCCCAAGGGGGGGTGCGGCCAGCCATAGTGGTGCCCCCACCTCTTCCCTCATCATGTGAGTGGACACTCCACTCACACCCACTCATGCACACATAATTTCCCACTTAGAAAATCCAAAGGTTTTTTTTAATAAATAAATAAAACATTTTTATTTCTTTATTTTATATTTGTTAATTCTATTAAAAACATTTGCATATCGCACATCGAATCATTTGTTAATTCTATTAACAACTATTCGATAAAAAACCCCTTGAACTATTTCAAATTTACCCGAAACGATTTCGGTGTTGTCCAAGCTTTTCTCCGATATTCCGTATCCTCCTCTCAAATGCGTCATCGAACCTTAAGTGTGTCACCCTACGGTTCGCGAATAATATAGACATGATCGAGACACCTCTCCGATCAATAGTCAACAGCGGGATCTAGAGATCCGTGATGACTCCTCTATATTCAACGATGACTCTCGTGATCGTGTGAACCATCAACGTCGTAACTATTCCCTTTGTCTCGCGATATTTTACTTGTCCGAGATCCGATCATTGGTATCAACCATACCTAGTTCGATCTCATTATCGAAAAAGTACTCTTTTACTCATTCCGTGATATGACATCCCGGTGACCTAGTCACGTGCTTGCAAGCGGTGTCGATGTGATATCACCGAGGGGGCCCAGAGTATATCTCTCAGTCATATGGATGGACAAATCCCACTCTTGATCCATGAGCCTCAACTAACACTTTCCCAATACCCAACGACAGCTTTATAGTCACCTTGTTACGGCGTGACGTTTGATGACATCAAAGCACCCTTCCGGTATTAGTGATTGACATGATCTCATGGTCTAAGGAATGAGATTACTTCGTATGTAAGACATAACAACATAAACTAAATGACTTGATCGTATTTTTATACTTAGTTTGGGTTTATGTTCATCACATCATTCTTCTAATGACATGACCCCGTTATTAACAACATCCAATGTTCATGATCAGGAAACCTTGATCATCGGTTAATGAACGAGCTAGTTAAAAGAGAGGCGTTACTGGAACCATTGTTTGTTTATTAGACACACATGTATCAACGTTTCCGGTTATTACAATTCTAGCATGAGAAATAAACTTTTATCATAAACAACGAATAGGATAATAACTACTTTATTATTGCCTCTAGGGCATATTCCCTTCAAATCGTGTCTGTATTCTCCTTGGCCCTTTGTTCAGTTGGTAGCTGATCCATTGCTAGTCTCCGTTTTGCACTATTTTCTAACTGATCCTGGTCTTCCATCAACACATCATCTAGTTTAATAGGGCTGGTCGTCGTGTCTCTAAACTCTTCATCTTCTACCTCCTCCCGTGATTTTGGGGCGAGTGTGTTGTGTCTCCAGCTTACCGTACGGTCAATATAGACTTCTCTTCCACCCCAGAGGGATTTCTCCCTCCACCAGCTGAACCACCACCCCGGTTGCCTGAAAAGCCCCGTCTCCACCATGTTTCAAAATCGCCCTTCAGGAAGTCTCCCCATTTAAGCATATTTTCATCGTTCTCTCATGTTCCACACTCCGTGTGGTTATGGCCAAAAATACCACATGCCCCATAGAATTTTGGGGTTTTTTCATACTTCACCGAGTAAAACTCTCTCTGTCCCGCATGCGATATAGTAACAAATCTAGCCAGAGGTTTTTTGACATTCAGCCTAACCCGATCCCTCACAAAATTACCCATACCTTGTACATCGGTATCCACCTCTATCACCTTGCTAATCTTCTTTTCCGTGAGGTTTATAATCAGTAGTTTTTCCCTGTACCCTATAGGCAATTTATGAATGTATCCAAACTTCAATGTGATCAAGATCAATGGACTCAATGGGATATAATCCATCATATGCTTCGATTGAGACGGCGTTCTGCCGAAAGAGCCATGGACCACCTTTTTCCACTTTCAACCAATCTCCGAGGCAAAAGCATTGAATTGAGAATATGTTTCCCTCTAAGGATTGAATTCAATCTCCTTCGCCGGACTCCAAGCAACCCGCATATGTTGTTCGAAGGTTTGTTTGCTGAAGTAATTCTCTGTATGTACTCGGGCTAAAGCAGTTGTGACGCCCCGGGATCGGGCACTATGCAGATTTCAGCATTCCCGCCAAAATCCACATAATAACCGATTCCAGGTTGCCACTTGAGATAACATTACAACAATTCACGAATAATCCACAACAACAACAGAGGAGGTATATACAAAACGACTCAAACGAGTCAAGGATACAACTGATACAATACAAAGATCCAAATGACAGCGGAAGAAACAAAATAGTGTCCGACTACGGACAAGATACAAATTGGACTAAGAGTCCTGAAGATAATCGATGGCGTCCAATCCCTGCCCAGGTCAAGCCGGAGGGATTCCCAAACTAACGTCGTTAGACTTCAAACCTGTTGACTGCAAGGTGGAATATGCAGCCACGAAAAGGATTCGTGGGTCAGTACGGTTAAGTACTGGCAAGTGGATAAACCATACTCACAAGATACCAGCTTAACCAATCATCACAAGATACAAATACTTTGGGTACAACGGAAAGGAAGGGATTATTGCAAAGAAGCGGCAGCGGGCTGCACTAACTAATTACAGAGACGCGCTACAACATCCGGCTAAAAGAAAGGGATAAGATAGCGTATCAGAATCAACTACAACTACTCACCAAACAATACCCATCCAGTGTTACCCCCTACTAAGGAAGCAACCCAAGGAAACTCACACGGTTGATTAAGGTGACATTCATTTTTATGGTGGAGGTAATCTATATTACTAGTCTAGTTATCATCGTTAAGTGTAAGTTGTCTGAGTACTTGTTAGCCAGCACTTTCACTAAGTCATCCATAACCGCGGACAACGCGGCTTCTCGAGAAGATTAACCCTGCAGGGATGCACCAATTTGGTCGTACACGTAAGAATAACCCGCCAGGCGGGGAGCAAACCCACCAAGCAGGCCACTCAACACAACCCAACTCTTCTTCGCATCAAGCCTAAAGAACCCCGTGCAATTGAGCGCACGGCTAATCAAGCCCCACGAAGAAAAGGGGACCCTCATAGCACTCTAAGAACGTGTCTCCCTAAATGCCGACTACAAAAGTTCCACCCTGGCGCCAAGGGTTCGCATCTGCAAATGCATGCGGCAAATGGAAAACCCGAACTAAATGAGGCGATTTGGACGAGATGCGAATCGAATCAAAGTTGCGGGGGGCGCCCATACTCGCTTCCCACATGCGGTTAGTGCGCTCATCATGGATCGGAGGACAAGACCCTTTTCCTAATTAAGTTCGACACTAGCAGGCCTCAAAACCACGCCGGGCCTCCTGCCGGTGCCTTATCATCAAATTATTATTACCCAAAACATTAACATGTTGCTGATTAAGTTGAAACCCAACTATCAAACTAAACAGGTGATAAGACGGACAACAAGACTGGAGCGCAAACAATACTAAGCATGCAACTACGACACGAGGGCCAACAAGGTAAACAAACAACAGTTAATAGGAAGTGGAAGGAAGCCTATATCATGGCTGCAAAGTAAACATATGATAGGATCGAGACACAAGCATCGAATCATAAGGCTAGCATAAAGACAACGGAAAGAATCGGTAACAAGTGATGAAAGGCAGCCATAGGTAGCAAGTGAGTATACTTGCCTGAGATCCAGCAAGTAGAGGTACATCCGAAGAACTTGTCGTTGCTCACATCATCTCAACGTCCTATCCGCGAAGAAGCAACGAACTAGAACAAACACCGGATGCAAAAATTACTACTACGGTAAAAGATCCAACATGATCCTATGTTATATGCATGACATGCGAGATGCAACACCAGATGCAACTTAGGCAATTTAATCGGAACCGGAGTCCGGACCAATAATTATAGGTTCAAGTTGTTTATCTAGCCATCATATTAAATGTTGTTTAACATGGAAAACATTAAATAGGTGAGCTAAACAAGATTAAATGGAATAGGGAAATATTATTTAAATACCCCAACACATTCCATATGTTGTTATTTAGTTGACATGCATAACACGATTACAATGCAATATACAAGATGCAAACATGAGCATGGATGGAATATTAATAATCTACACATTTTTCTGATAAAAATAGATATAAAGTTTGCATTATTTGGATTTATAGATTAAAAGATATGGGCATTTGAAATTTAGGGTTGTTTCTGAAAAATGCAGGGACATGTTTGTGATGGAAACAGTGCGTGGAGGGGTGTCGGTGCAAAACAGAAGAAAGGCAGGGGCCTGGGTGCGAAAGTGCCAGATCCAGATCTGGATTTGGACTTTTCCCACCGGGGAGTTCCCTAGCCAGGGAGGCTGACGCGCGGGCCCATGGCCACGCTGGCAGCCAGCGAGGCGCGGGCAGAGCCACGCCAGCCTTCGCGGTCACTGACCAGCGGGGGCCCAGCGCGAGGGGAAAAACCCCGAAAAAAGGTTGGCCTTTCGGCCGGGGAGGGACTGGAACTCGCGACCGCGAGGATGCGCACGGAGGGCTCTAGCCACTGGGTTGGGCTCGGTTTGTTGATGGGTTACGGGACGCGGACCAGAAGAGGTGTTGCCTCGCGCAACAACTGACGAAACTGAAGATTTTCTTCAGTTAGCAGCGACGACAGACCGAAACGACGGTGACGACAACCCGCAGCCAGGGACGACGATCCGCTCGAAGGCGGCACACAGAACAAGGGGAGGGAAGCAGGGAGATGCCCAAGGGCGAGGCTCACCGCGGGGATGGCTTGGGGAGGACTCGGTTTGACGGAGGCGACGGTGGCGGGGACACCTGTGCGCCGGGAAGAAAAAGGTCGACGGCGTGGTGGTCTGGATGGCTCCCCGTGCCGTCCGAGGTGACGAGGGCGTAGAGGGAGGTCCCCCGTTTCCATTCCCGGAAACGGCGTGGGCTGGGGATGACTGCAATGGCGGCGCCATGTGCTCGAATTTTCGGCCATGGAGGGGGAGTTCCCTGGTTCAGAAAATGCAGAGCATTGGGGGAGCAGAGGAGGAAGAAGGAGGGTGGCAGCTGGGAGGAAGAGGAGGGGAAGGCTAGGGTTTTGGGGCGCTCCTGGAGGTGGCTTTATGGAGGGGAAAGGAGGGGAGCAGGTGGAGGGAGAGGGGACCAGTAGGTGGGGGTTCGGTGACAGGAGCCTCACGATCCCCTCGTGCTCGTCCGTACAGAGGAGGAAGGAGGGGGGTAGCGGGCCAGAACAGAGAGAAAGGTGGGCTGGCTTGGTGGGATTGTAGGTGGGCTGGCCGGCCCAAGTGGCTGGCCTGGCCTGCCTCCCCCATTTCCCCCTTTTTTTGTAGAAAAGAAAAGAGGAGAAAAGAAAGAAAAACTTTAGGTTTTTTTTTTATTCGCAAAATATTTTTAGTGGGTTAAACAAGTCAAAAGCCCAGTTGCACAAAAGTTTGTTTTTGAAAATTTCAATTTCACAAATTATTTGAATTTGCAAACTTGAACTCAAATTAGGGGTTTATTTAATACCAATTTGAAAACCAACCATTTGTAATTATTTCCAATTCCCAAAATGATTTATTTGCAATTTTATTTGAAACCATTTGGGACATGTTTGAATTTTTAAATTGGTTTGAAAACAAGGTGCAATGCATATGATGCAATGCTATGCAAAAAGAAAAACAACCAGAATTCTATTTGGGGGAAATCCCCCGGGTGTTACAGTCGACACCACTAACAAGGGATTGTGCCCTCGCAATCCACCCAAGGCAAGGGGAAGAGAGGTGTCAACTACGGAGTCTTCGTGCTGCGGTTGTTTTCGGGTCAGTGGGCCGATCTCTTCTTCTCGACACCACTAACAAAAGTTTCTCGACACCACTAACAAGGGAATCTTGCTCGGGTTGATGACGATGTTCTTCCACCAGGAATCTTCCGATGATCGAACCTATTAGGTTAAAGGCTCAGAAAACGTCCACCCACGTAGAATCCTAAAACTTTGAAAGATAGGTACGAGAGTAGACTCCAAAACAAATGAGATAGAAGGAGAAGTAGAATAGAGATAAGGAGAAAACAAGAATCCTATTGAGATGTTTCCAAAATAGTTTAACAGAAAATAGTTTTTGACACTCTAGAAACAACGACCGTTAGCGAGGTTATCCTACAGGTTTTGCGGACCCATTGCTTCGATAACCATTCGTATCGAAACAACATCGGGAATCGGAAACCATGCTCTGATACCATTTGTGACGCCCCGGGATCGGGCACTATGCAGATTTCAGCATTCCCGCCAAAATCCACATAATAACCGATTCCAGGTTGCCACTTGTGATAACATTACAACAGTTCACGAATAATCCACAACAACAACAGAGGAGGTATATACAAAACGACTCAAACGAGTCAAGGATACAACTGATACAATACAAAGATCCAAATGACAGCGGAAGAAACAACATAGTGTCCGACTACGGACAAGATACAAATTGGACTAAGAGTCCTGAAGATAACCGATGGCGTCCAATCCCTGCCCAGGCCAAGCTGGAGGGATTCCCAAACTAACGTCGTCAGACTTCAAACCTATTGACTGCAAGGTGGAATATGCAGCCACGAAAAGGATTCGTGGGTCAGTACGGTTAAGTACTGGCAAGTGGATAAACCATACTCACAAGATACCAGCTTAACCAATCATCACAAGATACAAATACTTTGGGTACAACGGAAAGGAAGGGATTATTGCAAATAAGCGGCAGTGGGCTGCACTAACTAACTACAGAGACGCGCTACAACATCCGGCTAAAAGAAAGGGATAAGATAGCGTATCAGAACCAACTACAACTACTCACCAAACAATACCCATCCAGTGTTACCCCCTACTAAGGAAGCAACCCAAGGAAACTCACACGGTTGATTAAGGTGACATTCATTTTTATGGTGGAGGTAATCTATATTACTAGTCAAGTTATCATCGTTAAGTGTAAGTTGTCTGAGTACTTGTTAGCCAGCACTTTCACCAAGTCATCCATAACCGCGGACAACACGGCTTCTCGAGAAGATTAACCCTGCAGGGATGCACCAATTTGGCCGTACACGTAAGAATAACCCGCCAGGCGGGGAGCAAACCCACCAAGCAGGCCACTCAACACAACCCAACTCTTCTTCGCATCAAGCCCAAAGAACCCCGTGCAATTGAGCGCATGGCTAATCAAGCCCCACGAAGAAAAGGGGACCCTCATAGCACTCTAAGAACGCGTCTCCCTAAATGCCGACTACAAAAGTTCCACCCTGGCGCCAAGGGTTCGCACCTGCATATGCATGCGGCAAATGGAAAACTCGAACTAAATTAGGCGATTTGGATGAGATGCGAATCGAATCAAAGTTGCGGGGGGCGCCCATACTCGCTTCCCACATGCGGTTAGTGCGCTCATCATGGATCGGAGGACAAGACCCTTTTCCTAATTAAGTTCGACACTAGCAGGCCTCAAAACCACGCCGGGCCTCCTGCCGGTGCCTTATCATCAAATTATTATTACCCAAAACATTAACATGTTGTTGATTAAGTTGAAACCCAACTATCAAACTAAACAGGTGATAAGACGGACAACAAGACTGGAGCGCAAACAATACTAAGCATGCAACTACGACACGAGGGCCAACAAGGTAAACAAACAACAGTTCATAGGAAGTGGGAGGAAAGCTATATCATGGCTGCAAAGTAAACATATGATAGGATCGAGACACAAGCATCGAATCATAAGGCTAGCATAAAGACAACGGAAAGAATCGGTAACAAGTGATGAAAGGCAGCCATAGGTAGCAAGTGAGTATACTTGCCTAAGATCCAGCAAGTAGAGGTACATCCGAAGAACTTGTCGCTGCTCACATCATCTCAACGTCCTATCCGCGAAGAAGCAACGAACTAGAACAAACACCGGATGCAACAATTACTACTACGGTAAAAGATCCAACATGATCCTATGTTATATGCATGACATGCGAGATGCAACACCAGATGCAACTTAGGCAATTTAATCGGAACCGGAGTCCGGACCAATAATTATAGGTTCAAGTTGTTTATCTGGCCATCATATTAAATGTTGTTTAACATGGAAAACATTAAATAGGTGAGCTAAACAAGATTAAATGGAATAGGGAAATATTATTTAAATACCCCAACACATTCCATATGTTGTTATTTAGTTGACATGCATAACACGATTACAATGCAATATACAAGATGCAAACATGAGCATGCATGGCATATTAATAATCTACACATTTTTCTGATAAAAATAGATATAAAGTTTGCATTATTTGGATTTATAGATTAAAAGATATGGGCATTTGAAATTTAGGGTTGTTTCTGAAAAATGCAGGGACGTGTTTGTGATGGAAACAGTGCGTGGAGGGGTGTCGGTGCAAAACAGAAGAAAGGCAGGGGCCTGGGTGCGAAAGTGCCAGATCCAGATCTGGATGTGGACTTTTCCACCGGGGAGTGCCCTAGCCAGGGAGGCTGACGCGCGGGCCCGTGGCCACGCTGGCAGCCAGCGAGGCGCGGGTAGAGCCACGCCAGCCTTCGCGGTCACTGACCACCGGGGGCCCAACGCGAGAGGAAAAACCCCGAAAAAAGGTTGGCCTTTCAGCCGGGGAGGGACTCGAACTCGCGACCGCGAGGATGCGCACGGAGGGCTCTAGCCACTGGGTTGGGCTCGGTTTGTTGATGGGTTACGGGACGCGGACCAGAAGAGGTGTTGCCTCGCGCAACAACTGACGAAACTGAAGATTTTCTTCAGTTAGCAGCGACGACATACCGAAACGACGGTGACGACAACCCGCAGCCAGCGACGACGATCCGCTTGAAGGCGGCACACAGAGCAAGGGGAGGGAAGCAGGGAGATGCCCAAGGGCGAGGCTCACCGCGGGGATGGCTTGGGGAGGACTCGGTCTGACGGAGGGGACGATGGCGGGGACAGCTGCGCGCCGGGAAGAAAAAGGTCGACGGCGTGGTGGTCTGGATGGCTCCCCGTGCCGTCCGAGGTGACGAGGGCGTAGAGGGAGGTCCCCCGTTTCCATTCCCGGAAACGGCGTGGGCTGGGGATGACTGCAATGGCGGCGCCATGTGCTCGAATTTTCGGCCATGGAGGGGGAGTTCCCTGGTTCAGAAAATGCAGAGCATTGGGGGAGCAGAGGAGGAAGAAGGAGGGTGGCGGCTGGGAGGAAGAGGAGGGTAAGGCTAGGGTTTTGGGGCGCTCCTGGAGGTGGCTTTATGGAGGGGAAAGGAGGGGAGCAGGTGGAGGGAGAGGGGACCAGGAGGTGGGGGTTCGGTGACAGGAGCCTCACGATCCCCTCGTGCTCGTCCGTACGGAGGAGGAAGGAGGGGGGTAGCGGGCCAGAACAGAGAGAAAGGTGGGCTGGCTTGGTGGGGTTGTAGGTGGGCTGGCCGGCCCAAGTGGCTGGCCTGGCCTGCCTCCCCCATTTCCCCCTTTTTTTTTGTAGAAAAGAAAAGAGGAGAAAAGAAAGGAAAAACTTTAGGTTTTTTTTTTATTCCCAAAATATTTTTAGTGGGTTAAACAAGTCAAAATCCCAGTTGCACAACAATTTGTTTTTGAAAATTTCAATTTCACAAATTATTTGAATTTGCAAACTTGAACTCAAATTAGGGGTTTATTTAATACCAATTTGAAAACGAACCATTTGTAATTATTTCCAATTCCCAAAATGATTTGTTTGCAATTTTATTTGAAATCATTTGGGACATGTTTGAATTTTTAAATTGGTTTGAAAACAAGGTGCAATGCATATGATGCAATGCTATGCAAAAAGAAAAACAACCAGAATTCTATTTGGGGGAAATCCCCCGGGTGTTACAGCAGTCCACATCATACATTTCTTTGGAGCATCCGGTTTTTCTTCAAGGACTAGATCGTTTATCTCGTCGTCCTCGATCCCCAGTCGGTGAAGCATATCATCAAGTGTTTCGCTGTTTTTTCCCATATCCGCTTACATGGCTCGAATCCGCCGAGTTCGACATAGAAAACCCTAGGCGTGGCCGTGTATGCTTCAGGAGAAATTCCGCGCGATAAACACAGGCCGAAGCTCCAGGTGCGAAAGAAGAAACCCCGAGATAAAGTCTCCGGGTCGAAGCAGAACTCCCCGCCGATAGGAATCGGAAGTGGAGGCTCAAAACCCTAGGTCGTCAGATGTGTTTTATCTTGGCACACAGTAGAGATCAGATCTGTAGCCTAATGGAAAACAAATGATTTATGTTGAAGAAGAAGAGCACATTGGTGAAGAAATTGTTATTTTATAAACAATTTTATTTATCAAAATGTTTTGAAGGCATTTAATAAATCTCCAAAATTAGTTTACTAAATCTTATTTTCTTCCTTTGGAAAATCAGATTTGGAGTATGGTCAAATAAGAACAAATATATATTTTCCGTACGTGTTTCTTTTATTTGGAAATGTCATATTATTTTCTCTCTTTGGAATATAAAAAAAAGTGTTGGGAAAATATTTGATATGTTCCGAAATTCTAACAGTTATTTTAAGAGTCATGTTATTTAATCTCCTTGAAATAATTTAAACATGGTTGGGAAAATATTTGAAATGTCACTCAAATCCGATCGGTTGAAATCAAGAAATTTTAACCAAAAAGTTACCCTTCCAAGGTTTATGATTTGGATGGTCATGTTAACACACTTTTGTACTCTTTCTGTCACAATTAATCGGTGTGGATTTCTTAAAATATATATGGATGTATCTAGACATATTTTAGTGTATAGATACATGCATGATTTGAAAAATCCAGAGCAGAGGTTTTAAACCAAGGTGGAGAAAGATTAAACAAGTTCTGAAAAGTTTTAATTTCGTCCGAAATTTCGACAGAGACAAACAGTTCAACAGAAACAAGGAGGGGGTATTTGATTCAGCATTCCAAATTTCCGAAAATGTTGGGATGTCAGTGGCGCGATACATATAGTAGGTTTCTATAATGAGTTAGAAAAAGATTTCCATAGACGTGCGTGAGACGAAGTTACGTTTTGATTTAGACAGCCGATCATATATCATTTAGATCGCGAATATATGAATCGTGTGCGTTTGTGTAGTCACATCGATGGATTTCTTGGCGATCTCGACAGTTACCTCTGTCGGGGATAACGCAATGCTGGCTTTCTCCACGCCACAGGTGCTTGGAATTCTGAGGCAGATCGAGCGGGTGTCGCCGTCCGACGACGGACTTTTCCTCGCCGGCCTTTTTATTCCAAACGAACGCCAATAAGTCACAACGCATGAAAAGACACACAACCATCCGGCCAACTCTATATATGTATGGCCTAAATAATTTGGAACCTTCACAACGCAACACAAAATGGAGGACACTGCCTCTTTGTCTCACTACTACTCCGTCTATCTCGGTTGGGCTCTCGTGTCCCTCGCGGTGGGGCTCGTAGCCTACCGCGAATGGCTGCTTGCGGCTCCCGCCGGGGCCGTGGCAGCTGCCGGTCATCGGCAGCCAGCACCACCTGATCGGGCAGCTTCCTCACCACGCCCTACATGACCTGGCACAGCGCCACGGCCCAGTCATGCTGGTGCGGCTCGGCGAGGTGCCTACGCTGGTGATGTCGTCTCCAGATGCGGCCCGCGAGGTAATGAAGACCCATGACGTGGCGTTCGCGACGCGGCCAATGAACGCCATCATGCGCGTGGTGACCTGCGGCGGCCAGAACATCGGCTTCGCGCCATATGGTGAGTATTGGCGTCAGCTCCGCAAGATTGCCGTCACGGAACTCCTTACAGCGCGCCGCGTCCACTCCTTTCATGCCATCCGCGAAGAGGAGGTGACGTCCATGTTGCGCGATGTCGAGTCGGCTGCCGCAGCCGCCCGCCCCGTAGAGATGCGCGCGCGGTTGTCCGAAGTCTCTTCGGCCACCACGTTCCGCGCCATTATGGGCGACCGGTGCGATCAGCGTGACCTGTTCTTACGAGAACTTGACACCCTTATTGGACTCGCGACGGGGTTTAACCCGGTGGACCTGTGGCCATCGTCGTGGCTAGCTAGAAGGCTTAGCGGCACCCTGCGCCGCGCCAAGGAGAACCGCAATGCAGTGTCCGAGATCATCAGGGGCATCATCCAGGAGCATCTCGGGAGGACTAAGTGCGAAGGGGAAACCGAAGACTTGCTGGACGTGCTGCTGAAAATACACAAGGATGGTGGGGTCGACATGGTCGCAGTGGAAGGAATCATCTTTGTGAGTCATCTTTTAGGGAAAAAAAAGCCAAAGCATATCATCCCGTTTGACGTGCTGATATATATCTATCGCAACATATCTCTTAACAATGAATCTTTGTCTGATGTGCACTACAGGATCTCTTCAACGCCGGAAGCGAGACGTCAGCCACGACGCTGGAATGGGCCATGGCGGAGCTGATCAGGAACCCAACGGTGATGAAGAAGGCAAGGGTGGAGGTGCGCCAAGCCTTCGAGGCTGGTGGCACAGTCATCGAAGATAGGCTTGGCGAGCTCGTGTACCTACATCTTGTCATCCGGGAGACACTTCGTCTGCATCCGCCCCTGCCCTTGTTGCTCCCACGCGAGTGCCGCGAGCCGTGCAACGTGCTGGGGTTCGACGTGCCAAAGGGCACGCAAGTGATGGTTAACGTATGGGCATTGGGCCGCGACCAGCTATGCTGGCCTAACGCCGCCGAGGAATTCTGGCCGGAGCGGTTTGAGGCCAAAGGCGCGGTGGACTTCAGAGGAACCGATTTCGAGCTCCTGCCCTTTGGTGCTGGCCGGAGAATGTGTCCAGGGGTGGCGTTCGGTCTGGCAAATGTGGAGCTTCCGCTTGCCAGCCTGCTGCTCCAGCCAGATGTCTTAGACCCGGCCGAGTTCGATATGACCGAGGAGTATGGTCTCGCTGTGAGGCGGAAGGCCAATCTTCTACTGCGCCCTTCCCTCCGCGTGCCAATCCCATTATCTGCATGATTCTAAGTCAACTGCCCTACCCTACTATGGTTGAAAAATATTTTTTCACATATGTATATGCATCTCCATGAGTTTAACTTTAAATTTGCATATGGTACAAAGATGTATATGCACTAGATTGGGGATTTTTACTGTACAATTTACTACTCGTAAAATGGAGTAGTATTGAAGAAAATCAACCGTTGATTTGGAGCTTATTCTAGACTTTTTTTCCGTTGGTTTTTTATTACTTTCTATAAACGTAAATTACTCCCGGCCGTCAACTGATTGCATGTATGTCTTAAGAAATCCCTCCCGTCTTTTCCCATTTCTGTTGTTGTCCACGTTCGTCTGACCTATCAATAGCCCTTGGGCATGTCCTCCCCCACCAACTTTCTGTGCCGGAGTAATCCATTAAGGTGATAGACGTCCCAACAATTTAAAAAATAGGTGACCAAATGTGTACATGTAATAGATCATTTTAAGTAGGTGATCAGATTTCGGTAGACAAGAGGCGATGCGGCGATCATCCAGCCTTGGTTCCTAGTGCATCAGGCTATGAGGCAATGAAGCACGAAGAACTTATTGTTATAAACAATATCGACAAAACACGATGAATAAAAAGATCTAGCACGACAGGAGACACAAGATTTAACGTGGAAAACCCTTTCAAAGAGCCAGCGAAACTTCACAGCATCGGGTGCAGTTTGGGGATTTACAACTTTTGACTTATCCTGAACCCGGTTTACATGAGATATATAAAGAGGTAAAACCTTAGACAAGGTAGAATTCTGATCTGCGCCGCTCCGTTCTTCCCGTCAGAAGTTTGGCCTTTTATCAGCATAAGATCACACCAAAATAACACCTTGGGCGTGCCAGGCCGGTGTCCTGGGGCTTCGTGCTTGCTGATCTGTACGAGGGGCTCCCCACTGTTGACGGTGCTGCCCTCACGGCCCCGTTCGAGCTTGAAGAGATCAAGGCTGCCGTGGACGGCATGGACAGGAACAGCGCCCCAGGCCCCGACGGGCTTGGTCCCAGTTTCTACCGCGCGGCATGGCAGACTGTCGCCCCCGCGTTGCAGTTGCTGTTCGCTGCAGTTCACGACGGGGTTGCAGACCTGGAAGGGATCAATCGGGCGCATGTGGTCCTCCTCCCCAAAGGTGAAGGTGTGCTTGCTCCGGGGGGCTTTCGCCCGGTGTCGTTGCAGAACTGCTCGATCAAAATGGTGTGCAAAGCCCTAACCTCGAGGCTCCAGTCAGAGATCGGCAAACTGATCGACGAGAACCAGTCTGGATTCCTGTCAGGACGCAGCATATCTGAAAACTTCGTCTTTGCCACTGAACTGGTCCAAGCCTGTCACAAGCGCGGCGCCCCCACTGTCGTCCTGAAGCTAGACTTCGCTAAAGCGTTTGATTCAATCGACTGGAGCAGCCTCCGCGCCATTCTTGCTGTCCGTGGGTTCCCTGAAAGATGGTGTAACTGGATGGATCTAATACTGTCGTCGTCAAGGTCAGCGGTGCTGCTCAACGGGGTGCCTGGTGATTGGATCGACTGCGCGAGGGGACTGCGGCAGGGGGATCCCCTCTCCCCCTACCTCTTCCTCCTGGTCGCGGACGTTCTCCAGCGCCTGATCAGAGCTGACGCTGTGCTGTCCCACCCCCTGTCTGACGGCGAGCCGTGCCAAGTGCTGCAGTACGCTGACGACACGCTGATCGTCATGCGTGCCTCGCCTGCTGCGGCTGCCAGGCTGAAGGTTCTGCTCGAACAGTTCGCCGGAGCGACAGGGCTGGTTATCAACTTCCACAAGAGCACCCTGGTACCCATGTCCGTCTCGGCGAGCGACCTTGCTGCTATTCAGCTGGAGCTTGGCTGCCGCGTCGAAGGATTTCCGCAAACCTACCTTGGGCTGCCGCTGTCCGAAGAGAAGCTGACTATCAGTCTGTTCGCCCCCCTGATCGCCAAAATCGATAAGTATCTATCCGGCTGGAGTGCGTTGCTGCTGTCAGCCGGTGGGCGCGTCACCCTCCTCAACGCGGTGCTGGATGCCCTGCCTGTGTTTGCGATGAGCGCCATGATCCTTCCTCCCGCCCTGATCAGCGCTGTCGAGGGTCTGCGTCGCGCGTTCCTCTGGAACATCGCTGACCGCCCCTCGGGAGCAAAATGCCTCGTGGCGTGGGCGTCAGTCTGCCGGGCGAAGGAAGAAGGCGGGCTGGGGATCAGGTGCCTGGCAACGAAGAATTCCGTGATGCAACTCAAACTCCTCCATCGCCTGCACGTCGCTCCGCTGGCCCCGTGGCCGCGCTGGTTCTGGTCAATGCATGATGGCGTGGTGGCAGGCCCTGCTCACCGCCCTAAGACGCACGCAGAGCAGCTGGCGGCGCTCATGCCGCTTTACAGAGGCATCTCGCGCGCGGTGATCGGCAACGGACGCCACACGGCGTTCTGGCTGGACACCTGGGCTGGGGGCGCCCCGCTCTGCGTGCAGCTTCCGGCGTTGTTCTCCCACGCGGTTGACAAGGAGGCCTCGGTGGCGGCCGTGCTCACTGCTGGGCTTCGAAACACGCTGGGTCCGCGCCTCAACTCTCATGGGGAGAGGCAGCTCCCGCTTGCGCTGGCTGCGGTGGCCTCGATGACGCTGACTGACGAAGACGACGGCCGCGCTCTCGTGCGCTGCGCCAAGAACGGTGGCCACCTGGACACCGGGGGCGTCTACAAGCTGTGCGTGCTGGGGGGGGGTTGCCGTCCCCTACCACAACTTCGTCTGGGGCAGCGCCGCTCCCTCGCGCGTGAAATTCTTCATGTGGCTGCTCGCGCGGCGGCGAGTCCTGTCGCGTGACAACCTTCTCCGGAAGAACATCCTGACCGAAGAAGAAGCTGGCTGCCCCATCTGTGGCCTCGAGCGCGAGACCATTGAACACATCTTCTTCGAGTGTGGGTTTGCCCGTGGTTTCTGGCGGCAGCTGGGTGGGGTGCCGCCTGCTGACAACACCGCGGACATCGCCGCTGTTGCCGCCCCGAGCACTGTCCCCGTCGAGACCGCGTCGACCTTCTTGGCGTTGTGCTACTGGCACCTGTGGAAGCACAGGAACGCGGTGGCGTTCCGATCCCAGGTCCCGAGTCTACGCCTGCTCCTCAAGGATTGCCGGGATGATGCTGACCTCTGGCGAGGCCGCCTACCAGCTTCCAAACGGGCAGATGTGGATGTTTGGATCAGTGTCCTTTGTATGAACCCTAGCTAAGAACCGCTCTCTCTCTCCCTTTTTTTAGGTCTTTCCTTTTCCTTGTAAAAAACGGCACCCCTCGGGGCTCTCTGGCTGTTCAGGGCCACTCATATCAATACAGATTCAGGTGGGGTTTAGGCCCTCCCGGTGAAAACATCAAAAAAAAATAACACCTAGTTGGCTAGCTAATTGGTTCGATCGCAGAATGGTAGCCGATGCCCGATGGCCTGGAACATCAATGGCGTGAAGTGAGGGGGAATTATGTATGGCCATGGCTTCCGGCGACAACAAACATGGTGCTGTTATGGAGACCTGCAATGATGTAATTAGCGATGGATATCATAGGCCAACGGCTTCAAATTTTATCGCATGATTTGCCGGTTTTGTTTTATTTGGCTTCTTCTTCAACTAGTATTGATCCATGTGTATCCTTGTATTGGTTTGGATGAATGGACAATATTAGTTTGTCCCTACCGTAAAAGACCTTATTAGATGGACCACTTTCTCTGGTTGATATCCAAAATACTTGAACTAGTGGCCTTATTTCTATTGGAATTTATGGGCTGCACCATGTGGCCCAACTAAGACCAATAAATTCTGAAATTGTCATGTCCCATTCATGAATAATACAAGTGGGGTAGTCCCACACTGCTAGTTTGGAGAGAGTGGAACCACCTTATAAGGTGAGCCATTCCTCTAAGGCTTTAAGCCTGGTGCTCAGCGAGGCCTCTCAGCGATTTGCCACGCTCGGTGACGCTGGAGTGTGGGCCTTGTCGCGTCGCTGCAGTGCCGTGTGCGGAGGGCGCGCTGCACGCGTGGCCGCGCATCCTTGTTCCTCGTGTTTTTTTTGCCTTTTCTCCTGTCGGGGTCTCCTTCTCGTTTTCTCCGGGCGGTTCTCGACGGCGCCGTCTTCTCGTCCTCTTCGCCGCCTGCAGCGCTCGCCGTCGGTGCTGCTGCTCGGTACGTCCGTGGATGCCGCCACCGCGTGGCCGGCGCCCAGTCCGGGAAGCGCCGCCGCTCCAGAAGCTCCCCCCCCCTCCCGTCTCTCCCTTTCCAATCTCACCTATGTTTCTCTCGTTCTCAGTGAGCGTAGGGTTGTCGCACGGGAGGATCTCGACCTTCGTTGGCGAGTCCCCAGCTCCACGGCTACCTCTGCCAGCCGGCGACTCCATGGAACCACTACCAGGTCCGGGCAGGCCGAGCAGCAGAGACTTTCGTGGGGAGGAGGAATAGCATGTGAGCCTTCTTCTTCTTCTCTTATTTGTTTTCAGGTTAAAATTTCTTGAGTTGTGTCGGTGTTCATGTACAATCCCTTAGATGAATATGGAGACCCTTTCGATTTATAGATGGCATCTTAATAATTCATGGCAGAACATTCATAGTATTATGTCCTTCTCCCGTTATTGGTGCTGTCGGCTGCTCCTATCTTTTCACGAATTTCCCCGTACAGAATCGAGACCAATATATTTGGGAGGCTCATGTCTTCTGGAATCGATTCCAGCACATCTAGCATCCGGAGACAAGGAGTTCATTATGTGGCTGCGGTAGCGGAAGAAGCATTGTGCACTGGTGCTTCAAGTGCCCTACTCATTGATGTTGTTTTCCTCTGTATGCATGTATGTCTCCTCCAAGATGGCAAGATTTATGGGGATTAATGAGCTCCATTCAGTCCTTTGGTTTCAGATATTGGCATGGCCTCTATCTGGTTGCAGTGATATTTTTTCTTAGTTGTTATTGAGGAGCACATGTTCCAAAGTAGCGTATAGTCTTCTTATTGTTATTGATCTGGATCGCTACTCTATGGAATTTATTTATGCCTAGATGGCATATAAGTTTTGTTCTTTTTTATCAGTCCTACTACTACTGTATGCTATTTGTTACACTAATACTAAATTGTTAATTGTAGTCCATCAGGTACTATATTTAATCTATCATGCTAATATCTTGGTGAAATTGAGTTACAAACAATAGTGCAGATTAGACACATTTAAAAAAATTAAAGATTTATGAACCATGATCTCCTTGATTTGATTCTTGGTTTTAGCAGGTCTCTTACATAGGAGGAGCTTCAGGTCATGGAGATGAGATTTATGGTAGAGAAGGTATGCTTAGGTCAATTAAAGAGATCTCCGTTCGATATAAATCGGGTGCGGTCAAGAAAAAGCAGAATTCCTAGAGAGGGATGGGGTGTAACATCTGTAAAGAATGACAGAATCCCACAGGAGAACTGGAGAAGAATTAGTCGTGAATTAGGAAAAAATCGTGAAGGATAATAACAACATTCTAGAAGGTATAGATCTCCCTGTTCATTTTTAGGTTTGCTACTCTTATTTTGGTATATCTCTTTATATTCGATTCACTGGCATTTTAGAATACGTTAGTTCAATCACTTTTAGGCAACCATTCACCTAAATATGCATGTAGTCCCCTAAGAAGTTGTTAACTGACTTATATTAAAAAAAATCAGGTTTACTCAGTCATGTTACATTTAGAAAAGAAGATATGTTTACTCCTGGTAATAATTTGTCGGTAGTATCCATTTAATACTACTTATAATTGATATTTCCAATCTGTATTGCTCTAGATATTTTTGGTAATTTAAAAATGTAGTCAAAGAACTGAAAGAAGACACCAGATGCATGTATAACTATAACACAACAATACCTGAGCGGAAGTTGCTACTGAGAACTTAATTCCTGACTCTTGTCTATGTAAATTTCCAAAGAGTGTGTGCTTGGCCTCTAATCTTCTGTAATTCCTATATTTATATTACACTGTAAGACCATTTTTGGTAGAATACATGTCAACCTAGGCACAAGTTTGTCTGATCCATGTAAACAATTTATGAGTATTATTAGATTTTTCCAATTGCATGACCTTGCTATTGGCTAATTTCTTTGCTAAGTACTCCCTCCGTTCCAAAATAGATGACTTGCATATATCCAAATATGCATGTATGTGGACATGTTTTAGTCTACATACATGCATATATGGACAAAGTGGAAGTCATCTATTTTGGAACGGAGGGAGTAACTATTTTTATTTAAGTTCTCTTTCCCATATACAACATCACAAAATCTGATTTTCCAAATTAATAAGTTTTTAATATTCACCTCTTAGACAGGCATCTACACTTTATCACTTGACTCTCTGCTTTTACTTAAATGAATTGTATTAATACTGATTATTGCATTATTTAATACATACATTATGCTTAGCGCTGTCAATTGTTATAGTAGTTCTAGGTTTATTTAATATAAGAGCGGTGCTAGGTCTGATTGCGACGCCTATAAATACTACGATTGTAATATTCTGTTATTACATCTACAAGTTGAATCACTTAGGAGGCTCTTTTGATACGGACGGTCCTAACACAGATCCGAGCTCTCAAAATGTAAAAGAGAAACGGTAGCAGCCCAGTTATTGGCATTTCTGGCTACCGAGCGAACACTGTTTCAAGGAGTGGAAACACATTTTTAGATAAAGGGCCGGCGTCGATTTGATTGCATGAATGAAACCAACGAAGTGTAACAGCATGAAAAAATTATAGCAAATACCTTCCTTCTATCATATTACAGGGAATTTTTTTCCAGGTTTTTCCTTCACTTGATATGGCTCAGCCGCTGATCCCCTTGCATCAAAACCAATTGGTGTTGGCTTTCAGGAACTGGGAGACCTCTACCTCCAAGTGACATCTCTAAAATCTCTTTTTGTCGATCCCTACCATGTTATCCTATAAAAAATCTAGCATAGTTTGTGAAAATCTTGGATGGTTTTTGTTTCTAGCCCCCCATCATATCATTATCGGCACTCTATAAATGAGCTTCCATTTTTCCAACAAGGGCATTAAAAACAGAATTTGGTGCAGTGTTAGAATCTTTATCAGAAAATGGAACCACTATCAAGAAGTATCAATTCAGTTCTGCCTATCTAGCTTGAGCTTAAGATAAAGATAACATGATGGCATTATCTTAGATGTATTCACGCTGTGTGTGGCCCCCATTTCATCGTCGGTACCCTGAGTGGTGCAGCTGTACCTTCGGCATGCCCATTCTTCCTAAACGTTCATCTTTTGTTTATGTTGGTGCGGTTTGTCGCCCGTTGCGTGCGCCTCGCTTGCTATGTTCGTGCTTGGTGGTGGAGTGGGATTTTTATTACGTGTTTGACCTGTTTTTCCTGTGCTTGGGTGGTGGGGAGGTTATTTATTTTTACCCTTATTCTCTACCTCGGTGTGGTCTGTGGCCAGATCTTCTTTCTGTTGGTGGCCAATGCGCTTTCCCAGCTCAGTTGTTTTCGGGGTGTCATCCTGCTGTCTGTTGATTCGCCGCCTATCCGTGAGGTGCCTCCGTGTTGTGACCGTCACCGGCTTCTTCTACAGGCTATTCCTCTACCATGTAGGCATCCGTTCCCTTAACCTATTTGGGATAGACCTGCCGATGTACGACCTCCGTATGTGCCTGGTCTGGCACCCTTTTATTTTCATGCCGGTGGATTCAGCCATCTACCCTCATGCCTCAGCGCCACAGGCTGTTGTCGTTGCCCCTTTTCTAAGGATTCAGATTTGTAACAAACCCACGAATCTCTTATATTTTGTAATCTTTAATTTATCGCTATTGCTCAATCTGCAACTAAGTATTTGCTCACAGTTGCTCGCTTGGATTGCATTTGTGTATCTTTACTTGGCTGATTTAGTTATTCCTTTTTAGTTTTGTTCTTCGTTGATTTGTTGCCTGGACGTTTTGTTGGTGCTCCTTGTATTTATATGGTGTGCTATTTTGTTTGCAGGCTGTGACGCTTGTCGTGGCGTCGTTCCTGGGTGTCTTTTTCTTGGTGACTTCTGCTTGTGCAGTAGGCTTTTAGGGTTTTTTTTAGACCGTCTTTTAGGTTTTCTTAGTGATGCTATGTTGTGTTGGCTGATTTTTTATTCGCCCGATTTAGTTGTCCTGGAGTTTGCGAGGCGACGTTGCTCGTGGGTCGCGGGTGCTGGGAAGTACACGTCCGAGAAAGAGTTGTGGGGCGAACAAAGCAGGACCTTTTTTTCTGCGTCCTGGCATGGCGTTACTCGGAAGATTTTTTGCGGGGAACCATCATCACGAGGCTGAGGTCTCAAGGGATGATTGTGCTCGATGTGGCTTCCTCTGGTGTGGCTTCCCTTCTGTTTCATGGTGGGAGGATGGTGCGCTCGCGAATTAAGACACCGATTGATGTGATGTAATTGCTCTGGATGATATTGCTCAACAATGGTTGACTAATTGCATGGTTCTCTTCAGTTATTCTGGTTTTTACTCCATCTTTTTTCTTTGCATGGAATCATTGAGTTCTTGGTATTGTATTCTGCAGGATGGCGATGCATTCATGCCACCAAGGCTTTTCGCAGAGCAGGCGATAGGCGCCATCCTATGCTTACTAGACCAATGGGAGGAAATGGTCTCTTGAATTTGCAACCTAGGCCCGTTACCCTGTTATTTTTGTCTATCCATGATATTTGCGGGGTTTTTTGCATTTAATAATATATTGGCAGTCGGACTATAAAATTGGATCGGGCAATCGTCATTGCATTGTACCTGGTTCACAGGCGCTCTGCTTTATTCCTGTGACAGTGACCTTAGATTAATGTGATTTTCAGAGGAATTATTACTCCATAATATTAGTTGCTACCTTGCACACATGGTTACCCTGTTATTTTTGTTTATCCATGAGATCTGCGGTTGTTATTGTGTTTAATAGTACACTGGCAGTAGGATTGTAAAATTGCATTGGAAAATCGTCATTGCATTGCGCCTGCCTGTCCTGTCACTCTGATTTATTCATGTGAGAACTTGCGATAAATGTAAATTTGAGAGGAATTATTAGTGTATAATATTAGTTGATACCTTACACACATGGCCCTTATATGCTTAAGGGCTCTATAAATAAGAGTTTTTTTCTTCTGAATATGAGACCGCAACTATAATCATGAAGTGCAATAGCAAGATATTGGTGAGCAACTGAGCATCCTCTTTTTGTTTACATAATTTTAACAATACATAGATCACATAGCTTTGTCTAAACTGTCTAACTCGATCAATATTTTTTTGCGTCGATGTTTCATGTAGTCAGGCGTTTTTGACAAGAGATAGGCCTTCACGCTTAATCGACTGTCTATGTCTGCTGTGAGTAGAGCTACACATTTTTATATTTTAAAGACAAGGCAACAGAAAGTTACAATGATCTTGTATTATTTTTCTGTATGTCTTACTGCTACAAAATTTAAGTGCCAATGGCCCAGAAAATAGCCATCTATTGACTGTTTTTCTAATCGGGGACTATGCAACTAAGCTGAGTCACATTTAGCTTGTATGGCTTTAGTTTTTTCAAAGTGGTATTGCAAATGGAAATGTAGGGTGTATAGTTTTTTAGTTGCTGCTTTCGTATAAATGTATAGAAAATACTAATAAGCGCATGAATAAGGAAATTCGTGAAGCCCTTTGCATGCTATTGTCTCGCATGGCAGTCATAGTTACCATGATTGAACAATTGGGAGTTTATATGCTGAAGCCCTTCGCATGCTGGAATCAGGTAGCTGAGCAATAGCTTGTATGACTTGACTGCTAGACATGGCCCTTTTCGATTTAGCCTTCAGAAAACATATTGAGATCCATGTTGTTGAATGCAAATGCTTGGAAGAGTCTTGGCATGAAGGTATTCTGGTAGGTCATGCAAGCGACCGGTATAATGTGGACGATAGCAACTACTGTTTCCGTGATGAGGTTTGTGTCTATTTTACGAAATTATACCGTATTGATGGAGGAGCAATATTGATTTCTCATTGTGCTAGAGAAAGGGGGTGTCTCACTCTTACTTTGCTTGACGAAGCGATGCAGCGGATTTCTCGCATTTTCATCGAGTATAAATGCATGTTGACTTTTTCCGAAGAAAAGGAAAATCTGAAATGGCAGTCTTGTGTCAGCCGCATGGAAGAGCTTGCTAATAAATTAGTTGGACTCTGACAAGGAGAAGAATCTGGGTTGGATGATGTTGACTAGAATATAATCAGATAGTTTTATCTAATATTTTTGTTTGGTTGTGGTATTCTTACATACTATTATACTGTGATGATTTATTTTCTGTTAAGCATGCACTGCATGTGGCATAGTCACATACTGGGTTATCAGGCATAGTTATTTACAGAAGACTGCCCAGCTTTGCTATTGCAGACAAACGACCATTTTCTATGCAGTGACGTGGAGGTGGCAATCTTAGAACAGAGTTAGGTAAAGTATTTTGTTAGCAGATCTTCTGCTTAAAAAAATGTATGTTGTAACTATGGTTTAGTGTTGAAAACATGTGCATAAGGTCTAACACTTGATTTTCTGGACCTTTGTTATGGAGACCTGCAATGATGTAATTAGCGATGGATATCATAGGCCAACGGCTTCAAATTTTATCGCATGATTTGCCGGTTTTGTTTTATTTGGCTTCTTCTTCAACTAGTATTGATCCATGTGTATCCTTGTATTGGTTTGGATGAATGGACAATATTAGTTTGTCCCTACCGTAAAAGACCTTATTAGATGGACCACTTTCTCTGGTTGATATCCAAAATACTTGAACTAGTGGCCTTATTTCTATTGGAATTTATGGGCTGCACCATGTGGCCCAACTAAGACCAATAAATTCTGAAATTGTCATGTCCCATTCATGAATAATACAAGTGGGGTAGTCCCACACTGCTAGTTTGGAGAGAGTGGAACCACCTTATAAGGTGAGCCATTCTAGCTCATGTATGAGTTGGCAAGGCAAGAGGAGAGGAGTGCCACACGCGCGCTCCTCCTCCGCCGCCCGTCTCGCCACGCCACGCCACGACGCGGGTTGCGGGAATGAGCCGAGCCGAGAGCGTTTATTTTGTAGATTGGGAAAACTTAATGAGTCCTTAGTGGAACCGAACCGACTCAGACGTGGAGTTACCAAGGGCAAGCCTGAGGGCGATCTCAATCCAGCACAGCTGGAGGCTTTTGAGAATATGGACACTATGTTTAAAAGTGCCCTCCTCGGTATTATTGATGATTCCATTGTGGATCCGTATATGTCGTTTGATAACGGCAAAGATATGTGGGGTGCACTCGAGGCCAAATTTGGGGTCTCGGATGCTAGCAGGGAGCTGTACGTCATGGAGCAATTCTATGACTACAGGATGACTGATGAGCGTTCTGTTGTTCAACAGGCTCATGAGATACAGTCACTCGCTAAAGAAGTTGAGCACTTTAAGTGTATGTTACCGGACAAGTTTGTGGATGGAGGCATTATTGTCAAGCTTCCATCTTCATGGAGCAGCTTTGCTACTTCTCTGAAACACAAGAGACAGGAGTTTTGCGTTTTGGACCTCATCGGATCTCTTGATGTGGAAGAGAAGGCGAGAGCAAAGGATACACGTGCTCGGGTTGCTGAGATAGGTTCTGCTTCCCATATGGTACAGAAGAAATACTACCCTCCCAACAAGTCTAAATATAACAAGAAGAAATCCGAGTGTAAAGGCAAACCCGATGGCAAGTTTAAGCCGTCGCACTCTACCAACTTCAAGAAGAGTAAGGGGTCATGCCACGTTTGTGGTGAACTAACTCACTGGGCTCCAAGGTGTCCTAAGCGACATGAGCTGCATCAGCTGTAGAATAGCGGCAAGACCGCTAATATTGTCATTGGTGACACTGAGACGAAGGACTCTGGGTACGGTATAGTTCCCACTATTCTTTCAGTTTGTCATACACCTGAATGGTTAATTGACACAGGTGCCAATGTACATGTTTGTGCTGATGCTTCCATGTTCTCTTTATCAGATCATAGGGACTTTCCCCGTGCTGATGGGGAACGGGTCACATGCTACTGTTCGTGGTGTATGTACGGTCGATCTGAAGTTTACTTCGGGGAAGGTCGTGCGACTGAAGAACGTTCATCATGTGCCCTCCATCAATAAAAATCTCGTTAGCGGCTCACGTTTATGTCGAGATGGTTTTAAGTTGGTTTTCGAGTCTAATAAAGTTGTAATTTCCAAATATGGACAATTTATTGGTAAAGGCTATGAGTGCGGAGGCTTGTTCCGCTTATCCTTGTCAGATATTTGCACCAAAGTTATTAATCATGTTTGCCACGATAATGATTCTGATGTTTGGCATTCACGACTTTGTCATATTAATTTTGGTTGCATGACGCGGTTAGCAAGTATGAGTTTAATTCCGAAATTCAGTACTATTAAAGGTTACAAATGTCAAGTGTGTGTTCAAGCCAAGCAACCTCGCAAATCTCATAAGACTGCGGAGGCAAGAGACTTGACACCACTAGAACTTATACATTCTGATCTTTGTGAGATGAATGGCGTATTAACAAAAGGTGGAAAGAAATATTTCATGACACTTATTGATGACTCCACTAGATATTGTTATGTGTATCTTCTGAAATCTAAAGATAAAGGTTTAACTTATTTCAACAACTATAAGGCCGAAGCTGAGAACCAACTTGATCGTAAAATTAAACGGCTTAAGTACGATCGTGGTGGAGAGTATTTTTCCAACGATTTTAATTCGTTTTGTGCGGAACATGGAATTATTCATGAGAGGACGCCTCTCTACTCACCTCAGTCAAATGGGGTGGCTGAAAGAAAAAACCAAACGCTGTCTGATTTGGTTAACGCCATGTTAGATACTTCGGGTCTCTCCAAGGCATGGTGGGGGGAGGCGTTGATGACTGCGTGTCATGTCCTAAACCGAGTTCCCACAAAGAATAAAACCATTACTCCATTTGAGGAATGGGAAAGCAAAAGGTTGAAACTCTCCTACCTACGTACTTGGGGTTGTTTGGTGAAAATCAGTATACCAATTTCCAAGAAGCGCAAGCTTGGACCTAAAACCGTAGATTGTGTTCTTCTGGGCTATGCTTTTAATAGCATTGGTTATAGATTCTTAATAGTAAAATCTGAGGTATCCGACATGCATGTTGGTACGATTATGGAGTCGAATGATGCGACTTTCTTTGAGAACATATTTCCTATGAAGGATATGCCTAGCTCATCAAATCAGGAGAAACCTGTTTCATCTAGTCAGGAATTAACTGAGATTCCTGAACCCACCATTCCGATAGAACACGTTGAGAATCCCGAGGAGGATGACAATGAAGTTCCTGTGAGAAGCAAGAGATAGAGGACTGCAAAGTCCTTTGATAATAATTTCATTGTGTACCTCGTGGATGACACACGCAGGACCATTTCAGAATCTTATGCATCTCTTGATGCTGACTACTGGAAGGAAGTTGTCCGTTGCGAGATGGATTCCATCTTGGCTAACGGAACCTGGGAAATCATTGATCGTTCTTATGGGTGTAAACCTGTAGGATGTAAGTGGATGTTCAAGAAAAAGCTTAGGCCCGATGGTACAATTGAGAAGTACAAGGCAAGACTTGTGGCCAAGGATTCTACCTAGAAAGAAGGTGAAGACTTCTTTGGTACTTACTCACCTATGGCTAGATTGACCACTATTCGTGTGCTACTTTCACTAGTTGCCTCGCACGGTCTTCTCGTTCACCAAATGGACGTTAAGACGACTTTCCTTAGTGGAGATTTGGACGAGGAAATTTATATGGAGCAGCCAGATGGTTTTGTAGTACCCGGCAAGGAAGGCAAGGTGTGCAAGTTATTGAAGTCATTATACGGCCTCAAGAAAGCACCTAAGCAATGACATGAGAAGTTTGAAAGGACTTTGACTGCTGAAGTCTTTGTTGTAAACGAAGCTCATAAGTGTGTGTACTATCGCCATGGTGGGGGCGAGGGAGTTATTCTATGTCTATATGTTGATGACATATTGATCTTTGGGACCAATCTTGATTTAATCAAGAAAGTTAAGGATTTCTTATCTCGTTGTTTTGAGATGAAGGATCTAGGAGTAGCTGATGTTATCTTGAACATCAAGCTATTGAGAGATGATAATGGTGGGATCACACTGCTTCAGTCTCACTATGTGGAAAAGGTGTTGAGTCGCTTCGGGTATAGTGAATGCAAGCCTTCTTCAACTCCATATGATGACAGTGTGTTGCTTCGAAAGAATCGACGCATTACTAGAGATCAATTGAGGTATTCTCAGATTATAGACTCGCTTATGTATTTGGCGAGTGTCATGAGACCTGACATCTCTTTTCTGTGAGCAAATTGAGCCGGTTTATTTCCAATACAGGAGATGATCATTGGTGTGCGCTTGAGAGAGTTATGCACTATTTAAAAGGCACTGCGAGCTATGGAATTCACTATACCAGAAACCCAAGGGTTCTGGAAGAATATAGTGATTCTAATTAGATATCTGATGCTGATGAGCTTAAGGCCACTTGGTGGTGGCGCTGTTTCCTGGAAGTCTTGCAAGCAGACCATCTTAACGAGGTCAACTATGGAAGCAGAACACGCAGCATTAGATACAGCCACTGTTGAAGCCGAGTGGCTTCGTAAGCTCTTGATGGAGTTGCTCGTGGTTAAGAAACCAATACCCACAATCCTAATGAACTGTGATAATCAAACTGTGATCATCAAAGTGAACAGTTCTAAGAATAATACGAAGTCATCAAGACATGTGAAGAGAAGATTGAAATATGTCAGGAAATTGAAAAACTCTGTAGTTATTGCGTTGGATTATATTCAAACATCTATGAACTTGGCAGATCTCTTCACAAAGGGTTTATCATGGAATGTGATAGATAATGCATCGAGGGAGATGGGTTTCAGACCCACGGTATGAGTTGCCCACAATGGTAACCCACTCAATGTGATCGGAGATCCCGTGAATTAGAAGTGGGAGACAAGTTGTTGGTCCGCTGAGAGGAGAGTATCCTTATATTTTTATCCCACTCCATGAAGATGCAATACTCTCCTAATCTGTATGGTAGGTTGACATTTGTCTTAATGTGTTCCAAGTGGCTTATTTATATAAGCAGAGATGTGTCCTGCAGAACATCTCCTGAGGAACTCACCTATATGAGTTTGACTGTTAAACGTCGCAGTCTATGAGAACGGGTGCTCTCTAATAAACTCATGAAAGGCCTTCGGGGGAAGCCTTGCGGCAGCCTAGTATCGGTTCAGCCGTTGTGTGTGGTATCACAGAAAACTTGTAGTTCAAGACATAGTCCACTATTCAAGTTGTGAACTAGTGTAGCATAATGTTATAAGAGATAGTTCAACTTAACGGTCTCCACTAAACACCGGTATATAAAACAATGTTTTGAAATTGAGATTATGAGATGTGCTAATGATACTTTGTGGGGG
Organism: Alopecurus myosuroides; assembly: GCA_028641055.1. Taxonomy (NCBI): domain Eukaryota; kingdom Viridiplantae; phylum Streptophyta; class Magnoliopsida; order Poales; family Poaceae; genus Alopecurus; species Alopecurus myosuroides. The sequence continues at coordinate 52,422,912 of CM054058.1, forward strand.
ATTGTTGGAATTTATGAGCTGCACCATGTGGCCCAACTAAGCCCAATAAATCCTGAAATTGTCATGGCTCATTTATAAATAATACAAGTGGGGAGTGGGATTAAACTTTAGTCCCACACTGCTAGTTTGGAGAGAGTGGAACCACCTTATAAGGTGAGCCATTCTAGCTCATGTATGACTTGGCAAGGCAAGAGGAGAGGTGTGCCACACGCGCGCTCCTCCTCCGCCGCCCGCCTCGCCTCGTCACAACACGTCACGATGCGCCACGGGTTACGGGAATGAGCCGAGCCGAGAGCGTTTATTTTGTCGCTTGGGAAAACTTAATGAGTCATTAACTTGGTAATTATCGGACGTGTTAATTATTAAACCGTTTCCGTTTCCTTTCTGGATCGTGGAACCGAACCGACTCAGACGTGGAGTTACGCCCACGTCTCTCCCAGCCCGCATATAAATACGCGCGTACGGTAAACCCTAGTAGCCACTTCGTCTTATGGTTTCGCACTGTTCCAAATCACTGCGCCGTCAATCAAGTCTTCTCCATCCCTTCTTCCGGCGTGCACCGCGAGGAGGGACAGCAGGCCTCCGGAACCCCGTCTCTTGTGATCCTGTATGGGAGAGGGCGATCAGGTTTTTGGGAAGCGCACTCGCGCGACTGCTGACGGCGACTACTTCCCTAACGACGACTTCTTCCCCGACCTCGGCAACCTCTTCATCAACGACATGGGCGACAACATGGACAACAACACAGGCGGTGCCGCTACCGCTGCATTGTACGTATCTCTATTCCATATGTATGAGATATTACTGGAATTCATATGTCTAGTTGTTGTCGTAGATCGGATCTGTTCTTCCATTGTGCTAGATATTTGCATGCTTAGTATAATTCCTATTGTCATGATTTACATAATGCTATTTCGGATTAAATCATATGCTAAATTGCTTATATATTCAACAATTTCTTCGGACTATTATTTCTGTGATGATTTGACTTCTGAGCACTAAATTAACTTCTGGCTTCGCCATCCAAGAGTGAGAGGACAATAGGGGGATGGGGGTTTGTGTCCAAGAAAAAAGCTTTTGGAGGTTTGGGTATACATGATTTAAGAGACTTTAATATCTGCCTCATGGCCTCTTGGGTGAAAAGGTATTTGCTTGCAGAGAACCAGCTTTGGAAACTAATTATTGATGCCAAATACAATAATTCTTCCCATAATGTTTTCTGGACTAATGATTTGCATTCTTCCCCATTTTGGAAATCCTTTTCTTGGGCTGCTAGAGCCTGTAAATTGGGAATGGAGTGCATATTAAATTTTGGTTAGATCATTGGCATGGAGATTGTTGTCTAGCAAATTCTTTCTTTGATCTGTTTTAAATTGTCAATGAAACTGATCTTTCTGTTGCTCAAGCTTGGGATGGATCTAATCTTAAGTTCACTTTTAATAGTGGTCTGGACCAGAATTTGATGGCTAGGTGGTATGAACGGCTAGAAATTGTCTAGAAAACTCCTGTCTGGAGTGATTCAGTTGATATCCTTGTTTGGAAATACTCTAAAGATGGCATATACACCTCTGCATCTTTCTATGATATTGTTAACTTTGGTGGGATTGCTCCCAGGTACTCACAAAAATTTTGGCATTTTTGTTCATGCATGTATTGATATTTTCCTTTGGATGTTCATCCATAATAAACTGCTCACATGAGATAACCTGCAAAAACGCCGCTCTGTCTTGAACCCTATTTGTCTTTTCGGTTCTGAAACAGAGACATCTTTTCATCTCTTTTTTTGAGTGTGCAGTTGAAAAATCTATCTCCGATATATTTCAAATAGAACTCGGCGCTGATATGGAATCTATTTGCAAACTACGGCTGTCCAGTAATTATGAGATTACGAATGTGCTGGTATCAGCTTTGCTTTGGAGCTTACGGAACTCTCGGAATGGTCTTTGTTGAATAATTAGGCATAATTTCCACGATTAATTTCAGAATATAAATCATGACAAAAGCAGCTATTAACCTGTGGAACTCTAACATACTAGATGCAGCAGACAACATAAATAGTAGCAACACGATCTCTCTAAACATGCAAACAGTAGACATTTTAAACAGACAGATCAGGACACAAGTTCCGTACCGATCGTTTGTATTAACGTTGTTGATGACAATGTTGGCGATGACGGGTCGGAGTAGACGACGCTTGAGGCGACGTTAGGCAGCACCGCCTGACTTGTTAGGCAGACGAGCCGTCGTGGAAGCAGCGAGCAGTCGCGCGAAGCGCTTCCCAAAAACCTAATTCGCCCTCTCCCGTACAGGTTCACAAAGGCGACTGGTTCCGGAGACCTGCTCTCCCGTTTGCCGGTGGACGCCGGCGCTCGGGATGGAGTAGACTACGTTGGCGGCGCAAGGAACAAGGTGTGGCAAAACCTAGATTGATTTCGGTGTGTGTACAGTGCCCACGGTGCGCGTCTTTTATAGTGCGGTCCGGAAAACCCTAACGCATGCGACGTGGGAGGCCCACGCCGCACGTCCGAGTCGGTTGCAGCACGCGATTCGGGAGCAACCCGAACCGCCTCAGCTGTGACGTGTCCGTCACGGCTATGAAATCGGTTTTCCAAAACAGCAAAATAAACATAAGTATTGTCTCGGCTCGAGGCTCGATTCACGAAACGCGATCGCGACGTGTCGAGTCGAGACGAGCGAGCGGCGGCGGAGGAGGAGGAGGAGTGCGCAAGAGGCTCTCTTGTTCTCACTCACATACAATCGCTACAACACTCCACCTTATAAGGTGGTGTGCAACTCCTCAAACTTCTAATGTGGGACTAAACTTCCCACTCCCACCACTCACTTGTACACATGGGCCATTTTGAGATTTCAGGATTTCTTATTGGGCTTGTACTTGTTGGGCCCAAATATTTCAGCAATCCCCCACCAGATCTCAAATGCCCATTTGAAGATTTGCCAATCCCCGCTACTTGTTTATATACTAGTGTTTCAGCAGAGACTGTTAAGTTGAACTTCCGCCTAGAGCCTTAAGCTACATCTATCAGCAACTTGAACAATGGACTATGCCTTGAATTGGAAGTTTTGTGCCAATAGACTTTACTCAAAGTCATAACTAGTACTTGGCTGCCAGTAGCCTACCCCGCGGGTGGAGCATATGCGTCGTACTCCGTGGTATCTTCATGAGTTTACTAGAGATCACCCAAATCTCATGGACTGCGACGTTTACAGTCGGACTCACATAGGTGTGTTCTTTCAAGAATGCTCTGTAGGACAACATCTTTGCTATAAATAGCCAACATAAACACATTAAGGCATGTTGCCAACCTGCCTTACAGCTCTTTGAGAGTTATGCATCATCACTTAGAGAGGGTTTACCAAATACTCTCCTCAGTCAAACCACTAGCTTGTTCTTCCTAGGTCCTAATTCACGGGATCTCCGATCACATAGATTGGGTTACCACTATGGTGTAACACTCACGGGTCTCATACCCATCTCCCTCGATGCACTATCTATCACATTACGTGATAGTCCCTTCGTAAAGGGATCTGCCAGGTTTTTGTCTGTTTGAATATACGTAACAGTAATTACTCCGGAGTTTCTCAATTTCCTGACATACTTCAAACGTCTTTTGACGTGTCTTGATAACTTCGCATTATCCTTAGAACTGGTCACCTTGGCAATCACCGTTTGATTGTCACAGTTCATGAGGATAGCCGGTAATGGTTTCTCAACCACCGGCAAGTCCATCAAGAGCTCACGCAGCCATTCTACCTCAACAGTGGCTGTATCTAAAGCAGTAAGTTCTGCTTCCATGGTTGACCTCGTCAATATGGTCTGTTTACAAGACCTCCATGACACCGCGCCACCTCCAAGAAGAAATGCATATCCACTTGTGGCGTAGAGTTTATCTACATCTGAGATCCAGTTGGAGTCACTATATCCCTCAAGCACAGCAGGGTGCCCTGAATAATGAATCCCATAGCTTATAGTACCATTCAGATAGCGCATGACCCTTTCAAGTGCATGCCAATGATCATTACCCGGGTTTGACATGAACCTGCTCAATTTGCTCAAAGCAAAAGAGATGTCAGGCCTCGTCACGCTCGCAAGGTACATGAGTGAACCAATTATTTGAGAGTATCTCAATTGATCTTTCGTAATCCTCTTGTTCTTTCGAAGCGTCGCACTAGGATCATAAGGTGTTGGAGAAGGCTTGCTATCAATAAAGCCAAAACGGCTCAAGATCTTCTCAACATAGTGTGATTGCGTCAACGTAATCCCACTCTCATCCTTAATAAGCTTAATGTTCAAAATTACATCAGCTTCTCCCAGATCTTTCATATCAAAACACTTTGATAGAAAAGATTTGACCTCATTGATCACAGTTATGCTTGTACCGAAAATCAGTATGTCGTCAACATACAAGCATAATATAACACTATCGCCCCCACCATGGCGATAGTATACACACATGTCAGCCTCATTAATGACAAAGCCCGCAGAAGTTAAAGTTCTGTCGAACTTCTCATGCCATTGCTTAGGTGCTTGTTTCAGTCCATACAAAGATTTTAACAATTTGCACACCTTTCTCTCTTCACCTTTTACCACAAACCCATTAGGCTGATCCATATAAATTTCCTCTTCCAACTCTCCGTTAGGGAAAGCTGTCTTTACGTCCATTTGATGAACGATAAGACCATAAGAGGCAGCCAGGGAAAGTAGTACACGAATGGTGGCCAGTCTAGCAACAGGTGAATAGGTGTCAAAATAATCTTCACCTTCTCGCAGAGTGTCGAGAAATCGTAGTAGAATTCATAGACGGGGGTTCCATGAGACTACGGGTAGAGACGTGGGGGAAACGTGGTTGCGCTAAGGACGAAAACACAGATTTACCCAGGTTCGGTACGTCGTAATAATAGGGCGTTCCTACTCCTGCAAACTCACTATTCAGGTCTAAAGCCTGTGTATACAGAGTACAGCGTGAGGTTCTATTGGCTATTCGTCGAGGATCAACCTCGGCGAGTTATCTAGTAGCTTCTTCTCTATCTATCATATCTCCCGTCCGGCTTTATATAATAGCCGGGTTAGCGCATACAGAGTAGGAAACCTAGAAGTACGACAACTATTAACTTGGAAAGTAAGGAATCCGCCTTCTACTCCAAGCCAGATCACGTGGGCCGTGATCCGGGTTCTTCTAGAATCCGGCTTCTGTGCATCAGCTTACTGGGCCGCCCAATGGACCGTAGCCCACTACCATTTGGGCCACCCGGGTAATCCGGCACTTTAGACTACCATCCGATATACCCCTATTCGGTATATATCCGACAGTAGCCCCCAAGAAGGATCGAGACTCCGTTTTCGCCGTCTTTCGCCAAATGCATCTTTTCCGAGAAATATCGGCCTGCAGTCTTGATTCTTCTTTTCTCCCCTTAAAGGAGGTGGTAACGTGGAACTCGGAATTCAGAAAATCTGGCTTTTCTCGCACGATTCTTCGCGGAGAAGAAACTTCCTACGTCAGCGCTTAAAACTTGCTGACGTAAGGGACGTTTAGGTTACAGGTGAGAAACCCAAAAACATCTCTCTGACAGATTCTCGCGGGAAACGAGGAGATAGCCATAATCATCCTGTCGTTTCATTTCCCGGATTTTCCGGCGAGTGACACGCGTTGGCCATCCAACGGTCAAAAGAGTCGTTAGCACGCATCGTGACGGAATTCCGGCTATAAATAGTCGTCTTCGTCCACCGTGAAAATCTTCCGCTCTTCACTTCGCACGCCATTCCAGCGCCCAAGCTCATAGAAAGCAGCTCCCGAGCGCACCACCGCGTCCAGGACCTCACCGGAATCGACCGAATCGCCGCCACCCGATGGCATCGCCGCCGTCTTCCCCAGCCCACGTCGTCGCCAAAGAAATTGACGAAATCATCGACACAATGGACCCGCAACTGGATTCTCGGGTGCGGGTCTCCGTCGACGAGCCGACGAAGGCCGCGGGCGGCGCGGAGGGCGAGGAAAGTTCTCTCGCCTCTGCGGACCTTACGGGATCCTCATCCACGCTCACTCCACCGTTCGCTCCCGAGATGGTGGAGGAGAAGATTGAACTCGTTGGCGACGAGCTCGCGGCCGCGGAGGCCGCAGCATCCGCCGCCGCCGGAGCCGAGGAAGAGACGGAGACTGCCGGCAATTGGAGTGCCTACAGTATTCCGTCGTCCCTCCTTCCGACAATGGAGAAGGAGGGGTTGGTGCTGAAGGGAAAGTGACGACTTCTGGAGGACAAGACTGAACCCACGCCGAACGACGGAGAACGGGTTCTTCTCTCCTCCCACCTTCTTAGAGGTATGGGTATTCCACCCTCCGCCTTCTTCCTCCAGATCATGTCCCACTATAACATCCAGCCACACAACCTTCCACCAAATTCCATCCTTTACTTAGCCGGATTTCAGGCCCTTTTCGAGGGTTATCTAGGTATAGCGCCTAGACTAGATTTCTGGCTTTACTGTTTCGGGGTTAAGCGGAACTCTTCGGAGGGCGCACTCCCAACTTGCGGAACCATCTCTTTCACTCTTCGGAGATTCCGAGAGGATTGGTTCCCCAAGATTAAAACATCGGAATCCGTCAAGTTTTGGACGGGTTCCTTCTTTTATCATCCCGACATTTCCTTTCCTGGAAAAACGTTCGGGGTTCCACCTTTTTCGAACACCGCCGTTGTTCCCCAAGAAAATTGGGGAACTGAGGCAGTTCAAACCTTGCCGCCGGATCTTCTAAGGATCAAGCGGCGCATCGCCAAACTCGTCACTTCTGATCCGCCTTTAACCGGCATGGACACAGTCCTTTGCTGGTTGAATAGGCGGATCCAGCCCTTGGCCAACCATGGTGCTCGCCTTCTCTGCGAGTACAAGGGAGCCGATAACGAAATGCGGACAACCAGCAAGGACTGGTCCGCAAAAGATTTGCGGCGGCGTGTGAATCAGTTGGTCGCATCACGCGACCAATATGAAGAAAGCCGGCCAATGTACACGGCCGAGAATCCGGCTCCCAAGGTACAATTCTTCGACTTTTGGAGTTTACATTCTTTCTCATTTACCCGGGTTTTGTGTTTCTGACTTAACTTTTCATTTTCAACAGATTCATGATCTTCCTGAGTCGGATCTTGCTTCTGACACTGAGCTGGAAACGTTGCGTGCCACCTTTGCTGGTGGGCGAAAGCCCAGGAGATCATCGATCTTGACGGAATTCCCGTCGCCACTTCCAGGTTTGAACATCTGGGTTATTTTCCTTTGTAGGAATTTTTCTTTCGTCTTCGGAGTTTTAACTTTTCCGGCATTTTGCTTTGATTTTTAGCCTACCTCCTTCTACCTTAAAGCCAAAAAAGCTGAAGGGGCATAACGTTGTGTCTAGGAGAGGCCCTCATCCTTCCCCTGCCACCGCTCCGACCACGCCGATCACAGTAACACTAGTAGGAAACTGCCTTTCTATGGAACGCTTTCTGTGGCGCAGCAGAGAGTGGTGCGCAATAGAAATTTAATTCTATGGCGCACGCCAAAATATGCGCCACAGAAATGTTGGATTCTGTAGCGCACGGGGGAAGGGTGCGCCACAGAACATGGATGGGGCCGTCTCAATTATTGCAGGCGAGCATTTCTGTGGCGCACATAATCTGGTGCCATAGAAATGTGGTATTCTATGGCGCACGGGCATTGGTGCGCCACAGAATCCAATATTTCTATGGCGCACCAACCACACATGGAGCCACAGATTTTTTTTCCTTCTCTCCGCACACCCCCCCCCCCTCCCCGCGAACGCCTTTTCTAGTTTTTTACGGAAGAGTTGCCGGTCTAAAAAGCATCAAAAATAAATCCCTTATAGATGCACGGAGAGTTTAAGGTCTACTTTTTTTATCAAATTTTGAAATATGAATTTCGACTTTCTGAGCAAAAGTTCGTTAAAAAAAGTAAAATGGGCATAACTTTTACATACGATGTCGAAAAAAATGATCAAGATATAAAAAAAAAACTAGAGAGAAAAAGGAACCCAACCTCACTTGCCTTCGGCCTGTGAGCTTTTTTTAGAATCGCCAAGTTCCAAAAGGAACAAAAGTTATGGCCGTTTGAAGATTTTGACTAGAAAATAAAAAAAAAAAGAAAAAAAATCTGTGGCGCACCCCTTCATTTGGTGCGCCACAGAATTGTAGAGGCAGGATTTCGAATCCTGCCTCCTCCCCTCCTCTTCTTCCTCTTCTTTCCCTTCTCCTCTTCTACCCTCCTCCCCTCCTCTTCTTCCCTTCTCCCCTCCACTTCTCCTCCACTTCTCATCTTCCCTTCTCTCTTCTACCTCTCCACTTCTCTCCTCTCCTCCACCTACTACTCCACATCTCCTCCTCCACCACCACCACCACCACCTCTCCTCCTCCTCCTCCACCACCACCACCACCCCTCCTCCTCCTCCACCACCACCTCCGGCGAGCTCCTCCTCCTCCACCACCACCTCTCCTCCTCCTTCTCCTCCTCCACCACCACCTCTGGCGAGCTCCTCCTCCTTCTCCACCACCACCTCTCCTCCTCCTTCTCCTCCTCCACCACCACCTCTCCTCCTCCTCCTCCTCCACCACCACCTCTCCTCCTCCTCCTCCTCCTCCTCCACCACCACCACCACCACCACCACCTCCGGCGAGCTCCTCCTTCTCCTCCCCACCAACTCCGGTGACTCCCATCCTCCACCCACCAACTCCGGCGAGCATCCGACGAGATCCGGCGAAATTTCGAAATTTCGAAAAATTCCCGCGGCCAGATCTGGCCGCCTTTTTTTTTGAAATTCAAAAAAAAAATCTTTGGCGCACCCCCCCTTGGTGCGCCACAGAATTGCAAATTTCTGTGGCGCACGACTGAGGTGCGCCACAGAATTGACATTTCTGTGGCGCACGGCCACGGTGCGCCACAGAAAAAAAAATTATGGCGTGAATTCTGTGGCGCACCCCTCTGGCCCCTAGGTGCGCCACAGAATTGGAAAATGGTGCGCCACAGATAAGGCTTTATGTACTAGTGTAACAGAGGAGCATGCCGCAGCCCCCACCATCGAGTCTCTGGAGACCAGCCAACCCATTGTGCCGGAAACGGGCACGAGGGAAAGGGCAGCTCCTGAGGTGGGAGGTCCTTCTCGGATAACTGAGGAGGAGATCCCCACCTTTGACAAGGACTTCAAGAACATCTTTTTGCCTTAGCGCGGCCGGAACTCTTTTTGCTGAGTATGCAAAAGAGTTCACTGAGAACTTAACAGGGTTACAGCGGATGAGCCAGGTATTATCCTCAGACCCCAAGCATTAAGTAAAATGTCTGCTTTTCACTTGATGCTTTTCAATATCATGATTTTTTCATTTCCGTGTTCCAGCAAACCGCTGAAACCATTAACATGGAAGTTTTCAACAAACTTTCCGTCAAGAATAAGGAGGTTAGAAACCTTCTTTCTATTCTTGACGCGAAAGAAGCAGAGCTGGCATCATCTCAGCTACAGCTGTCGGAAACAAAAGGTATATATCGATTCTCTGCAATTCCTTATCTAATTTTTTGTCTAAGTACTTTCCCGAGTTTTTCTAAACTCGGAATTTTGTTCCTTGCTTTCCAACTGCTTTGGCTAAAGCCAAGGAAATAGATGAAGATGCCGGCAATGCCGCGATTCTCCGACAGGAGAATTTTGACCTTCATAAGGATCTTATGAAGGCTCAAAAGGATCTAGAGGCCAGCAACATGGCTCTTGGGATTGCTAAATCCAAGGCCTCCTAGTAGGCGGACAAGGACAAGGCTACTATCCAAGACTTGGAGAATGCCTTAACCCTGCGCCTTGAGGAAGGATCCGAGATGGACAAGATTCTCGGTAAGTTGCTATCATTTTCCGGTTTTTCCATGTCTTGACTTCCTTCTCTGTTTTTTCGCTAACCTTTTGGTTGTTTGTCTGAAAAAACAGGAGATAACCCAGAACTTACTCGGATTGAGAAAATCCGAGCTTTTGGGAAGGTATGGACTGCGATCAGGGCTGCAGGCATGCAGCTGGTCAACAAGTTCCTTCCCTCAAGAACTTGGGAATTCTCGAAAGTTGAAAAACTTCCGGAAGCTATCCTGGAGGTGGCGGAATCCAAGGAGTCCACCTTGCGCTCTGCAGCACGGGGTGGTGCACGCATGGCCTTAGGCCTTATGCGTCTGCATTACCCCAGTGCCAAATCTTGGCGCGTGGCGTCCGGTATCCCCCTTGGATACTCGGAAACCCAGCGGACCAACATCTTCGACGAGATCAAGGGTCACGCCACCAAGATCGCCTCCATGGTGAACATCTCCCTCACCTATCCGGAAGCTTCGATTCCCGAAGCCCCCGAGAACGACAGCAGCGATGAAGACTCGGATGCCTGAAGGATTCTTCTTAACCTGGATGGTGGAAGTAGAAAATAGGAGCATTACTGCACTTTACAATGTAACCTTATATTGTAATGCTTCTATTCTTTTGTATAAACAAGTACTCCGTCTTTTGCAGTTAATTATGAAATTCTTTGCAAGTTTTCCGGGTTTGCTATTCCTTTATCTTCTAAGTTCTCTGGCTTATGTGCTTTAACTGTCCTTAGTGTTTGAAATGGCTCAATAGTACTATGAATCTTCATGCCGGGTTTACTGGGTAAAACCAATCAGTTTGAACTCGAAAACATGGATCATACTAAGGGAATTTTTACTAACTAGATCCAGTGACCCAACACATAAACAATCAGATAATGCTTAGAGAATAGTAAGGAATTTTTTGAATGAAACTCGGGCACGCAGGCACAATCCGAGTTTCCTTTAGCCTTTAATGGGATGAAAATCATTCAGTTTTTAAACACCGAGCACGCAGGCACAATTCGGGTTAACATTGAGAATTTTGTAAGATCATTGGGAAATAGATAAGGTGGAATTTTGTAAGTTCTCGTTCCTCTTCTAAGAGATCGACGGCATCCTGTCGTGCTTTTTCGGCATCCGAGTCGTCGAAATCCTGCACCCTTGGGCTATCATGGATCACTGGTAGAAAAAAGGCCTTCGGTATGCCAGCATCAGTCCCCAAGCGTCGCGCCCCGTGATTAATGAGTCTTTAGTCCCGGGTCGGGAGGAGGCCCGCGACAGAAGGTCAGACGTCGCGGGTTGGGAAACGCGTTGCGGCGCGTGGAGGGAATTAATTCCGGTTGACCTGGCCGCCCGGGACTATTGGTCCTTTATTCCCCGTTCCCGTGGCCAACCGGGACTAAACATCAAGCTTCTCGCCTCCCCGCAGCGGTTTTTATTTCGCGAAAGAGGCAGAAGGGCGCCATTCCACTGCTCGCTCTCTGTTCTTCCTCTCGCTCTCTGTTCTTCCTCTCTCTCGCTCTCTGTTCTTTTCGATCCAAGCACACGCACGCAAAATGGCTGAATGGACGCAATACAATGGGAAGACACCATGCGGCAAGGATTTGGACGTGCTCTTCACCAACAGTTGCGCGAGGCTGCATGAGGCTCTCGGTCATTTGGCCGATCTGTATTTTGCAGCTCCCGAAGAACACCGGTTCTTTGGGCTCGATCTGGAGTACACGGCGAATCAGAACGATGTTGCCGTCATCCAGATTGCGTTCAAGCAGTCGGTGTTGGTCTTCCAATGGTCAAGGTAGAAGATATAGCACACGTGCACGTAAATCTTGCATGCATCTTCGGGTTTTTTTGGTGCATGTGAAGAATATATGTGTTGCAACATATCTAACACATATCTTATTTTTGTTGTTACAGTAGCTCAAGGCATTGCCCGGACCTTGTTGATTTTCTTGTCAACTCGGGGTTTGACTTTTCCAGCGTTGACATCACGCAAGACCGTGTAAAGTTGATGCGCATCGGTATTAAGATACCTGAAGATCACTACATTGATCTTCAGAATCTTATCCAGTTCACCGGGCCAAAGACCGGGATGGCTGTCATGGCAAGCACCTTAATCCACCCCTGCTATCAAAGGATGAAGACTGATTTCCGCCGGGAGAATCACAACTATTGGGAGGAGACCCCATTGCGCATGACGAACCTCAAGTATGCGGCCATAGATGCATATGTCGCGTACGAGTTGTTCCGCCTCTACTCGGCGGGGCCATAGATGATGTATGCGTTCGATATCTATGTGCATGTAATGGGGTATCTAATTAGCTAGTAGTATATATATGTGATGGATATCTTTTGTGATCGACTCTATATATATATGTTATGAAATGTGATCGACTCTATATGTTTGTGTTATGTGTGATCGACTCTATATATGTTTGTGTTATGTGTGATCGACTCTATGCATGTAATGAATATTGTTTGTATTATTGTTCTTTATTTTTGATATATTTTTTCATTTTAAGATTTTAAAATGAATTAGTATTATTTTTCTTCATTTTTTGATATATTATTTGTATTTTTAAGATTTTAAAATGAATTAGTATTATTGTTCTTAATTTTTGATATATTATTTGTATTTTAAGATTTTAAAATGAATTAGTATTATTGTTCTTTATTTTTGATATATTATTTGTATTTTTAAGATTTTAAAATGAATTAGTTCTATTTTCTCAATTTTTGGATATATTATTTGTATTTTTAGAAATAATACAAATTAAAAGTTAATGTTTATTTATTTATTCCAAATTATTAATTACATCATTACTTTTGTTTATTAAAAGATTTATTTGAAATTCAAACAATTAAGAAATGTGGCTTCGACCAACATGTTAATAAGATTGATATGATACTACTATCACATACATGCGTGAGAAACACTTGGATTCGGGACGGGATGGAACTCGGAAGTTAAGCGTGCTAGTGCTAGAGTAGTGGGAGGATGGGTGACCGAGCGGGAAGTTTGACCATGAGTAAGTAATTTGACTAGAGATAATCTTAGTTAGACACTAAGCAAATAATACAAATTGTGAAAAAAAAGGGAGTGAAAAAAAAAGGGAGTGAAAAATAATTAGAAACCAAATGAATTAAAAAAATTACGAAATAAATCTAGTCCCGGTTCATGTGGCCAACCGGGACTAAATGTCCTCCGACCCCAGGCTCCGCCACCCGCCCACGTAGACGGGCCTTTAGTCCCGGTCCGCACGTGGCGGGACTATAGGGGGGGCCTTTAGTCGCGCGTAGCTAGTCCCGGTTGCCTGGACGGGATTAATGGGCCTGGCGAACCGGGACTGTAGGCCTTTTTTCTACCAGTGGATCATATCCGTTGGAAGGATTGCTTCCGCACCGTAAACTAGGAAAAACGGGGTTTGCCCAGTTGACCTGTTTGGTGTCGTTCGAATACTCCAAAGCACGGAAGGTAACTCTTCTACCCATGCTCCAGCTACTCTATGAAGAGGAGATTCGAGTATTGGACGTATTCCTTGCGCGATTGAGCTATTTATTCTTTCAACCTGTCCATTGGATTGCGGGTGTGCCACAGATGCGAGATCGAGGCGAATTCCTGTTTGTCGGCAATATTTTGCCAACTCTACAATGGAGAAATTTGTCCCGTTGTCGGTTATTATGCTGTGTGGAATGCCGTATCTCATGACTACGTCAATGATGAAATTTCTAGCAGTTACACCGTCAAGCTTTTTGATGGGTTTAGACTCCACCCACTTGGTATATTTGTCCACAGCTACAAGTAGATGTGTAAGTCCGCCTCGTGCAGTTTTGAATGGTCCCATCATATCTAGCCCCCAGACCGCAAAGGGCCATGTAATGGGGATAATTTTGAGTGCTTGGGCTGGCATATTAGTCTGCTTGGCGTAATACTGACATCCTGCACATGTATTTACTATGTGCTCAGCATCTGTCTTGGTTGTTAGCCAGAAAAACCCGGCACGGAATGCTTTTTTGACTATGCTTTTTGATTGAGCATGATGTCCGCAATCTCCGGCATGGATTTCTTGCAGGATTTCTCGTGCTTCTTCTGGTGAAATACATCGCAGAAAAATTCCGGAAGTACTGCATTTATACAGGCAATTGTTAATTACTGTGTATCCTTTGCATCGACGCTGGATCTGCCTTTGCAAGACTTCGTCTGCTCCTTCCGGGTACTTCTGATTAACTAAGAAGTTTATATATGGGATTGTCCAATCCGGGTTAACGAGCATAACTTCAATTGACTCGTAAGCTAGAGGGTAATCAACATCTCCACCTTTTATCGATGGTTCGTACAAGTGTTGGACGAATACACCTGGTGGTAGGATTTTTACCCTTTCCGATCCCATGCGGGCTAACGCATCCGCGTTCCAGTTTTCTTCCCTTTTAACATGGAGTACTTCGAATCCGAAGAAACAAATGGCGAACTCGTCCACCGTTCTCCGATATTCGGCCATTATAGGGCTTTTTGCGTCCCAAGTTTGGTTGAGCTGATGTTGTACCAAATCTGAATCACCGTAGCATAAAATGCGCTTGACCCCTATTTCTTTTGCAATATGCAAGCCATGAAGTAGAGCTTCATATTCTGCCACGTTGTTGCTGGCATTGAAGTGTATTTGTAATACATACTCTAGTGTATCTCCTTTAGGGGATTTTAAAACTACACCAGCTCCAGCGCCCTCCTTCATCTTGGATCCGTCAAAGTGCATGATCCAGTACTCGGACTCCGGCATTGGTGTTTTCTCCATTGCTTCCGTCCAGTCGGCGACAAAATCTGCCAAAACCTGGGATTTTATTGCCGTCCTGGGCTGATACTTAATGTCGAAGGCTGCTAGCTTGATTCCCCATTTGGCTACTCGGCCCGTTGCCTCCGCATTGTTTATTGTATCCCCTAGTGGTGATTTACATACCACTGTTATGGAATGTCCTTGGAAGTAATGGCGAAGTTTTCTGGATGCGAAAAACACGTCATATGCCAGTTTTTGATAGTGTGGATACCTTTGTTTGGACTCGGAAAAAACTTCGCTTATATAATATACCGGATGCTGGTCTGGTATGCTCTGTTTGTCTTTCTTCCGTTCCACAACAATGACTGCACTGATAACCCGGTTTGTAGCCGTAAGGTACAATAACATAGGTTCTTCGTCTTTTAGGGATGCCAAAATTGGAGCTTTCATCAAAGTTTCCTTTAACTGGGTTAACGCTGCATCTGCCTCTTCTGTCCACTCGAATTTGTCAGATTTTTTCAGCAACTTGTAGAGTGGTAAGGCTTTATCCCCCAACCGACTAATAAATCTGCTGACGGCTGCGGCGGAACCCGTCAATCTTTGGACATCTTTTACACACGTGGGTTTGGAGATGTTTAAGATTGCTTTGATCTTTTCTGGGTTAACTTCTATTCCTCTATGAGAAACGATGAAACCCAGAAGTTTTCCTGAGGGAACCCCGAATACGCACTTTGATGGATTTAACTTCATCTTGTAAGTGCGCAAATTTTCGAAGGTTTCTCGTAAATTCTCAAGGAGAGTATCTTTTTCCTTGGTTACGACAGCAATGTCGTCCATGTAAACGTGGACATTTTTGCCAATCTAACTATGCAAACAACGTTGCATGCAGCGCTGGTAGGTGGCACCTGCGCTCTTCAGGCCAAATGGCATGATTATGTAATAGTACGTCTCATAAGGGGTTATAAAAGAAGTTTTAATTTGATCTTCCTTTTTCATGCGTATTTGATGGTACCCGGAATATGCATCCAAAAAGCATAAGAGCTCAGAGCCTGCAGTGGCATCTATTATTTGATCAATTCGCGGTAACGCGAACCTGTCTTTTGGACACAGTTTGTTTAAGCCGGTGTAATCTATACACATTCTAAGGGTAGTAGTATCTGTCTTCGGTACTAATACCGGATTTGCAAACCATTCGGTGTGTATAACTTCCTCGATAAAGTCTGCTGCTAAAAGCCGGATAATCTCCTTGCCGATAGCCTTCCGTCTTCTTCCGTCAAATCGACGGAGACCTTGTTTGACGGGGTTGGATCCTGGAATCACCTTAAGTTGATGCTCAGCAAGTTCCCTGGGTACGCCTGGCATGTCAACTGGACACCAGGCGAAAATATCCCAGTTCTCACGGAGGAACTTGATGAGCTCGCCTTCCTATTTGTCGGTCATCCCAGTTCTCACCAAGACAAATTTTGTCGGATCGTTGGGATCTAGGATTACCTGTCTTGTGTTTTCGGAGGCCTTGAAGCTATCTGCTGGCTTCCGGGTTTCTTTTCCTACCGGCATTTATGTCGGTGATATCTCTTTGGCCAGCTCCTTCAACTCTTCCTTTGCTATGATTTTCTCAGCGCAAAGGGCGTTTTCTTTTTCCAGCTTGTTTGCCAACTTGAAGTCTCCCGATATGGTGATTACTCCTCCTTTTGGCCCTGGCTTCTTCAGCTTGTTATAGATATAACATGATCTTGCCATGAATTTGGCGAAAGCTGGACGTCCGAGTATCGCGTGATACACGCTTTCGAACGGCAGCACTTCGAAGGATACTTTTTCCTGACGGAAGTGATCTTTTTCTCCGAAAGTGACATCTAGGGAAATTTCTCCTAGGGATCGTGCTTGCCTGCCAGGAACAATGCCGTGAAAACGTATGTTGCTGTGGTTGAGCTGGGTCTCGGAGATTTTCATATGCCTCAGTGTATCCAGGTACATTATGTTAATGTTGGATCCTCCATCCATCAGCACTCTTCTTAGCCTAGTGTTCTGGACAATAGGGCTTACAACAAGAGCTTGCATGCTGGGTTCAGGGATATTCCCAGGATGATCAGACTGATCCCAGGTGATTGGTGTGTTTGAATACTTCAAGAATTTTGGGGTTGCCAGAACAACCGCGTTTATTTCTCGAAGCGTTCTTTTTGCCACCTTTGCTGATGGAGTTGTCAGGAAAGTTAGGGCACACTCTCCATCAACTCTTGGAAATTTGGGCTCGCCTTTTCGCTGATGTTCCTGGATTTTTTTGTCAGTGTCCGATTCACTGTCTTCTTTCTCAGCTTCTGGCTTTTGCTTGGAAAACTTCCTTTTGGAATTCATCCCCTTATTTCCGGATCCTGCACTGCCTTTCATATGCTTGTTCAGTCGGCATTGTGCGTTGGTATGGGTGGGTTTCCCAAATTGCGAATGGTGGACGCAGGGTTCCGACTTAATATTTTCCCATTCTTCCTTGGTGTAATTGATTGGTTCTGAACTGCGTCCCTTCCACCTGTTCCCTTTTTCACTTCCAAAGGCTATGTTAACTTCTTTGGGTTTTTGTGTTGCGTCTGGAGTTCCTTTTTTCTTAGGGCGAGGGTTCTTTTTGGCCTGTATCAGTGTATCGATATTGCCTCCTCGAGCTCTGATGTCATCTTCGGCTGCAGCGTGTTCATTGGCGGTTGTAAGCATAGATCCGAGATCTTTGTGCTGTTTTGAACCAACCATGAATGGTACAAGTACGGGTTTTAGGCCATTGACGAAAGCATGCATTGCTTGTACATCAGTTACTCCAGAGCAGCTATTCTTCATTGCAGTCCATCTTGAGATGAAATCCACGTATGGTTCGTCCTCAAATTGGGTGCAACGGTTCAGCTGGTTGATGCTATTCGGGCATTTGTAGGTTCCCCGGAAATGCTGAGTGAATACTCGAGCCATAACATCCCAGTTGTCGACAGTTCTGGAAGGTAGTCCGTTAATCCAATCTCTGGCTCCATCTAGTAACATTAGGGGAAGAAACTTTACAGCTTCCAGGTCTGTCCCATTGTTAATCTGGACGGATGTATAATAGTCTGAGAGCCATGTATCCGGGTTTGTACTACCGGTGTATTTTTGGTACGTTGGACCAACTTTGGCAAAACCAGAATGTAGGGTTATCCTTCGGATCCTATCTGTAAAGCACTTAGGTCCAAAGTATAAGTCGTCTCTTTCCGCCCTATCCATGTGTGCGGAGTACCTGCCGGCTGAATGGACAGAAGGGGATCTGCTCCTTTCTTTTCCATTGTTGCGCGGACGCGCTTTTCCGGGATCATCTCTATTTCTTCCGGTATCACGCCCCTTTGGATGAGGTGGAGTTCTACTCCTGGATCTTTCCTTGTCCTTGGGGGGTGTCCGAGATCTCTCACGTCTGTGAGGTATACCCTGTCTTCCGGCCTTTTCAGCTGGGTTTCTCGGAGGTGGCATTGCTTTGCCGTCATTCCGGTGTTTTTCTTCCCGATCGTGGGGGTTAAGTCCACCTTTCGGGAGATGGGATCCGGTTCTAGACGCTTCATCCTTGTTATCGGGATTTTTCTTGTCTTTTCTCGGATCCGTTTTCCTCTCTTTTGAGTTGTTTGAATTTCTTGGCTCCTCCGGTCCAGGTGCTCCAGCGGCGCAAGTAGCTGTTTTGCGTAGGGCGGAGTCATCATGCAGCCTCCCTGACCGCTCTTGCCCCCGCTGTTGTTGTTGCAATGCTTTTCCGAGGAAAGCATACACCCCTTGAAGTTTTTCACCGTTGGAGTACATATCATTGTTGAGGATGGCGAACGCTGCTTCCGCATTTTCTGCTGCGGTTTTGTATATTGGTTCGCCTCTGGCATCTTTGCCGTTTACCTGCTTTTGCCAAGATGGGTTGTGAAACCTTTCTTTTGGCGGCAGTACTTCCGGTCTTACGATTCCGGGTAACCTTGTAGGTTTTAAGCCAGATCTATTCTTTTTCTCGTACTCCTCGATTTCTTCCTTCATGAGCTTGATGTCATCCTGGGCTTTTTGGAGGTGTTCACGAGTTATGAATAGATGTTGCTGTTGCCTTTGGAGAGCTTGTCTCCTATCTTCTAGCACTTCAGGGGGTTCATGCAATCCCATTGGTGTTTGTAGCAACTCCTGTTCTTCTTGTCCTGTCATTGGCGGAACAAGGATTTCTTTTGTTTTCTTCTCCGCAAGTTTTGTTCCACTTGCATCTCCTACTTTCGGGCTTTCATCAGCTGGGTCAGCCAATTTCTTCTTCCGGAGCTTGTATTGGAGTTTTTTAGCGGCTTTGTGCTTTTTCTTAGAAGAGGAAGGTTTTTTGACAGGTTCTTCCTCTGTCAGTTCTTTGACATTGGGAAATATTGGAGAGGTTTCTCCGTCTTCTCTCTCTTCCTCTGGCGGAGGAGTTCTAGCGCTTTCCTGACCGCCGGCATCCGTGTTTTCAGCCGGTTTTTCCATTAGTACTTCGTGGAATCCCTCCTGAAAATATTTAACCTTTCTTTCGAAGGCGTCCACGTCTTCGTCTTCGGAATCAAAGTCATCTGATCTGGTTACTGACTCTAAACTCGCCTCAATGGCGGCTAGCACAGAGTCAGCTTCTGAGTTCATCGCAATATTGGCGGATGTCGGATCTTCCACCTCTGTAGTGGGTTTGCTGTTTTCTGCCGCTTGCACGGGATTACTTTCATCCGTGTTTTTGGCGACCTCGGATTGCACCATACCGATAAAGTGCGAATCACTTTTTTGTCGGCGATCTGAGCAAAACCCGGTATCATAGTCATCTTCGACTGGGTATAGGGCGGGTGGGAAAAATTTGCTTTCACCGCAAAACCCCATGGCCTATGCAGTTAGTCCGATAAAGATATTTGTAGATCCAATTGGTAACACGCAGGCACTTACCAGATGATTTTGCGCCGGTATGTAAGATCCATTCTCGAGGAAGCGTCCAACATCGTCGTCGAACTCCAGGCTTCCGACGGTTATGGAACTGCCGATTCCGCCAAGTATCCCAGATCGAAATTTAACGCCTGGCGCCGTTTGCCCCATGGTGGGCGCCAACTGTCGAGACATCGTAGTAGAATTCATAGGCGGGGGTGCCATGAGACTACGGGTAGAGACGTGGGGGAAACGTGGTTGCGCTAAGGACGAAAACACAGATTTACCCAGGTTCGGTACGTCGTAATAATACGGCGTTCCTACTCCTGCAAACTCACTATTCAGGTCTAAAGCCTGTGTATACAGAGTACAGCGTGAGGTTCTGTTGGCTATTCGTCGAGGATCAACCTCTCGGCGAGTTAGCTAGTAGCTTCTTCTCTATCTATCATATCTCCCGCCCGGCTTTATATAATAGCCGGGTTAGGGCATACAGAGTAGGAAACCTAGAAGACTACGGCAACTATTGACTTGGAAAATAAGAAATCCGCCTTCTACTCCAAGCCAGATCACGTGGGCCGTGATCCGGGTTCTTCTAGAATCCGGCTTCTGTGCGTCAGCTTACTGGGCCGCCCAATGGACCGTAGCCCACTACCATTTGGACCACCCGGGTAATCCGGCACTTTAGACTACCATCCGATATACCCCTATTCGGTATATATCCGACACTGAGTGTAGCCCTTGGCTACAAGCCGTGCCTTGTACTTCTCAATAGTACCATCAGGCCTTAGCTTCTTCTTGAACACCCACTTACAGCCCACTGGCTTACAACCATAAGGTCGTTCAGATAACTCCCACGTCCCATTAGAAAGAATAGAGTCCATCTCGTTATGGACAGCTTCTTTCCAGTCATCTGCATCTGGAGACGCAAATGCCTCTGTAATAGACGTAGGAGTATTGTCCACAAGGTACACAATGAAATCATCACCAAAGGATTTTTCAATCCTCTGTCTCTTACTCCGTTTAGGAGCTTCATTGTCATCCTTCTCAAGGACGTTCTCATCATGTGGTTGTTCAGTATGATCACTAGATGTACTAGATTCCGGAATTAATTCAGAAGAAAATTTAGCAAAGCTATGCATATCTTTCATAGGAAACATATTCTCAAAAAATGTTGCATCGCGAGATTCTATAATAGTATCAACATGCATATCAGGTACCTCGGATTTAACCACTAGAAATCTATAGCCAATGCTACGCTGAGCATAACCTACAAAGATACAATCCACTGTTTTCGGTCTGAGTTTGCGTTTCTTTGAAATTGGAACGTTGACTTTTGCCAAGCATCCCCAAGTACGCAAATAGGAAAGTGATGGTTTTCTCCCAACCCACTCCTCATAAGGGGTTTTCTCTTTATTCTTGTTAGGAACTTTATTCAGGACATGACACGAAGTCAACAGAGCCTCCCCCCACCATGCCTTAGATAAACCAGCAGTGTCCAACATGGCGTTCACCAAGTCGGTCAGCGTGCGGTTTTTCCTCTCAGCAATTCCGTTTGATTGTGACGAATAGGGAGGCGTCCTCTCGTGAATAATACCGTGTTCCTCACAGAATTCATCAAATATTCTAGAGAAATACTCTCCACCACGATCCGACCTAAAACGCTTGATCTTTCTCTCTAATTGATTTTCAACTTCGGCCTTATAGATTTTAAAGTAGTCTAAAGCCTCATCTTTAGTTTGCAACAAATAAACATAGCAGAATCTAGTAGCATCATCAATGAGTGTCATAAAATACCTCTTTCCACCTTTTGTCAACACACCATTCATCTCGCATAGATCAGAATGTGTGAGTTCTAGAGATGCCAAGTGTCTCTCCTCAGCTGCCGTGTGAGGCTTCCGAGGTTGCTTAGATTGCACACAACTATGGCACTTAGAACCTTTGGCAATGGTGAAATTCGGAATTAAACTTAAACTGGATAGCCGCGACAGTAAACCAAAATTAACATGACATAAACGAGAGTGCCATACACTAGCATCTGAATCAACATTGCCACAAATATGGTTTACTGACTTATTGCAAAAATCGGAAAGATAAAAGCGGAACAATCCTCCACAATCATAGCCTTTACCAATAAATTTTCCAAATCTCGACACAACTACTTTATTGGACTCAAACACTACTTTAAACACATCTCTGCAAAGAAGGGAGCCGCTGACGAGATTCTTATTCATAGAAGGGACATGCTGCACGTTCCTCAGCTGCACGATCTTTCCCGAAGTAAACTTCAGATCTACCGTGCCAACACCACGAACAGAAGCATGTGACCCATTCCCCATTAGGACGGAAGAATCCCGTGTGACCTGATAAGAAGTGAACGTACATAGAGATGTCAGCACACACGTGAACATTAGCACCCGTATCAATCCACCAACATGAAGATTGAAAAACTGAAAGTACCATCGGTATATTACCGTACCCATCAGTGTTGCTAGCGGTCACCACGTTGACATTCTTGGAGCCTTTCTTCCCTTTCTTGTCTGCACGGTCTGGGCAGTCAATAGAAAAGTGGCCGAGCACTCCACACGTAAAGCACTCGAGCCCAGCTTTGTTCAGCACCTTCTTCTTCTTATTCTTAAAGGCAGTCGTGTTCACAGGACCATTGAACTGGGGCTTATAGTTCCCTTTGTTCTTGCTGTTATTCTTGACGTGATGATTTTTCTGCACCATATTGGCGCTAGACTGCAAATCACCACCTCCCTCAGTTGTGTCCTTTGCCCGGGCTTTCTCCTCAACATCAAGAGACGCTATCAGGTTTTCAACCGATATCTCCTGTCTCTTATGTTTGAGAGATGTGGCAAAACTCCTCCACGAAGAAGGCAGCTTTGCAATAATGCATCCAGCCACAAACTTATCAGGAATCACACACTTGAGCAGATCAAGCTCCTTCGCAATGCACTGTATCTCATGAGCCTGTTCGACTACAGAACGGTTATTCACCATCTTGTAGTCGTTAAAACTCTCCATGATATACAGCTCACTGTCAGCATCGGACGCACTGAATTTAGTATTCAGTGCATCCCAGAGCTCCTTAGTGTCTTCGATGTGCATATACACATCGCACAGACGTCCCTCCAGGACACTCAGAATACAGCCTCTGAAATTATTATTGGCTTCCTTGAACTTATTCTGAACCTCGTCAGAAGCTCCTTCAGGAAGGCCATTCATAACAATGTTCCACACTTTCATGGACTGGAGCCATAGTTGGGTTCTCAGTTGCCATCTCTTAAAGGTGGTACCATTGGACCTTTCCGGTTTCATTGAATCACTTAAGTGGGTCATAGTCAATTCAGGAAATTGCCTACAATTAGGTTTTTCAATTGTTGAATAATTAGGCATAATTTCCACGATTAATTCCAGAATATAAATCATGACAAAAGCAGCTATTAACATGTGGAACTCTAACATACTAGATGCAGCAGACAACATGAATAGTAGCAACACGATCTCTCTAAACATGCAAACAGTAGACATGTTAAACAGACAGATCAGGACACAAGTTCCGTACCGATCGTTTGTAGTAACGTTGTTGATGGCAACGTTGGCGATGACGGGTCGGAGTAGACGACGCTTGAGGCGACGGTAGGCAGCACCGCCTGACTTGTTAGGAAGACGAGCCGTCGTGGAAGCAGCGAGCAGTCGCGCGAAGCGCTTCCCAAAAACCTAATTCGCCCTCTCCCGTACAGGATCACAAAGGCGACTGGTTTCGGAGACCTACTCTCCCGTTTGCCGGTGGATGCCGGCGCTCGGGATGGAGTACACTACGTTGGCGGCGCAAGGAACGAGGTGTGGCAAAACCTAGATGGATTTCGGTGTGTGTACAACGTCCACGGTGCGCGTCTTTTATAGTGTTGTCTTGGCTCGAGGCTCGATTCACGAAACGCGATCGCGACGTGTCGAGTCGAGTCGAAACGAGCGAGCGGCGGAGGAGAAGGAAGAGTGCGCGAGAGGCTCTCTTGTTCTCACTCACATACAATCCTTACAACATCCACCTTATAATGTGGTGTGCAACTCCTCAAACTTCCAATGTGGGACTAAAATTTCTACTCCCACAACTCAGTTGTACACATGAGCCATTTTGAGATTTCAGGATTTTTTATTGGGCTTGTACTTGTTGGGCCCAAATATTTCAGCGGTCTTTGTTTTCAGGGCAAACGCTGGTCAAGCATCAAGCAAATCTGGTCGCCTGTGATCAAATACTTGCTTCTTTGGCGGCCGCTATGCAAATCCCCAACTTCGCTGGACAGGTGCATCAGATTGGCGGAGCGTACGCGTGGGGAGCTACTTCGAATCGCTTGGACCCCAGGCTACTCTCTCCCTCCTTGACAGATGAAGAACGTCGCCGGAACTTAGCTCTCTACACCAACTGGGCTGTGTTCCCTTGAAAAATGTCGTTGTATTCGTGTTCTTTCTCTGTCTGGGGCCTTGCCCCATTTTCGGAGAAACTATGGTATAGCTCAATTCTGTAGCTTTTTCTCTCCCTAGTACCTGGAACCTACATGTCGGTAGGGCCCAGAAGCTGTAAACCTGAACTTGAGTGCTTTGCACTCTGTTTCATTTTATAAAAAATGGAACGGGGGAACCCCTATCTTCTAAAAAAAAAAAGAGGACAATAGAGGGAGCATGTGGGGACTAGATCAGAACCTTGATTAGCCCATGGACGAGGAAACAAGCAGACTGAAGAAAATATATACACGAGAAAAGGTCTGACGTTTCTCTTCTTCAGTCATAAACGGAATCGGAGGAACAAAGCAATTTCGTAGCTGTGTCGGACTAGAGGCGACAGCACCAAACAAATCCCCTTCGGACTCGGAGGCCTTACAGTTTCCTTATAGGCTTCGGCCTGGTTCGTTGTTCTTAGAAAAGGAAGTGCTGAAGCCCGGCTGCTCAAGTATCCACAGAGCCTACCCGCAGCGTCCACTATCCAAACAAAAGCAACAGATCGAGCAGAGGAGCCATGGCGGGCGAGGGACTTGAGGTTGAGTGGGCGGCCAAGACTTATCTGCTGAAGAGCTCTGACGGAGCGGAGTTCGTGGTGTCCAAACTTGAGGCAGAGCAATCCAGGACCATCGAGCAACAGATCAGGTTTATGGTCATATGCGCGCGGGAAAGCGCCATCATCCATCTTGGCGTCAAAAGCAATATTCTAGCCAGAGTGGTTGAGTACTGTAGAGGATCTCTCGTCTTGGGTGCGGACCCCTACTGGGGCGCCCAGTTCATCAATGTCGACCTCGACACCCTCTGCGACCTCATAATGGTACGTGAGCTATTTTATATGCTCTATTTATGCAAAATGGATGGAATTGGCGTGAAAAATAAATCAGTATAGCGCCTCTAATAACAATTTCGATTGAGCAGCCGACGCTTATCTACATATCAAACCATAATTATTTTTCTTTGGCTTCTCAAGCTAATTTTTCATTTTGTTTTTTCTGTTTAACTGAAGTTTGCAAATGTTTTGTTCTTTTATTGTTTTGGAACAATATTTACCTTTCAGAAATAAAAATTATGTCTCCGTCCAATCCTAATCCTGCAATTGCTTTGAATTACTGCAAACAGACTTCGGAAATCCTTCAGATACAAGGACTCCTTGAACTGGCATGCCGCACCCTTGCCAACAAGATCAATGGGAAATCGCCCAAGGAGATTCGTACCATGTTCAATATTAGATCACGTGAAGATAAAAGGGCGATGTCGAGAAAGCAGGAACTCTTAGATGGATGGTGTGACACCTCGGTATGTCCCTCAGACTCTTATCTGTGATACATTGCAGTGCTAGCTCTAGATATGGATCCAAATTATCTTACATTTTTCTTTGCAATATAAACATGATGTAGATCACCCATGATATAAAATCATATGCCGAGCCTGACCTTGGATTGGAGAAGAAGGTGTTGAAGGCTCTTCACATAGTTCGTTGCCAAGAGTTTACCGAATTTGACCCCAAGCAGAATGCTCCAATGTGTACACGGTTTTCCTCGTACAACATATCCTTCTTTGACCTCGATGAAGAGTGTGAGTAATTTATACTGAATTTGCGTCAATTAATTTGGAGTCGGGGAATATATTTATCAAAATTTCGGTACCATTTTGATATCTTGATCATGACCTTTATTTACAGCTCGGCTTGGTCGTGGTGACCAGCTGCACCGGATATCGTCACCACATTGCAAGTTGATCGAGGAGTCCATCAATTTCATTTCCTTGAAGATACTTGAATCGGATGTAGGCTTCCCCATCAACATATTTGGTAGTGTTATTGCAAGGGACGAACTCGATTATAAATGTGTTTACCTTTTTAGACGTGAAAGTGATGATCCTGATCTTATCACCTCGCCGGTATGTATTTGTTCTTCCATCTCATTAATCATTGTTTCGAGTACCTTTTATGGATAGAATAGAATATTATCCTTAATCATCGTTTCTACCATTGATGAAAATAATAGAATATTATAGATTTAAATATGTATACAGGAAACATCATATTGAATCCTAGAGGTGGTGTAATATACTCACAATGTGTAGTTTATAAATTAAACTTCCGACTTAAAAGTGCAAGTGTGTAGCATAAAAATGCAACTGGAACGAGTTGCCCTTTTTTAAACTGCATTTAACTTTTCTTGGCTGATTGTGACTTAATAAAATGAGAGACCCTTTTTATATAGAATAGTATCACCATTTTAAAATATTTGAATAATTACACCTCGAAGGCATATGTAATGAAGAGTTCTATCTATATTCAATTATATATATCTTCTTCAGCTATTTATAAACATATTTTGACATTGAGAAATTTTTTCGCAGGATGATACGTTAACATTGAGAGATCCATGTCGTGGGCTTGTTGCGTCAGATTTAATTTATTTCGAGGTCAATTTAAAGATTAAGACCGATAGAGGTGAAATTAAAGATTTTAGCAAAGGCCTTCTAGTTTTCAACAGTATTTGTCTTATGGAGGATGAGCACTCCTCGAAGAATTATCTAACTAGTTGGCTGAGTAAGGTGGAATTAACATCTGCACTTGTTCTACATCCTGTGGAAGCTACCATTGCAATCAATTTATTGAAGGGGCAGTGTAACATTTCAAGAGTGGAAGCGTGGACTACTGGGAATAGTCCGGATCGTATCATTCTTTATGATAGCAATAAATCAGCAGGCACTCAGATAGTAATCGGCGATGGCGGCTCGGTTCCATTAACGCGTCGTGTGGTGGCTGTCCCGTCCGATGAAAAGGTGGTGCTTTCTCTTGTTGCAGATGGCAAAACCGAACCCATTGTCCTCACGCTGGGGCAGAATGATGAAGTGCAAAATTGCTTGACAGGCTGCGGCGAAATGCAGGTGAAAATAGCATGGACAGCGATGCCGAAAAGAGAGAGATGTCACAATTGGGATGTTGTGGGAGATGTGAACCTGTTAGTGTGAGCGTGTAAGGCTGTAAAGTTAATCTTCGGATTTGTGTATCTCTATTTGGCTTAAGTACTCTGTTGTGTCATACACGTGCATAATTAGTACTACTCCCTCCATATAAGCTACTCCCGACTAGTTTTTTCGACTTTGTGCTAAATCTTTGGAGGGAGTATAAGATATTTTCTGGATTTGTGCTTCTCAGTGTGGATTCTAATTAGTACTGCTAATAAGTAGGCAGGCGCAATGCACTGTCTCAACTTAATACTGATTGCAGTAATAAGTACTTATAAACTATAAAAATCGTTCATAACGCATTTTTTAAATACCATCAAATGTATTTGGATACTAGGTTTAGCATCCAAGATAGATTTACACCAGAACACCAGCCACTATGTACACGTTCCTCATGTTTGTCTGTTTTCCAACTCTCTCCCCTCATCCTGATCTGTGCCACCCTCACTCCAACAATTTCCTTGCCCTCATGTGTTTCGAGAAACCAGTTCCCCACCAAAATTTCGGTCACATGATGCAGCCACCAAACAGTACCAGCCTTGTGCAGGGATCTACTTATTTCCAACCAGCCCCTAATTCAACGAGTGTTTAACCTGTAAGGGGTAGTTCAAAGTTTCCAGTGTATACAGATGGGCTAATATATAAGCATGGTATTGACTCGTTGCTCTCGGTCCTCCTGCGTACTTTTTAACGAAACAAACATGAAACTGTTGGAAATAAATACACATGAGAACATGTTCAGAGTTCAAACCTGGTAAGATCACCTCTGCCCCTTGAATTGATTGCCTAAGTGACAAAGTAAGTTGCAGATGTTGGATGTCGATGATACATGATACAGTTGTAAACAGGAACGGTGTAGTACACCGACCTGGACACGTTCTCCTTGTACGATACGGGCTAGTCTCCTGTATCTTTATATACACACACCCGATGACCTGTTAGGCATCGTGCTCTCAACTCCTACATGGTAATCAGAGCTGCTCTTCCCGTCTAGCTGCCGCCGCCGCCGCATCACCGCCGCCGCCGCACGCTCCGACAACACGATTCGCCTGGCTCCAATCAGGCTCACGACTACGACCACCAGGATCACGACCTGCTGCTGCTCTTCAAAGTTGCGGCTCACGACTACGACCAACCTCTGCAAGATCGTCCGATCCGGCTCACGAGTCCAACCAGGAACTGCCCGATCTACCTGATCCGGAGCACACGACTTCAACCCTGCCCTCCCGCCCACGATCTCAATGGCGTCCTCTGTCTCTGCCCCGGGTTCTCTTGCTGCGCCACCGGCCACCAAGCTGTCCCGAGAAAATTTTCTCTATTGGAAGGCCCAGGTTCTACCTGCCCTGCGTGGTGCTCGAGTTATGAATCTCCTGGAAGGCAAAGAACCCATGCCCGCTGAGTTCATCGAAGTGGAACAAGATGGCAAGAAATCAATGACCCCCAACCCGGCCTATGATACTTGGATCACTCGGGATCAACATGTTATGACTTACCTCGTCAATTCTCTGTCCAAAGATGTTCTTGCTCATGTGTTTGGCCTTGAGCACTCTTCCGAGGTTTGGCAGGCGATTAATGAGCTCTATTCCACGCAGTCCAAAGCCCGGGTGTCCTCTCTTCGCAGTGTCCTCACAAATACAAAGAAGTTAGACATGTCTGCCACCCTTTACATCACTAAGATGAAGGGTTTTGCATCCGAGCTTGCGGCTGCTGGAAAGAAAATTGATGATGATGAACTTAAGGATTATATCCTCAATGGTTTGGATGGCACCTTCAATCCCTTGGTTGCTTCTCTCAATGCAGTACCCACCACAACACTCAATGATATGTGTTCTCAACTACTTTCTTATGAATACCGAGAGAACATGTTGGCATCTTTGGGCCAGTCCTCCGGGACTTTCACCTCCTCGGTCAATGCTGCTCCATGGCGCCCTCACTCTAGCTATGGAGGCCCTACCTTTAGCTATGGAGGTGGGCAAGGGTATGGTCCGAACCTTGGTTATGGCATGCCCTCGGGATATGGTCCCCCGCCCGGTTTTGGAGGCTATGGTCGTGGCCAATCCTATGGCGCTCCAAACCAACACTCTCGGCCTCCTAACCAGCAACCCTTCCGTTCTGATCAGAGGGGTGGACAGCGCCGCAATGACAACAAAGGGGGGCAGTGGTCTGAACAGCGTAATGATCAACAACGTCGCCCTAAAGGTCGTGGCAAGGGCCGTGGAAAACCAGAACGTCTTGCTACCCCTTGGCAGGAAGGTGTCACATGTCAGATCTGCAAAAAGGAGGGCCACTCGGCCGATAATTCTTGGTGGCGTTATGGTGATGATGAGTCTGATGATGAGGACACTACTCCTCCTCCTTCCAAGGGTGCTTATGGTGTTGACACAAATTGGTATATGGACACTGGGGCTACCAACCATCTCACGGGACAATCGAACAAACTTACAACTCATGATGCTTATCGTGGACGTGATCAAGTCCACAATGCTAGTGGACAAGGTATGCCTATTGCTAACATTGTTCATTCAGTTTTGCACACCCCGCATAGCTCTTTACATCTCAACAATATCTTGCATGTTCCTAGCTCCTCCATGAACTTAGTTTCTGCTCACAAACTTGCCCTGGACAATCATGCCTTTATTGAAATTCATCCTTTCTTTTTCTTAATTAAGGATCAGGAAACGAAGGGAATCATGTTTAAGGGTCCATGTCATGGTGGCCTCTATCCTCTAGTTCCTGTCTCAACGGGAAATTCCAAACATGCTTTGGTCACCATCAAGCCTTCATCATCCACGTGGCATCGTCGTCTAGGACATCCATCTTCCTTTATTGTTCAACAAATTCTTAGGAAAAATAAACTCTCTTATGTACCAGAAATAAATCCTTATATATGTGATGCTTGCCAACAAGCCAAGAGTCATCAGCTTCCTTATCATGTATCCACTAGTGTGTCTACTGTCCCTTTGGAACAAAAAATTTCTGATGTCTGGGGTCCTGCTCCCTTGTCTCTTGGTAAACACGCTTATTATGTAAGTTTCATTGATGACTATAGCAAGTTCACATGGATTTATTTACTTAAGAAACGTTCTGATGTCTATCAAGTGTTTCTTAATTTTCAACAATTTGTTGAACGCAAATTTGAGCGCAAAATCATCACCATGCAAACTGATTGGGGTGGTGAATATGAAAAATTAAATGCTTTCTTTCAGAAATTAGGCATTACACATCATGTCTCATGTCCCCATGCTCATCAACAAAATGGCTCTGCTGAACGCAAACATCGTCATATTGTTGAGGTTGGCCTTGCTTTGCTTGCAAATTCCTCTATGCCCTTGAAATATTGGGATGATGCTTTTCTTACAGCCACCTTCCTCATAAATCTTTTACCTTCAAAAGTTTTGCAATATGCTACTCCAACGGAAAAACTCCTTGGTATCACACCAAACTATGATTCTCTACGTGTTTTTGGCTGTGCATGTTGGCCAAATTTACGTCCCTACAATAAACACAAACTTTCATTCCGATCCAAACAATGTGTTTTTCTAGGTTATAGCCCCCTTCATAAAGGTGTAAAATGTCTTGATGTGTCTACAGGGCGTGTTTATATCTCTCGTGATGTTGTTTTTGATGAAAACATCTTCCCTTTTGCATCTCTTAATCTCGTCGCCTTCGTGAAAAAATTCTTCTTCTTTCTCCTATGGCCTCCTTAGACTCGCAAGATAGGGGTGTGCATACTAATGATCATATGTTGCAAATTGTTCCTGTTGTTACACCTCCACAGGATATTCCAGGCGGGGTCCCTGAACTTTCGGAGGAAGAAGCGGAAAATTCTGAACATTCCAGTACAAACAGCACACAAAATAATGGTTCCAGTGAAGCACATGAGGACAGAACAGAAGCTGAGGATATCGAGGTAGATTCTTCTGCAATCATGCAATCATCTGCCTCGGATCAGGAGCCTCTGTCATCATTTGGGCGCAGTCCCGTGCACTCCCGCCCCGAGCAGTCAGATGATGCCACGTCTCCGCCGGGAGATATGTGCATGCAGCCTGTCGCCGCGCGTGTGCCCTCCTCGACTGCAGCACCACCCGACAACACCCATGCAACACCACCCGACAGCACCCATGCAGCACCACCCGACAGAACCCCTGGTGCAGTTTTCCGTGCCGATGACACGGACAACGCTGCTGTCCTTTCTTCGCCTGATACATCACCCGATGGTGATTCGGTGGATGCTGCCGGATCTTCTGTGCAGCCACCCCTTGTTTCTCCTGTTGCTGCTCTGCGCCAAACACGTCTACAACAAGGGATTCGTAAACCAAAGAAATTTGAAGATGGCACTATTACATATGGTAAGCGCCTCAATATTTATTCGGGACATCTTGTTAAGCTTGGTTTGCTTACATCTACAGAAGAGCCTATAAATTTGAAGGATGCTCTTAATGTTCCTAATTGGAAACATGCAATGAATGAAGAGTTTGATGCCCTTCTTCGAAACAACACCTAGCACTTAGTTCCTCCCAGCTCTCACAAAAATGTTATTGATTGCAAATGGGTCTATCGTGTTAAGAAACATGCTGATGGTACAATTGATCGTTACAAAGCCCGACTTGTTGCAAAGGGATTCAAGCAAAGGTATGGCATTGACTGTGAAGATACTTTCAGTTTTGTGGTTAAGGCAGCTACTATTCGTCTTGTTCTTGCACTCTCAGTCTCTAAAGGCTGGAGTTTACGGCAGCTGGATGTCAAGAATGCGTTTTTGCATGGCGTTCTGGAAGAGGAGGTTTAAATGAAACAACCACCTGGTTTTGAGTCTTCTGCTGCTCCTCACTATGTTTGCAAGCTGGATAAAGCTATTTATGGATTAAAACAGGCCCCTCGAGCATGGTATTCACGGCTCATCTCTAAGTTGCATGATCTTGGGTTTGTTCCCTCACAAGCAGATACGTCTTTGTTTCTTTTCAATAAGTCAGGCATCACTATGTTCATCCTTATATATGTGGATGATATTATCGTTACCAGCTCTTCAGATAATGTTATCACTGCTTTGCTTTAGAATCTTGCAACTGATTTTGCTCTCAAAGATCTAGGGGATCTACACTATTTTTTTGGCATTGAGGTCAAGAGGACATGTGATGGCTTGGTACTAACACAAGAGAAATATGCTGCAGACTTTCTTAAACGAGTGGGTATGAGTACATGCACGGCTTGTCCTACACCACTCTCGGTTAATGAGACATTGTCATTAACTGCAGGATCTCCACTTGACTCTGATGACAGTACAAGGTATAGGAGCATTGTGGGGGCTCTACAATACTTGACTTTAACTCGTCCTGATTTGTCTTTTTATGTCAACAAAGTATGCCAATATCTTCATGCTCCTACTACCAGTCATTGGACAGCTGTTAAACTCATATTGCGCTATGTCCATGGTACTATCAACATAGGTCTTACATTCCAGAAGTCTACGTCCACACTACTTAGTGCTTTCTCAGATGCAGATTGGACAGGTGATTTGGATGATCGACGCTCAACTGGTGGATTTGCTATATTCTTTGGTCCCAACCTTATTTCATGGTGTGCTCGTAAGCAGGCTACAGTTTCTCGTTCTAGTACCGAGGCCGAATACAAGGCTATTGCTAATGCTACTGCTGAGATGATTTGGATGGAAGCACTCTTACGAGAACTTGGTGTTTCTCTTTTGCAGAAGCCTTGCTTATGGTGTGACAATCTTGGGGCTACATATCTGTCAGCAAATCCAGTTTTTCACGCTCGCACCAAACATATTGAGATAGACTACTATTTTGTTCGAGAAAGAGTTACCAATAAACAACTTGAGGTCAGGTTCATATCTAGTAAGGATCAGATAGCTGATGGGTTTACCAAAACTCTTTGTACTCGTAAGTTAGATGAGTTTAAACGTAATCTTAACCTTTCCAACGTTTAGATTAAGGGGGGGCGTTGGATGTCGATGATACATGATACAGTTGTAAACAGGAACGGTGTAGTACACCGACCTGGACACATTCTCCTTGTACGATACAGGCTAGTCTCCTGTATCTTTATATACACACACATGATGACCTGTTAGGCATCGTGCTCTCAACTCCTACAGCAGAAATAATGCTCTTCACAACAATGGTCTCAAGTTGGAGAAATAATGCTATTCACAACAATGGGCTCAAGTTGCAGAAATAATGCTATTCACAACAAGAGAACTTTTACAGTACCCTGAAATAACCGTGAGCCTTCCATTTGCTTCAATCTAGCAGTTAATTTTAGTTGGTACTCCAACAAAAGCTCAGAGGAGTTGTAACATCCCAAGTATGAAAACCTACCATTTAGAATGTTTGCTTTCTTGTTACTAAAGTATTGCATCATGTCATCATGTTGTTTGCATTTGTTTCTAAATTGTTGCATTTGTTTTCCACTGTTTTCACAACTCAAATTCAAACCTTACTCAAACAATGTTTTCATACTTGTTCTGTTACAACTTTTGGAATAAAAATAACAAGTGAAAACAACCAAATTGTTTCATTTTATTCCATGTTGATCACTTATTAAAATTGTGGGTTTTAGTCAAACAAATAATTTCCAAATCACCTTTACCCTATTATTACAATCCTTGTTTTCCATATTAATCAATTAATTCCCAAACTGCTTTCAAATTCAAACCAAATCACTAAATAGCACCTCTTTGAAATTAAAACTAACCAAAACCTTGTTGTGCTCTTTATTTCCAATTACATTCTTTTGATCACCCTATTTCTAATAATATTGTGCAATAACCATTTAATAATAAAATTCACTCAAACACCATCCAAATCCAAACAGCTCCCAAGTTGAGTTATAACAAATTATACACATTATCAATTCAACCAACTATTTTTAATCTCTTAATTCATAGGGGTAACCCTATTAAAATTGTTGTTTCAATATGGTGTTCAATATTAAAATTCACCCAATTTTGGTTTTATTAACAAACAACGTTTAAATTTGAAAACTTGGAAAACCAAAAATTAGTTTTGAGTGGCTATTTGAAAAACTCAACTAACCAAAAATTTTCCTAAATTTTATTAACTTAAAAAACCCCAAAACCTTTTCCTTTCTCTCAATCTCTTCTACAAAAAAAAAGAAAGAAAAACAAATAGAAAAGGGAGAGAGAGGGAGCACAGCAGCCCAGCCCGTTACCTGTTGGCCCAGTACCCCTTCCACATGTCGCTTTCTTCCTCCTCCTGGTGATGTCACCATGCGTACGAGCTCCTCTGAACCACTTGATCCTCCTCCACCCCCCTGGATGATCAGACGTACAAGCTCCTAGCCTCTATATCTACCCTACCCTCGAGCCCCTGCTAACCCTAGAACCCTAGCCCTCCTTTCCCTACCACCGCCGCGACGCCTCCCTCCTCTCTGCTAGCCTTCGCTCTCTGCACCCACCGAAGCCGTCGCCGTCAGACATCACCGCCACCTTACCAGCTCCGGTCATCCTCGAGACGAGCAAGCCCCGGGAATGGAGCCGTGGTGGCTCCATCTCCCTCCCCGTATCCTCGCCTGGTGCCGGGAGCGCCTGAGTCGCCGTCGTCTCCGCCCGCATCTCGACTGTCGCCGGCTCGCTGTTGCTGCACCGACTGCCTCCCCCTGCCTCTCGAGGTGAGAGTCCGCCTCTCCTCTTCCCTCCCATCACCTTTCCTCCCCGAGCACGCAACGCACCAGCACAGCACCGCACGTACACGTCCCCCGCCAGCACCCGCTCGTCGTCCACACCGGAGAACCGCCGACGATGTACTGCCTCTGTTTCCTTTAGGTTCAGGGAACGGATGTTTCTGTTCGAAATTCAGTTACGCTTCTTGATGTTACCTTATCTTCAGTCGGTACCTGTTACCATCACAAACGTTTAGCGTACCGCAGTGGCCTTGTTCCTTCAGGCCGCACAGCAGGTCGAGGGATCGATCCCCTCGGCCGCGCACACCTTTTGCTTATTTCTTTTCCAGCGCTGACAGCCAGGGCCCATTGGTCAATCCCTCTAGTGCCACGCGGGCCCAGCGAGCCACGGGGCCCCCCTGACAGCGTGTGGGTACGCCCCCGTGCGGTAACAAAAGATTAAAATGCATCTGTTCAATTTCTAATTCATTTTAAAATGGCAGAATAAAGCATAAAACTTCAAAAATCAATAACTTTTAATCTATGAATCCAATAAATAAAAACTTTATATGTTTCCTGTTCAAAATTTAATAATCTTTCCAAATAACTTATTTGTGTTCTGTTTTGAATTTTCCAAATACATTTAAAATTCAAATTGGAATAATTCAAATGCTAATTTATAAAATCCATAACTAATTATTTATTAATCCAATAAATGCAAATGAAATATGTTTTCCATACCATTTTAAATCCCCTACTCAAATATAAATTTTTTTTCCTGTTTTGAATAATTTAAATTGCCTAAATAATTTAAATCTTGTTTAATTCAATTAAAATTGCTAAAATCATAACTTACTCAAAATAAAATATTTTTACACATGCAAAATATGTTTTCAAACCCTCAAAGTGTGAACTTTTCAAATGTGAGTTTGAATTTATGATTTGAACAGATAAAATTCAAATGATATTCAAACTTGTTCTAAATTCAATTAAAACTTGTTTAATATTGTTTAATTCATAATAAATTCATCCTAATTCCAATTTCAATATTTGAAACATGTAATCCAACTAAAATTTGATGTTCTTTTCAAATATAAACTTTGGTATTTGTTTTGAACACTTTAACTTGTTGAAAACAACAATTACTTGTGTGACATGTTCTAAGTAACCAAACTTTCCAAACTTAATCAATGATTTCCAAAACTTGTTCCAATCCTTTTTCACTTGCAACTATCATTGTTATTTGTTGTTATTTTGTTGCTATCCTCATGCATGCATCATGCTAACAACTCTACACATAGTTAATAATGTAATCATTGTTTCCACTTATTCAATGGATCTTTTCCATATGCAATCCAATTGCATATGGGTCCAATTAAATTGTGCTATCTTGTCAAGTAGTTTATTTTGATGCATCTATTAACATGACATGCATCATCCCATGTTTGTGCACCTATGCCATGATATTGATTGTCTACCTTTTCTGCATTGTTTGTTTGCTTCTTCTCGGATATACGACGACGTTGAGACCGACGATACTTACGACATCCCTTCTAAGGAGTTAGCTCAGTACCAGGCTACTGGGTTTTGCAGGCAAGTTATCACTCACATGAACCATCGTGTTCCTTTCAACATTGATTACCGATACTTTCCGTTGTTCTTTTCTGCTAGCCTTAGTAGTAGTTGTTTCTGTTACGAACCCATCACATGAATCCCTTAACCTTGATATTGCCTCACCTCCACTCCTATCACCTCTTGGTTGAGCCAGTATCTTACTAGCATGCTTAGGTTGTTTTGCTCGAGTCTGTTACCCGTTACTTTGTGTTACTACTCTATTATGTTCTGGGGGCTCGATGTTTAATCAATCAATCATGCTAATGTTACTATTAATAATAAATTTGATGATAAGGCACCGGCAGGAGGCCCTGTGTGGTTTTGAGGCCTGCTAGTGTCGACCCTAATAGGAAAAGGGTCTTGTCTACTGATCCATGATGAGCGCACTACCCGCATGTGGGAAGCGAGTATGGGCGCCCCCCTCAACTTGACCTGATTCGCATCTCGTCCAAATCGCCTCATTTAGTTCGTGTTTTCCATTTGCCGCATGCATGTTTTTGCGAGCCCGGGCCAGGGTGGAACTTTTGTAGTCGGCATATAGGGGGACACGGTCTTAGAGTGCTATGAGGGTCCCTTTTCTTCGGGGCTTGATTAGCCGTGCGCCCAAGGTTCTTTGGGCTTGATGCGAAGAATGGTTGGTTGTGTAGAGTACCCCGCTTGGTGGGTTAGCTTCCCATCTGGCGGGTTATTCTTGCGTGTACGGCCAAATTGGTGCAACCCTGCAGGGATAATCTTCTCGAGAAGCCGTGTTTTCCGCGGTTATGGATTACTTGGTGAAAGTACTGGCTAACAAGTACTCAGGACAACTTAAACCTAATGATCAAACATGTTACACCCAATGGTTAATAACTTGACTAGTAATAGGTTGATGACACAATAACTTGATTCACCTTTAATACAACTGTGTGAGTTATCCTCGGATTGCTTCTTTGGATAAGGGGCGAGATCCAGGATGGGTTTGCTTGAAGTTATCTTTCAGTTGGTTACAATCCTCGATCTTATCTCCTTTCTGTTAGCCGGAAGTGGTAGAATCTCTGTAGTTGGTTAGCGCAGCCAGTTGCAGCATCTTTTATATCCCCTCTCTTCCGTTGAACCAAGGCATCTGTGCTTGGTGTTGACGGGTTACACTTTGGTGAACTGTGAGTCTTGCTTGCCAGTACGTTTATGTACTGACCCCTTTGGGGCTGTGGTTTCCGCAGACCTACGTTTCCGAGGATCTACATGGTGGCTACTACGTGGAGTATGACGAGACTGCTGACGAGTAGATAGCGGACCCGGGCAGGATCCGAGACTTCGTGGATGGGCTCCGTCTGTTTGTTCCCGGCCTCTTAGGCCTATTTGGTTCTTGTCTGTACTCAGACATGTTGAATGCTTCCGCTGTATTGTAACGATGTATTGTTGGGGCATGTGCCCTCTGAATGATTGTATTTGCTATCTCTGCTCTAACGAGAGCCATTTGCAACTTATTTCAATCTTTTGTGTCGTAGAGATCTGTTGTGATATCACTTGTTAAACGCCGTTGACGTACCATGTGTGTATGGTTTGAAGTACGTCGACGGAAGTGCCTTTGATCTCTAGAGGATAGTTTACATCGACGATGGAATAGCAGGGCTTGTGTTGTCGCGCATAAGCGCAGGCCTACCAGGAAGCTGGGACGTGGGAGCAGTTATGCCCCATAATCCAAGCATCTGCTATCCAGTTCGTACGGTGAGTATCCCCTAGAAATCAGGGTGCGACAAATGGTATCAGAGCCTGTCTGCCTGTAGGATCCCTTTTTACTGGTCGCAGTTGAGTCTAGAAACTATTTTGTAGCTATATAGGGAAAATGAAACGTGAGAGTAGGAATTCTGTTCTTTTTCTTCTTTTCCCCACCCTCCCTCCCTTTTTCTGGTAAGGAAGTGCAACGTTGATTTTCCCTTCTCATCTAAACTTTCAAGTTAGGATTTCACGTGTTTTGGGTTTTCCATAGTACCTCAGGAGTTTTTGGTCTCGTTTCCCGATGTTGCTTCAATATCTTGTTCTTTTAAAGAACATTTCGTCCGTTGCAATCTTGTTGTTGTTTTCCACTTCAAATCTTCTACCGGCGTCTAATCAAAACTTCCTCGTAAACTCTTGTCCAACTAAAGTGTTATTTCATACCGGAGAATCATATTCCTTTGTGTCAACAATCTTTTCCACAACACACAACCCAATTCTGGTTCCACTAAGCAATCAAAACTCTGTTCACTCCTCGGGATCTCAAATGTTGACTTCCAAGTTCAGTCACAGAAATCAAATTCTAATGGGAGGCCACATATTCCTCGTTACTCTCATGTTGATGATTCTGACATTGATGTTATTCTTGGTGTTGCATTGATGTCAATAACTCTGTTCCACCATTCTAGCCAGATAGTCTATTCTCCAAATGGATCACTCTACTCAGCTTTACACCCTTGATGCAAAATCTCTCCCCTTTACTTGAAAATGTTCCGGTGGTTTCCAAATTCCCTGACGTCTACCCAAGAAGTTTCCGGACCTTTTCTTTTCTCAGTAGGAATCTCGGGGCGCGATTCCTTCAAGGGGGGGCGTTTTGTAACATCCCAAGTATGAAAACCTACCATTTAGAATGTTTGCTTTCTTGTTACTAAAGTATTGCATCATGTCATCATGTTGTTTGCATTTGTTTCTAAATTGTTGCATTTGTTTTCCACTGTTTTCACAACTCAAATTCAAACCTTACTCAAACAATGTTTTCATACTTGTTCTGTTACAACTTTTGGAATAAAAATAACAAGTGAAAACAACCAAATTGTTTCATTTTATTCTATGTTGATCACTTATTAAAATTGTGGGTTTTAGTCAAACAAATAATTTCCAAATAACCTTTACCCTATTATTACAATCCTTGTTTTCCATATTAATCAATTAATTCCCAAACTACTTTCAAATTCAAACCAAATCACTAAATAGCACCTCTTTGAAATTAAAACTAACCAAAACCTTGTTGTGCTCTTTATTTCCAATTACATTCTTTTGATCACCCTATTTCTAATAATATTGTGCAATAACCATTTAATAATAAAATTCACTCAAACACCATCCAAATCCAAACAGCTCCCAAGTTGAGTTATAACAAATTATACACATTATCAATTCAACCAACTATTTTTAATCTCTTAATTCATAGGGGTAACCCTATTAAAATTGTTGTTTCAATATGGTGTTCAATATTAAAATTCACCCAATTTTGGTTTTATTAACAAACAACATTTAAATTTGAAAACTTGGAAAACCAAAAATTAGTTTTGAGTGGCTATTTGAAAAACTCAACTAACCAAAAAATTTCCTAAATTTTATTAACTTAAAAAACCCCGAAACCTTTTCCTTTCTCTCAATCTCTTCTACAAAAAAAAAGAAAGAAAAACAAATAGAAAAGGGAGAGAGAGGGAGCACAGCAGCCCAGCCCGTTACCTGTTGGCCCAGTACCCCTTCCACATGTCGCTTTCTTCCTCCTCCTGGTGATGTCACCATGCGTACGAGCTCCTCTGAACCACTTGATCCTCCTCCACCCCCCTGGATGATCAGCCGTACAAGCTCCTAGCCTCTATATCTACCCTACCCTCGAGCCCCTGCTAACCCTAGAAACCCTAGCCCTCCTTTCCCTACCACCGCCGCGACGCCTCCCTCCTCTCTGCTAGCCTTCGCTCCCTGCACCCACCGAAGCCGTCGCCGTCAGACATCACCACCACCTTACCAGCTCCGGTCATCCTCGAGACGAGCAAGCCCCGGGAATGGAGCCGTGGTGGCTCCATCTCCCTCCCCGTATCCTCGCCTGGTGCCGGGAGCGCCTGAGTCGCCGTCGTCTCCGCCCGCATCTCGACTGTCGCCGGCTCGCTGTTGCTGCACCGACTGCCTCCCCCTGCCTCTCGAGGTGAGAGTCCGCCTCTCCTCTTCCCTCCCATCACCTAGCACGCAACGCACCAGCACAGCACCGCACGTACACGTCCCCCGCCAGCACCCGCTCGTCGTCCACACCGGAGAACCGCCGACGATGTACTGCCTCTGTTTCCTTCAGGTTCAGGGAACGGATGTTTCTGTTCGAAATTCAGTTACGCTTCTTACTGTTACCTTATCTTCAGTCGGTACCTGTTACCATCACAAACGTTCAGCGTACCGCAGTGGCCTTGTTCCTTCAGGCCGCACAGCAGGTCGAGGGATCGATCCCCTCGGCCGCGCACACCTTTTGCTTATTTCTTTTCCAGCGCTGACAGCCAGGGCCCATTGGTCAATCCCTCTAGTGCCACACGGGCCCAGCGAGCCACGGGGCCCCCCTGACAGCGTGTGGGTACGCCCCCGTGCGGTAACAAAAGATTAAAATGCATCTGTTCAATTTCTAATTCATTTTAAAATGGCAGAATAAAGCATAAAACTTCAAAAATCAATAACTTTTAATCTATGAATCCAATAAATAAAAACTTGATATGTTTCCTGTTCAAAATTTAATAATCTTTCCAAATAACTTATTTGTGTTCTGTTTTGAATTTTCCAAATACATTTAAAATTCAAATTGGAATAATTCAAATGCTAATTTATAAAATCCATAACTAATTATTTATTAATCCAATAAATGCAAATGAAATATGTTTTCCATACCATTTTAAATCCCCTATTCAAATATAAATTTTGTTTCCTGTTTTGAATAATTTAAATTGCCTAAATAATTTAAATCTTGTTTAATTCAATTAAAATTGCTAAAATCATAACTTACTCAAAATAAAATATTTTTACACATGCAAAATATGTTTTCAAACCCTCAAAGTGTGAACTTTTCAAATGTGAGTTTGAATTTATGATTTGAACAGATAAAATTCAAATGATATTCAAACTTGTTCTAAATTCAATTAAAACTTGTTTAATATTGTTTAATTCATAATAAATTCATCCTAATTCCAATTTCAATATTTGAAAATGTAATCCAACTAAAATTTGATGTTCTTTTCAAATATAAACTTTGGTATTTGTTTTGAACACTTTAACTTGTTGAAAACAACAATTACTTGTGTGACATGTTCTAAGTAACCAAACTTTCCAAACTTAATCAATGATTTCCAAAACTTGTTCCAATCCTTTTTCACTTGCATCTATCATTGTTATTTGTTGTTATTTTGTTGTTATCCTCATGCATGCATCATGCTAACAACTCTCACATAATAGTTAATTGTAAATCATTTGTTTCCACTTATTTCAATGGATCTTTTCCATATGCAATCCAATTGCATATGGGTCCAATTAAATTGTGCTATCTTGTCAAGTAGTTTATTTTGATGCATCTATTAACATGACATGCATCATCCCATGTTTGTGCACCTATGCCATGATATTGATTGTCTACCTTTTCTGCATTGTTTGTTTGCTTCTTCTCGGATATACGACGACGTTGAGACCGACGATACTTACGACATCCCTTCTAAGGAGTTAGCTCAGTACCAGGCTACTGGGTTTTGCAGGCAAGTTATCACTCACATGAACCATCGTGTTCCTTTCAACATTGATTACCGATACTTTCCGTTGTTCTTTTCTGCTAGCCTTAGTAGTTGTTGTTTCTGTTACGAACCCATCACATGAATCCCTTAACCTTGATATTGCCTCACCTCCACTCCTATCACCTCTTGGTTGAGCCAGTGTCTTACTAGCATGCTTAGCTTGTTTTGCTCGAGTCTGTTACCCGTTACTTTCTGTTACTACTCT
This sequence comes from Alopecurus myosuroides, assembly GCA_028641055.1. Lineage (NCBI taxonomy): Eukaryota > Viridiplantae > Streptophyta > Magnoliopsida > Poales > Poaceae > Alopecurus > Alopecurus myosuroides. Next base: position 52,464,876 of record CM054058.1, read on the forward strand.
ATTATGTTCTGGGGGCTCGATGTTTAATCAATCAATCATGCTAATGTTACTATTAATAATAAATTTGATGATAAGGCACCGGCAGGAGGCCCTGTGTGGTTTTGAGGCCTGCTAGTGTCGACCCTAATAGGAAAAGGGTCTTGTCTACTGATCCATGATGAGCGCACTACCCGCATGTGGGAAGCGAGTATGGGCGCCCCCCTCAACTTGAACTGATTCGCATCTCGTCCAAATCGCCTCATTTAGTTCGTGTTTTCCATTTGCCGCATGCATGTTTTTGCGAGCCCAGGCCAGGGTGGAACTTTTGTAGTCGGCATATAGGGGGACACGGTCTTAGAGTGCTATGAGGGTCCCTTTTCTTCGGGGCTTGATTAGCCGTGCGCCCAAGGTTCTTTGGGCTTGATGCGAAGAATGGTTGGTTGTGTAGAGTACCCCGCTTGGTGGGTTAGCTTCCCATCTGGCGGGTTATTCTTGCGTGTACGGCCAAATTGGTGCAACCCTGCAGGGATAATCTTCTCGAGAAGCCGTGTTTTCCGCGGTTATGGATTACTTGGTGAAAGTACTGGCTAACAAGTACTCAGGACAACTTAAACCTAATGATCAAACATGTTACACCCAATGGTTAATAACTTGACTAGTAATAGGTTGATGACACAATAACTTGATTCACCTTTAATACAACTGTGTGAGTTATCCTCGGATTGCTTCTTTGGATAAGGGGCGAGATCCAGGATGGGTTTGCTTGAAGTTATCTTTCAGTTGGTTACAATCCTCGATCTTATCTCCTTTCTGTTAGCCGGAAGTGATAGAATCTCTGTAGTTGGTTAGCGCAGCCAGTTGCAGCATCTTTTATATCCCCTCTCTTCCGTTGAACCAAGGCATCTGTGCTTGGTGTTGACGGGTTACACTTTGGTGAACTGTGAGTCTTGCTTGCCAGTACGTTTATGTACTGACCCCTTTGGGGCTGTGGTTTCCGCAGACCTACGTTTCCGAGGATCTACATGGTGGCTACTACGTGGAGTATGACGAGACTGCTGACGAGTAGATAGCGGACCCGGGCAGGATCCGAGACTTCGTGGATGGGCTCCGTCTGTTTGTTCCCGGCCTCTTAGGCCTATTTGGTTCTTGTCTGTACTCAGACATGTTGAATGCTTCCGCTGTATTGTAACGATGTATTGTTGGGGCATGTGCCCTCTGAATGATTGTATTTGCTATCTCTGCTCTAACGAGAGCCATTTGCAACTTATTTCAATCTTTTGTGTCGTAGAGATCTGTTGTGATATCACTTGTTAAACGCCGTTGACGTACCATGTGTGTATGGTTTGAAGTACGTCGACGGAAGTGCCTTTGATCTCTAGTGGATAGTTTACATCGACGATGGAATAGCAGGGCTTGTGTTGTCGCGCATAAGCGCAGGCCTACCAGGAAGCTGGGACGTGGGAGCAGTTATGCCCCATAATCCAAGCATCTGCTATCCAGTTCGTACGGTGAGTATCCCCTAGATATCAGGGTGCGACAGGAGTACCATGCCCAAAACGCATGGAGTACAATCAGTTTAGGGGTCAAATCATAAACTGTATTCAAAAGGATAATTAGCTCGTCGCTTGTGATTAAAATAGAAAATGTCTGACGGCGAGCGGGGTGGCTTGTCGTGGCTATGACCGCCGACGAGCCCAACTACGGTCGAGTGAACAAGTCGGCCAGCCCGCACGAGGCGCGGTTCGACTCAGGTGCTCGCGCGGCCAGCCAGACAAACTGGGAGATAATGGCTCGGCGGCCGCAATGGCCTGAATCTATGGCGCTGACGTGATGAGGAATTATAACCTGGGCTAATTCCTCCCACCGTGTATTCCCTAATTATGCAATAAATATCCTGAAATTAATCAAGTAATAGCAATTGTACACACGCAAGAGTTTTAGTATTCACTAAGGAGAAGAAACATGATAACACTTCTTAGAGCGTAGACTGCAAAGTCTTCAAGCATTGTTCGCAGCAGCACGGTTCATCGATGCAGCCAGGGCAAACACAGAAGTGCACGCACTATTTTTATAGAGAGGAAGGCGTTTTTCCATCTTCTTAACCCGAAATTAAGAGGTACCCCCGGGAAGAAATCCAGTGGAGATGGGTGGTCCTGTAGCTCTCAGAGGATTAGAGCACGTGGCTACGAACCACGGTGTCGGGGGTTCGAATCCCTCCTCACCCACAACCTTCCAAAGGGGGAAGGGCCTTTGCTTTCCCCCCGAGGGTAGGAAAATCATAATCGGGATAGCGGACGTAAAGCTATTGAACTTAGGTATGCTCTTTCCTTTTGCGAAGTGGAATCGTAGAACACAATGTGATACGATGAGATAGAATGCAATAGAAATAGAAATAAGGATAGCAAACGGGTTACCTACTCCTAAGGGTCAAAGCAAGCCCTTTAATTCTAATTTTTTATTCTTACATTAAAGAATAAACCAAATCTCCCCAAGTAGGATTCAAACCTATGACCAGTCGGTTAGCGCGCTAATCCGTTTATTCGGCCATTGGGTTGTTCCACTTTTACCAATTTGTGGTGATTTTCTAGAATGGGAATATGCTGTCTAGAGTGGTTCTGTTTAGCCCTCTTATTGTCTCAGTTTTTAAGATGTCAATTCCTGGAGACATTTTCATGTCCAGAACTATGAATATACCCACATGGCCACATGAAAACCTAGGCAGAGTACTATTGTGATTAACCTTTTTCATGGTTGTGTATGTCCAGAACCATACAATCTTGTGTTGTGCAAGAGAAAAAATAGCTCTTACTGTGATTTATTTCCCCTAGGCAAACAACTAGCTAGCAATAGTGTATCCGATTAGCCACTTAAATTTTTCTTTACTATCTCTCTAATGCTTCAAGTGAAAACAATTATAATATGTCTTTTCAGAAACTACCTAGTCAAGCATTATTATTTATAGTTTGATTGAGACTAGTAGCAGTATTTTTATTAGCATACGCAAGTTGGAGATATACGAACATCCACTTCTGCCAAGTTGGAAAACATACACCATTAGTACACAACATGTTCCATTTTATGGCATACTTATTATTCAAAAAGCATGTCCTAGAGAATTCTTATGACAAGCTTTGCTTAGTGGGTGCTTCCATATCTTGAAAGTTGCAATGCAAATTAAATTTTCAATTTTTCATGACTTTTCTTTTCACAAGTAGCTAGTCAAGCAATTTTTACTTTCATAGTAGTTCTATTGTTAGGTTCACAGTTTCAATTACATTATATTCTTCTAGCTGGATGGAACTTTCCATTGCTGATTTGAGTTTAACTTTGGTGAAATAGTATTTGTTTAAGAGGTTTATATTAATCCGGCGAATGCAAAATTGACATTAGTTTCTGATGATGGCTTTTATATTCCAATCGATAAAGTGTACCATTCTATCAACTATTATTATTCTAATATCATGTACTTTCTGGATTTGTAGGACGGGTGGGGCGCATCCAGCTCGTGCAAGCTGCTCACCCGGAAGGCCCACTGTAGCAACCTCGACGCTGCAGTTAAAGATCTTGTCCACAACGACACCCAAAGGTACCTCATTTTTCTGCAACACATTGACACCTTCCTAACTAGATAAAAGTTGAACTAGTGCATTGTTTTCATGAGGTTTTAAAGAAAGCCAAGATGAAGTGAGCTCAGCAAGGCCCAACTCGGGAGTAGCACTGTAGCTGACAAGTAGCAGACTTTGTGTAACCGAGGAAGTCCTAATTTTTTTTAGTTTCTTGTACCTTGCTATAAATAAGGTTGTAAATTGTGCTATAAAGACATGGAATGTTCGATTTTGAATCATTTGCCAAAATTTGAACTCTATATAATATGTAATATGTGATTTTGGATAATATTTGCAAAAGGCCAGTAATTGAATTGAAGGTACTTTGCCAAAGTGCCATTAAACACCTATTGTGGCACTTTGGCAAAGTGCCACTAAACACCTATTGTGGCACTTTGGCAAACTGCCGCTAAAAATTTTAGTGGCACTTTCGCAAAGTACCACTAAAAAAGTACCACTAAAAGTATTAGTGGTACTTTGGCAAAGTGCCACTAGAAAGTTTTAGTGGCACTTTTGAAAGTGCCACTATAGATAGGTTTTTAGTAGCACTTTGGCAAAGTGCCACTAATACCTTTTAAAGACACGATCAACCGGGGCACTTTTTCAAGTGCCACTAAATTTTTTTAGTGGCAGTAAGTACATATTTAGGGGCACTTAAAAGTGCCCCTAAACATCTACCGTGTTGTAGTGTCATGAAAGTACATTCGATGCTCTTCCTTTTCCCCTCTTGATCTCACTAACTCATGAGCTTGATGCAAGAGAGACGGCTTCGGCTCTGAATTTATTGGTCCATGTTTTAGAGAGCGGATGAGTTCAACCTAGATATATTTGAACCCATATTTGTGAAAATGCAAAAAATACCCTCTAAAGAAGTCAAAAATATGAAACAATAATGGTATGCATGGATCATACAAAAACATGTGCCAACCCTGAAAGTTTGATGAAAAAATTGTTTTTATTTTGCCCCAACAAAAAAGAGAAAATTCCGATGCTATTTAAAAAAAAGATAGTTACCTTTTTTATTACAGGCAGAATAAAAAGTTGTTTCTCC